>CM071845.1:63895714-64048499 GCA_036507285.1 Trichosanthes cucumerina
GCGATCGAACAACTTTCACTTCAATTTTAGGGCGGCGAGCCCTTTCTTCAAGCGGGGGGGCGATCGCGGGCCGTCTCGTCTCGCTCGAGGCAAGCACGCGCGCGACATCGCAAGCTAGGCCATTTTCAACATCGACAAGCGGCGTCAAAGCGACCATGTGCAAGCGTCGTCTAAGCAAGCCCACTTCTCTAGCTCGACTCAACATCCCACTCTCACTCCCGCCCGACGAAAGGGGCATGGGCGCGCATCCGTTCCAATCCACGGTGGGAGGTGGGATCGGCACCTAGCTCCACGCGCCGCTCGACACGTTGCCGCCCAGAAGAGCTGCGCGCTCGTAGCGCCTCATTTCAACGCGAACGCCCGCGCCTGCGGCAAAGACGTCACCATTGCCGATCCACCCACGTCCTCCTCGCGCGCGCGCGCCAAGAATGCCCACCCGCGGTGTGCGTGCGCAGCCGCCTTGGACCTCGGCGCATGCCTTGGAGCGAAGCCCATGGGCGGCAAGCAACACAACAACATCCCGCGCCTAACGAGGTTCATGTCGCGCGCCCAAAGGCACCGACCCCACCCCACCGTGCGCGTTCGAAGCGCGTCGCCCGCCCTCCTCGGGCCTCCGGCCGCCACGCCCACGCCCCAAGCATATGCCCATGTGCGCGCGCATCGTGCTTGGGGCGTGGCGATGGCGACATAAGTACCCCACGCCCGCCCATGCAGCGTAGTCGCCCCTATATATGCCCGTCTGTACATTCACACTTCATATGTGCGGATTATGTGCGTTATGTTCTACATAAAGTAAGAGTTTTCATTGTACATTCATTTATGTTAATCATGGTCACAAATTTTGAATCATCGTATATGTATAAGTTGTTGATTTCAAACTTCAAAGAGATGAAATTATGAAGAAAAATATTGTGTAACCTAATTTGAGGCCCAAAACGGCCGTTTTTGGGGTCGAAGGGTCGGACAAGCCGCCTTCGGCGACTTGCCAGGGCGTAGATCTCGAAAAGTTACATGGAATCAAAAAAAAATTCATCCAATTTGATTAACCGAGCTCAAAGTTATGATCTCCCAAAGTTTCAACTTAGTTTCAAGTAGCTTTGGGATAAATTAAAAGTAAGGATCCCTTAAAATTTTGCTGCTTTTAGGATTACGGTCGTAAAGAACGCGAAAAGACGTATGAAAACGAGTGGTCATATGCCAAAAACAAGTCTGTATCCAAATAGAAATGTTGTTCTAAGTGTTTCATCTCTGCTGTGCATCTTTGACTTCGTTCGAATCTGGACAGCTTGGTGATGATAAAACTGAACATTTATAATTATTAAAAATTGATTTTATCTTTAAATCTGTTTTCGGTGTAATTGGTTGATAGGCCTCTTTATTTATTTTTTTAATTTTTGATTTGAAGAAGTTGAGTTCGACCCCTGCTGTATTCATCTTTTTTTCATTTTTCATTTTTCATTTTTCCGGGAAACTCCTTCGCGCGTTTTCTTGATGAGGTCTAGAAGCTGGGTTCATTTCAAAACCCAAAAAACCCCCACCAAATAGAAAGCTTCTCCAAAACGCCAACCAAAACCACGAACCCATGAATCCCCTCTTTCATTCGATGACCCGATTGGTGGGTATCCTATTTTCCTTCGACGAGGGAGTCGAGGATGAGGGCGGAAGGTGGGTATTTGCTGGATTTGTCACGGCCGCCGGTGGTGGAGATGCAGCCCTTTGGTTTAATCCAATTTTGCTTCACGCCCAGTAGATATCCCAGCCTTTTCTTATTGCTTGGTTCGTATTGTCTATCTTCTAACCCACCTTCAATTTCGCTGGATACAGTTCTTTTGCTAATCCTTTTTTGCAAGGTTAATTTTTTTCTTAATGTGTGTTCAGTTCTATTCTTTAATTACTTTCAGGTTTTGTTTCTATTTAGTCCTGTAATTGTATAAAAGTTCTAACATCGCCTATTTTATTATGATGAAGTCTATGGCACCTATGCAAGTCTTGCTCTATGCGGTATTTAGGAGGATTAACTGTCCAAATCCTTTAAAGTCTTGCTCTGTTATGAGCTTAGTGGTCATTTGCCTAAAACATGGTGGTAGAGACAGCTTATCGGAATTTGCTTCACGCCTAGCTTAGTAGTCTATGTCTAGCAGTTTCGTTGGATGCTGAAAATGATGGAAAATGAAGAGTTGTTTAACATTTGTTTTCCATTTCTAATGGTCTTTTGAATATATTTTGATGTTAACAGAAATAGGAAACTTTCCCAAAATGCTTGAATTGTTTCCACACACACTAATATGACAGATGTATCATGTATGCGCTATTAATTTTAGTCAATGAGTAACATTTATACACCATTTATGTCCTCATTATAAAACCTTCTCAATGAGAGAAACAATAACCTAGGAAAGAAAAAAAAAAGGCCAAACCAGCTGCGACCAAAAGAAAAAACTAACTGAACACATTCCAAAACAGCATACTAAGTTACTAACCAGCAACAAACTACCCAAAAACTCCAAAACAACAAATTAACCAAAGACTACCAACAGAACCCTCAACAAACAGAAGAAGCCACCTAATGAACCACAGAAATATTAAAACTGACTTGCAAAAGAACTACAAAAATAATAAAAATGAGAACGAATATGTTAGGAACCCAAATACCAAGAATACAAATAACCGATATATTGCAATATCACAAATAAACTACAATATAATGATAGTCTTTAGAGAGGCCTATATCTCTCCTAAAACTCACAATGGACTATTTCACATAAATGCTCCATACATTCTAATGTCCCTTATTTATAATCAAGGCACCCCTAACTAATTACCACTATGCCTCTTACTAATAAACTACTAATACTCTTAACATTACCCATACTAGTACTCCCGTAGAATCTTTCAACTTTAAAGAATACACAATGGGTCTTTGGTAGGAAACAAGTATAAATTTCAGAAACAATAAATAAAAATTGATACAGTTATCAAACAAGGTTACAACAAAGTTTACAACATTTAATTAATGGATTGAAGTTTAATGTGGAAATAGCAGCCTGACTAAGTTTTCTTAATTATTAGGGACACGACCTAAAGGTAAACCCTCTAATTTTACTTATAATTTAACTCATCATTGTTATCAATAAGATTAAAAGATGGGAGGGAACTTTGTCGTGTAGATAGGTGGAAAGTCAGCATATATGGAGAGCTTTATTGGATGGACCTTCTTTACCTTTGACATTGGACCTGTCTTGTCAGAGAATATTCAAAATAGGAAATAGATCCATCATATTATTTCTTACTTTTGATTTATACTTTCAGAGTTGTTTAGTTGCAAATTAGATTTTAAGATTAAAAGGGAAGTTATTGAATGAAATATTTTAAATAACATGCTAGTGTGCGCAACAAACGTCTTGATATTGATGACCACTTCATTACATAATCAATAGCTTCATACTTCTCATTCAAATTACAGTTACGTTCTTATATTCAACCATTTGTATATTTTTTTTAATCAACTTTTCACATTTCCGTCTTTAGCTAAACCATCCACTTCATGGGCACAAGTTTTCTTTCTTTTCTTCCATTTCATTACAAAATTCTTTCTGATCTTTAAATTATGAAAATGGTTCTTTGGATCACATGAAAGTTTTCTTTTGCATACTTTCAATATATTGATTTAAGAATTGGGATGTAAAAACCTAAAACATCATTAACTTGAGCAATTGCTCACCCTTGTCAGACCCTCCACCATTGTCTAACTCCATTTCAAGATCTAGTGATTTCTAAAGTAAATCATTTTGGTGGTACCATATTTCTTAAAAGAACAAATTATCTACCATTCAGAGCCAACTTATTCCATGTTCCAAAGTCATTACAAATGTAGGGTTTTTTTTGTTGCTATAACTCTCTACTACATTTTAAAAAGGTAATAGACTGTTAAATACGTAATTTTTAACTTGGCCTCTTTAATTTGGTTATCAGTGATGCAAGATCACTTCTTGTTAACATCAATTCAGGGATCCTAGGAACCAAACATGCTTTTTTTTCCCCACATTATGCAAGTACCAGTTGCGTATTTACCATGCAGCAGTCTGGGTGGAATACAAAAAGTGCTCCTACTGGTTTTATGCAGTTGATATTTGAGAATTTGCTTAAAGTCTCAACTACAAAGGTTCGTTAGCTAGTTTTTGGTTTAATTTTGTATTACACTATCAATGCATGCATATTCAAGTTTTAAACAGATTCATCTTTGTGTTTTAATTTTTTTTTTGGTCCAAAACTAACCTTGAGCGTGTGAAACTCATCACTACCTCGTAAGGGAGTTGAGACCATAGTCTTAGGAACCACTCCATACTCATTGACATCATTCTTATTCTTTAATTTGCTTAATAGAATTTTGCTTCACACCCAGGAGCAATCCCATCCTGTTCTTATTGATGAGTTTGTATCTTGTATCTTCTAATCTACCTACAATTTCGCTGGATATAGTTGTTTTGCTAACTCTATAGGGTTTAATTGCAATTTCCATCACTACTGTGGTGTAACTTTGCTAGAAGCACCTAATTAGGCAGGTATCATAGTGTTTGAATCCATTAGTTTTAGTCTTAATTTACTTTCATTCTTATAGGGTTCGTTTCAATTTCGTCCTCATAATTCTATGAAAGTTCACACATCGTGCAAAACCATTTTTGTAATATTCATACGAAATCTGATCATTTTCTTTAATTTTTTTCTCTGATATCTAATTCAGGTGAATATTCGCTAACACACCCAACAACATTGAAAGAAAAATCATTACCTCTCTTAAAGGGTTTGACAAGGTATCCACGATAGTATTGCTCGTGTACACCGCTACTCGATTTTGAAAGATACCTCTGATTCATTTACTGTTATGAACTAAAATATATTGCAATGTACAGATAAGGAAACTACAAGATAAACCAAGTCATTTTAGTACTTGGAACCTCTCTAACTTGAGATTACTCAAGCCTTAAATAATCGCTGACTTAATGATTGTCTACTCCTTTCCCACTACCTCTATTTAAGTATTTATAACCAAATACCATTACTAACTTCCTAACTATTTACTAATATACCATTAATTCCATGCCTAACATTTACTCCATAAAAGCCCTCATTTCTAGCAACAATCATCATTGTTAATGTCTAATCAAAATTTCATATATCTAACTTTGTCCATTTCTTTGACGTTTTCAAGCTATGTCCAGCATTCATGGTCAAGTCAATTAATCACACTACCATCACCCTCTTCTTGCATTTGGATTTTGGATTCTCAATTTAGTCTTTTGCTTTTTCATTTTTCTCATTACTGACATACTAGATTTGTGATTTGTTCTTGTGAGTTTTTAGATCCTATCAGCTTCAATGAGTAAGTTGTTTTATGTGGGGATGTACTTGTTTCGCTAGTTTTGTTCTTTTCTATGGTTTTTTTTATGATGTTATTTATTTATTCTTCCCAATTTTGGGGGTTGAGCTTCTTTAAAGAATTATCATTTCTTGTGAAGTATTTTTTATGCTCAAAACGAAAACTTGGAAAAAGTATTTTTCATTACATCTTTGGCAGATGGTAGAGAATGCTATCCAACAGTATTTTCTTCCATTGAAATCGGGTCAGTTGACAGAACTAAGGTTTGATCATGAGATCAAGTGTCAGAGTGTTTCAAGAGAGAATGAGAATCCACCCATCTTGGTTAATAAATGATTCAATCGAGAAGAAGTTTAGTGCTGAGGAATTGAGCTTCTTTTCCATAGAAACCTCATGAAAGTGGAAGATCTTGGCCCTACTACTCTTCACCTCAACTTACATAAAATTTCTATCTTGGCCCTTGAAACTCCATGCATCGCATCCCTCTAGTGTTACCATTGAACACAATTTAGCATGCTCGAATATAACTCTGGAAAAAACGACCATAAGCTCTCTCCACAAAAGCTTTGTCAGCACTCCTTACAGTGCAATGTTTAAATATATATTCGCTTGGATCTACTGCTGATTGTCAATCTAGTAATATATCCTTTGTCAATCTAGTAATATATCCTTTGTTAACTAATACATCAACCAAACCTTATAAATTGATTAAATCCATTGGTCACTAACAAAGATGAAGTCTATGGCACCTTCAAAGTGTGAAAGTTCCTTCGTTTGGAACAAACAGTTGTGGAGTTGCTGCGAAGTTGGAGTTCTCAAAGGTAATGCCTCTGCCGGTAATGTTAGCAGCATATGAAATAAATGTAGGACTGATATTTGTTTGTTGGTGGTCATCAAACGTGATAAACATATTCCTGCCGGCTGCCGTCAACTCCTTTTCAGATAACTGAAAGGTTTTTTTTTTTGTTGTGTGCCAAACTTTCCTTGCATACGCTAAAATTGATTTGAATCTTCACCCAAAGACTGACTGACAGGAAGGCTTTCAAAGAGCAAAGCTACACAAGTAAGTAGTTCGTCAGTCCTTCCTCTGACGCCTCCCATTCATTCTGCTGAATTCTTTCATGTTTTTTGTTTTGTTTCCTTCATAGGTCTCGAGCCCTTCTTAGAAAGCCCCCCTTGCGCTGCTTTAGAAAGCCCCCCCTTGCACTGCTTTAGAAAGGAGAGAATTTCATAAAGTCACTCTCTCCAACCTTTTCTCTCAAGACTTAGAAGTAGGGCGGGAGAAAGTCAATATGGTATTTGCGTTGGTTTTTCCAACGAAAGTAAGAGTAGAAGCAACCCCCAAAACGATATGAAATCTTTGCTTCCATGACAGGACTCTCGTTGAGCGAGCCTCCTTGCTTCCTTAAGCCACCATTCAGGAGTCGAGGTTGAGTAATCCATTGGATGGCATTCTAGGAAGCACAGACACGGACACGAGACACGGACACGGACACGACACGATACGGCGATACGCCAATTTCTAGAAAACTAAGACACGGACACGTTGAGGATACGTTATTATATTATTATTTTCTTCTATATATAATATATATATATATAACATAAACTACTAAATCTAAATGTACTCCAAAACATAAAATGTTAAATCAATTGAGATTTTCATATGATTATCCATATCCAAAACGACGGCGGACGACAAGGCGGCGGAAAACACGGCGGCGGACGGCTGGCGGCGCGAACAAATCCTCCGCTGCTCGTGGGCGATGGTTGTTGCAGGCGCTGACTTCGTGCAAAATGGAGGGAGTAGGGTTGAAATCTCGATTGGGGGGGGGGGCACTTGTGTAAATCGTGGGAATGGGAAAGACTCTTTGGGCCTTTGGGCCTTTATTTGGGCTGGTCGGCTGGGAAACGAAATGGATAATGTTTATTTCCATTTTTTATGTGTCCCAGCGTGTCCCAGAGTGTCCGATATTTAAAAAAAAAAAAAAATGGATACGCAAAATTGCGTGTCCGATACGTGTCCGGCGCGTGTTCGGACGTATCCGTGTCCGACACGTGTCGGACACTGATTCTTAGCCTAATTTAAAGTGTCCATGCTTCATAGATGGCATTTATTTCAATCACTTAATATTATAGTTTAGCTAGTTTTAGTTTATTTTCATTGTTGTATTAGACCGTCAAATAACACATGGTTAAATATTATAGTCGTACAATGGTGCATATGGTTCGACATAAAAAATTGAGAAATGCCCTTGTCATTGCATTTTATGCCTTTCTGGAACAAAAATCCTTTTCAAACTAAAATATTTCCATCGCTAATCTTTAGACACTTAGTGACATTTTTATTTTTGAATGCTCATTCTTAAATAAACACATCAATGCTACATCATATATAAATTAAAAAGTGGATAGGAGACAATTGTGTTTTTTACTACCAATTTTAAATAGTCTCCATTTGAATTAAACCATAACTTCATCACAACCTTTTTGATATTGATGCAATGAGGAATGTTGTTATCCATTGTCAATACTTCTCTAAACTGAATATCTACTGGAATATATCTCCAAAATTCCGATATGGTTATTTGCTTAATTTATATTGCTTTGGATTCAATTCTTATTTTGTTTCCATTTATCACATGATTTATATACTCCATACTTTTCACGTTGACAGGAAAATATCACAAATGAAGAATAAGAAATAGTAATTCAAAGGAGGAACCAACCATCATTTGAACAAATGCCCAGGTGTGCTTATAGTGTACTTTTATTTCTATTTATGCAATGTCAATAAAATTTTATCCAATAAAGTTGTATGTACTAGAAAAATCCAAAAGTATTGAGCATCATGCTAAAAAGATTCAATGTTTATTGAAGCATCTATAGAGATACAGTAAAGCCGATTAATAGATCTCCGAGAAAGGACATCTCATTTTGTACAAATGGAGTAGAATAGTATAAAAAAGTGACTAATTGAGAAGATAATAGCATGAAGCACCTGAAAGTTATTATAGGATCCACAACTACCATCTCTTTTGATGGGGTTGGGAGCCAAAGGTTGTGCTTATAAAGTTATAAGCTTGGACACTTTTGAATCTTTTTTTTGGAATGTTACTTTAAAAAAAACTTGGGCCCATATATTTTAATTTCTTCTAAGTTCTGACTTGTTTTAGGTCTTGCTTCAATTTGGTTCCTATAGCTCCTCAAAATTCAACTTATACTTTCGTAAAACTTCACACTCTTATTGGATTTTTCGATTTGTTCATCATTTTTTTGGATAAAATTATGTACTTCACATTTGTCCTTTCAACCATTTGTATAATTTTCGTTAACCGGCCTTTCATGTTTTAGTCTTCAGCTAAATCCTCTATTTCATGGCCACAAGTTTTCTTTCTTTCCTTCCTTCCATTTTAGTTAAAAACTTGTTTATGATCTTTAAAATGTTAAAGTTCTTTGCATGCTTTCAATCTTCAGTTAAGAATTGGGATGTATAAATAGCTAAAACATCGGTTACTTGAGAATATTCAACATCCTTTTCAGCCCCTCCCCATTCTCTAACTCCCTTTCAAGCTTTCATGATTTCTAAAGTTAATCATTTCTTATGTTGGTCTCATATTTCTTAAAGGAACAATACATTCACTTCCATTCGGTGCTAAATGATTCTACTGTCCATATTGATTTATGGTGCTATAATTCTCTATTACGTTTCAACAGCAACAGTGTTAAAGATATAATTTTCTGGCCACTTTAATTTGATTATCATTTTTACAAAATCAATTTTAGTCAACAAGAATTTAGGTCTCATTTGACAACCATTTGAGGCTTGGAAATTGTGCTTGTTTAACTCATCATTTCATAGAATTTCATCTATCTTAAGATAATATTTGAAGTCTTAGCCAAATTCCAAGAACAAAAACAAGTTATTTTTCCAAAATTTAGCTTGGTCTTTGAAAACATTGGTAGGTAAAAAGTAGATAACAAACAAGCAAACTATTAGATTATATGGGGTTCCATCTCAAAACCAATTGACAATGGGAGGAGTAACCTACATATCATATATATTGTGAGGTTTCTCTCCACTTTTCCAATGTGGGATCCTCAACATGCCCCCTCAAGATGGTGCCTCTTTTGGGTTCACCATTCTTGGATCGGATCTCAATTTTAATTTTTGGACCGAATACCCGTTTGGGTTTAATGGGCTCTGATACCATATTAGATTATATGGGGTTCCATCTCAAAACCAATTGGAAATGGGAGGAGTAACCCACATATCATATATATTGTGAGGTTTCTCTCCACTTTTCCAATGTAGGATCCTCAACACAAACTCATAGATAAATGGTTATCAAACAGCAGGAATGAAATCAACCATGATTATTTCTTCAACTGTAGCAGTATGGGTGGGATTAAAAAATAACACTTCGTATTTCTGAATTTGCATAAAGTCTCGAGAAAGGCTCTTTAGTTTATATTGATTCTTTTATAAACTATCAAATAATGCGAATTTAAAAAGATTCGTCTTTGAGTTTATAATTTTTACGGTCGGTTGGTTTCATTTGGAATGTACTGCATTTGGTTTTGAATGAAGTTATTCTCGGTTTTTTATTAAAAAAAAAAGATATAAAATAATTGGAATATACTCCAAACCATGAATTTAGGGGGAAAATCACTAGATTTCAGGTTGTGAAAGTTTAAGTTTGAAATGTAATGTATAGCTGTGATAACTCTTCAACAATCTAATATTTTTGGTTAAAACTGAAGCTTTTGGTGCTAAGATTAACTACATGAATCCCATGAATTCTACATTTGGAAGTTATGAACACCCTAATTTTTCCCGTATTTTTTGGTTCAAAATTGTTCTAAAGATTGTTGGTATTGGTCCTTTTCTTGGGAAATAGTCCATACTCATTGACATTTCATTGTTATTTCTAAATTTGATTTAGTATCTAAAATATTATGTACGATGTGGTAAAAGTTTTTCTTCTCATTGGCCATAGCATATAATCTCCTGTTTGTTGTCATAATATAAAGATTTTGTGCAATTTTGTGCAATTTTGTTGTTTTGTTTATTGAATTTTCAAGATATCTAGTTCTTTATGTGTGTGTGTATATTAATTTATTTAAGGTGCTTATATAAGTTTTTTTTGGACATTCTTCCATGTGCTATCATCTAATTTCGCAATGTGTTTTTATAGCACGAGAGCAGATTATAAAATATATTTTTAAAACTCATAGACATGAATGGAAACTTTCCCTACTAATATTTGTGCATCTTAGGTAATGGAAATAAATGAGCTAACCATGGAAAAGAAAAGAGGCACCTCAATAGGAAAGGGGTTAAAGGGATTAAAATAATCACTCATAGGAAATACTAAAATCAATATTTCTAAAAACATTCCCAAACATGCTCTGAAGACGTTAAAGAAAGCACTTCTTGGAAGGTAACTCAAATTTCTATCATTTTTCTTCTTCTTTGAGTCTTTTTATCATATAGTCTTAGGTTAGTTAAAATAGAGTGCCATTAAATCTTGTTTCTATTGTGCAGATTTTGATCACGAAAGCACTCTTCTTAATTAACATCTGTTGTGGAAATATGACATCTCTCTTATCAGGGCAGTATTGTTCACTCCTTCATTTTCTTGACCTTTATATGATTTTATGAACCTTTATATGATTTTCATGAAATCATAATGTATAAACATTAAGGACAATGTTAGTTTTAAGTTTGGAGATGGGCAGTACTTTGAAAACTCTTGAAGTGCATAAATTTTTTGCATATTGTTGAGCATGTTGGATTTATATGTTGAGTTTATGTGGATTTTTTAAATTTTAAACTTTTTTTTTTTTGCATGCTATGAGATGATATGATTGAGAAAATTTGAATTGACACTTAGTTCCATGACATTAAGATACACTCAATTCTTCTGTCTAGGGTTTTAAGGTTTAGAATAGGTTTATTTAGTCTATGTCTGTTGTCACTCCGAAAGGACTAAAAATCTAATCGAAGGTTGAATTGCATGATAAGTTATAACGTTACACTAGCAATAAACTGTATGGTAGCCTTGTAAAAAAAAGTCAATAAGTGAAAGGTACTCCTACGTCTAAGGTAGAATGAGTAATCATGCAATTACGAGAATAAACTGTATGGGCAGTCATGACACTCATGATTCCCACTGTATGAAAAATTTACCTGAGCTGCGAGTGTGCTTAGGCAATTTCGAGGTGACTTGTGCTCGTAGTCAGCTACTTTTACCACAAAGTGTTTGTAAGTTGGAGTGAAGACACTTGTGACTGAAGGATTCTTTTAAGATAAAGAATGAAATTATAATAAAAGAAATAAGTTTGGGGGAGACATACGTGAAACATCTAGTTGACATTATTTTCTTGATTGTGAAAAAGTCTAATTGAAAGAATTTAGAACCAGAGTAGGGACAAATGGATTGAGGATTATGTAAAATTGTTTCGGGCCTTTAAAGACCAAAAATAGGAAGAGTTGGCACATACACAGGGGTACTGACTTTAAATTTGAATTTCTTATTGACGGGGTATGTTAAGTAGTTTTATCTGTTGTGAATCATGATCTGATGAAATAATGTTAGAGCTATGTAACACTCTTGTCTGAAAATTATATATTGCTCGAGGACTAGCAATGATTTAAGTTTGGGGGTATTTGATAGCATACAAAACAACGTTATCCTTGAGCTGTAATTCTTGCTAGTTTAGGCTTTAATTGTGAGCATTTATGTATTTATTTCATGTATTTCGCAGGAATCAAGCAATAATGGCGGAAGAGATCATAAGATCAAGAATGTGGTGAAAAATGCACGTTATAAGGCATAAAATCGAGAAAAGAAGCAATAACAAGATTTTGAGTCGATGTTTTGCCGTTGCAATGCCGCAATTGGCATCACAACGACAAGCTTGCGAGAAAACAAAAGAGAGAAACCGCACCTGCAACGATGCAATGCTACTTATAGCGTTGCAATGCCAGACGAAAGCATACACACCTATTTTCCATCTGTAGCGTTACAACGCTACTAATGGCATTGCAAAGCTACCTAGTTTTTCCTTCTTTGTTGAGCGCATTAGGGTATGGCATTAAAACACCATAACCAACATTGCAATACCATCACGACTCTTTAAATAACAACTTCGAGATTGAGGGAGCCCATTTGGAGAGACCAATCCTTATTTTCGATTTCTACACTATTCAAGAGGTTGGAGAAGTGCTTTGAAGAGCTGAGGAAGAGATGCAAAGCTCGAGATTGAGGTATTCGCTACCGGAACGAGTGCGACACGTGTCTAGAGTTTTTCTTCTTCCTTTTTATATTGGGACTTCACTTGTAGGATTTCATAGAAGTTTAGAACTTTGTATTGCTATGATTTGTTGGACTTTCATGGGGTGAACTTTGAGTATTTTTGTTATTGATTTAATTCTGGTTGGACTTTCATGGGGTGAACTTTGAGTATTTTTGTTATTGATTTAATTCGAGTTTATCATACTATTTTATGTACATTATTTGCATGATTATTGTTCAATCAAATTTCTGACCAATTATTGAGTGTAAAATGTTTAAGTGTTAGCATGAGAGAGTAATTCTTGAATTGAGCTAATTGTGCATGTCTTTAGTTGTTTTGAGCATGAGAATGAATGAGTGTCTAAAGGAACTAGTTAAGGTTCAAAGTTTTCACTAAATGACTCCACTCTTGTAAATAATAGTTTAGGATTTTGATTTATTATTCACATAAAAAATTTGGAATGAGTAGTTATGATACTTAGTTAAATCTAAGAAAATCAATCCTTGAAATTGACGCTGACCACTTATACTGTAAATTTAAGAGGTTGGGATAAATAATAAATTTTAGTTGATGGGATCTTCGACAAGCTCTTCATCAGTAATCAGTTTTGTTCATAACAACATTGCTACGTTGAAGGAAGCTATTCAGAAGAGTCTCCAAAATAAAGTTGACTTGACAGGACTCATCAATGACAACATCGTTCATCTTTAGCGCATTGAAGTGGACCATCATGTCGAGAACATGTTCTCGAACGTAAGTTCCCTCCTTCATCTGCGCATTAAAGATGTACTTGAGAGTGTCATGCTTACTTTTTTAGAACTATTGTCCAAACATTTTTTGCAACGACCCCTGATCTCTTGAGCATAAATCATGTTTTCATGCTTCTTGGCTAATACATCAGTTATGCTAGCAAAGATGTAGAGTCGGGCCTTGTCATTGGCCTTCATCTACCTGTCATAGGCATCACAAACATTTCATGATGCATTTGAGCAAAGGAACTTGAGGACGAAGGGCATCTCAACATTTCGTGTCATAGGCATCTTAATGCTACCAACTTCCTCTACAGGGCTCCGAATCGCGAACTAACGAAGGGCTTGAGATGCCTATGACCCAATGTACTAGTATCAACAACTCTTGTGAGGTAAACGTTGCCTCTAAGAAATTCTACAGAGGTTAGACCTCTTGAACCAAAACTTGGGCTTTGACTTTTGGCTCAAAAGGCAAGAATAAGAAGAAAGTGAGTGGTAAGGAGAATAAAGCTGGCTCTGCTGCAGTCTAAAAGGGCAAGAAGGCCAACGTTGCAAAAAGAATGTAAATATGATTTACTTGTTTTAGAAACATGCTTAGTGGAGAATGATGATTTTGCCTGGATAATTTATTTAGAGACCACTAATCACGTTTGTTCTTCTTTTCAGGGAATTAGTTCCTGGAGGTAGTTGGAGGTTGGAGAGAGAGATGACACTTAGAATAGGAACTAGACATGTCGTCTCGGCTGTTGTTGTGGGCAACATTAATTTTTTTTTTACGACAACAAATATATGCTATTAGATAACGCATATATAGTTCCTGATATTAAAAGGAACTTAATTTCTGTTTATTGTCTTTTGGAACAATTGTTGTCCATTAGGTAAACAAAGCGTTTATTTTCAGAAAATGGTGTTGAAATTTGTTTTAGATAATTTATGTTTATTCTCTTAGGAACAATTGCATGTAACTAAGGTTAATTAATCAGTTTTAAAATGGTTTTAGAACATGGTTTAATTAGACCTTAGGTTATCTAGTTCTAATAAGATTAGAATTAGGCAACTAATAATTTATACACTATGATTAAAGATTGACTCTGTCTAAGGAAGATTCTGTCTAAGGTTGAGATATTTAAGCTGATGGAAACGAAACACCCCTACCTGGGAATCGACTTGAGAGTGAATTTAATTAGGAGGTTTATAAATGATTTTTCGTGAGTGACATTTATTAAAGAGTTAATGAATTAAACTCATAGACCTAGGTTTATTAAAAGGTTAATAGACTTAGGTAATTTTTTGTATAAATGTTATATTGGTAAACTTAGGTAAATTATTGTAGGATTTATCTAGGTAACAAAACCCTAATTATAAAGTATCGAGTGAGAGGAAATAAGTGTGTGAGATACATCACATTTTTCACCCACAAATCTCCATTAAGTTCACACCGTGAGATTCATACTCGACCTCGTGGCGCAAACGGGAGAACCCCTTCGATGGTGTTTGTATGTATCGAAATCAAGGTGAATGGGGAGAGTCTTTTAGTGAGTGGGAGCGGGACCTGTGTCAACGAGACCCAGGGTCTCTTCTGTTGGTTTACACCGTGAGATTCCTATGATTTGCCTGCATGTTTTCCATGGAGTAGACAAACCCTTCGGAGGGTCTGATCATTGGAGTCGGAACAACGTAAATATTGGGTTTTATGTCCTAAAACTCTTGGTTTTGTAAACTGAATGTACATTTTATATTGCAATAAAGATGTTATTGAGGTTTTTTCAGTAAAGGTGTTATTCAGTAATATGAATTGTGTATTTTGTAACTCTAATCCAATAAAGAACCCTTGGCTATATGATGAATACTTAAACTTTATGTGTGACATAAAAGCGGATCAAGTTCAAGTTATACCAAAAACAGTTTATAGTATAGGGATAAAGTTGGGTACCTTTGTTGGGAGTGCGACCAAAGTCCCACATCAGCTAGAGAAGGGGAAGATCATGAGTATATAAGTGAGAGATAGTATCTCCATTGGTATGATGCCTTTTGAGTGAAACCAAAAGTAAAGCCATGAGGGTTTATGCCCAAAGTGGACAATATCATACCAATGTAGAGATATGTGGAGGGTCGTTATCCCTAACAGTGGTAGCCATGCCCCTGAGTCGTGATCGGTTGAATCCTCGGGTTTCGAACAAGGGAGGCGAGCCTTGAAGTGTAGTCATGGTGGAGATCCGTGGTAGAGAGCTCTATCGGATAGGCGGTGTGCTCCGGGTAAAAGAAGTTGGCTTAGGCTAGCGGTGTGCTTCGGGTAAAGGAGTTGGTCAGGTTAAGAGCTAGACGGATGGATGACTATTTGAGGGGAGGCTCGGTTGGTACTTTGTTCGAGAGGAGGATTATTGGGAGTGCGACCAAAGTCCCACATCGGCTAGAGAAGGGGAAGATCATGGGTATATAAGTGAGGGATAGTATCTCCATTAGTATGAGGCCTTTTGGGTGAAACCAAAAGCAAAGCCATGAGAGTTTATGCCCAAAGTGGACAATATCATACCAATGTGGAGATATGTGCAGGGTCGTTATCCCTAACAACCTTATCCTGGGGACACTATGGACGCGACGCACTTTGTAAAGTACAAACGATGTGATCCTAAATCGTTCATGTGGAGACATGCGAGTGGTGGCGTCTTATGCAATGAGTTTGTATAAGACTGGACCGCGAAATAGTAACTTAGACTTTATAACTTTGTTTACTGTCTTAACTGACTATATTCATAGGATCACCTAAGTACTCGATCTTAATCCTGAGTGTACCATGAACTTCTGTTTATTCGGATTATCCTTAGATTCACTCCTACCCGTTTTAGGGATTAGTAGAGAGGTTGTTCCCTTAAGTGCTGATTCCGGATCTTGAACAAAGGGCTCGCCCCTCTCATTGGCCCGAGAGGGATTCAGTTTATTGGTTGGAACACAAACCAATTGTTCATTAGAGGATCAGTGGGACTTAATGAAGGGAATGGATTTCCCGCAGCGGAAGCATTGTGAAACATCGTTGATTCATTGTTGTTCTAATTTTCTTAAAACAAAAAAGTATCACATACAATTCTAGGCTAAACATGCTTACAACAAGAAGAAAACAATAAGTAAAGAATAAATACCTCTTGAAGAACATTTCTTTGATGTTTTCTTCTCCGATCACGATCTCTACGATCCAACGATCTCCACGAACACGAACGGATCAAACTGGATACTTTCACTTGATCTTCTCAGTTGTTCTCGAGAGGTAGAGGGAGAGTTGTGGGACTCCCTTAGATTTTGGGTTGGAGAGAATTGTAGAGAATTGAGAGAGAGGCTAGAGAGAATTTGCTTTGCTCTTTGAATAGAATTCCAAAAATGAGAACAATTGCCTTCCCAATTGCTTCTCCAAGCACCTATTTATAATGGTGTGTGGTGGAGTTAAAATCTCCACCAATTCACCATTTTACCACAATCATATGATATGCAAATCATATTTGCATATCACATAATATAAGGTATCTCATATCTCAAATCCTATTTGCATAATTGTGGAATTTTAAATTGAATCATATTCAATTTAATTTCTCTCAATCCAATTTCTGCAAATTAGCCATAATTAATCAATTAAGCTAAACCATAGTTTATCATGAATCTCATTCACATTAAACTATATATTATGCCCATTATATCACATATAAATGACATAAATACCCTTTTAATGAATTTGAACACTTCAAATCCACTCCAAACTGTAAACCCTCATTTTGTCCAATTTGAGCTAACCGAGGGACCTAATGGACCTACAATTGACGAGCTCCAATGATACGAGATTAAACCGATCAAAATCTTTGACCCGGTTAATCAACATTCATTAACTACGATAACGTTTCACTAAAGCCCGTAGCTGCACTCCCATCACTGTAGGAAAAGTTGTGTCCATCGATATAACCAATGCTCGTGAGTCGTCCCTTCACAGGTTATTCGTAGTCACAGCTGGGTCAAATTATTGTTTTACCCCTATGTCTACTTCTTGTTCCTTAAGTCCCACTGATCCTTTAATGAAAAACTTTGTTGCATGGTCCAACCATAAACAACGTCCCTCTCGGGCCAGTGAGAGGGTGGGCACCCGTTGTTAAAACCCTGGAGACTGCACTTAAGGAAACAACCCCTTTGGTTTCCCTAGCTCGGGAACGAGTGAATTCCTTCTTGTGTAGTTAAGTTCCCAACTCCCCACGAGGTCCTGTCCCCAAGAAGATAGACATATTGGGCATACTCAGGCCACCCTCACCCGTACTAGTCAAAGGACAAACCTCCACAGACAGGAGTCCGTAACACGTTCATGATTAAGGACGAGTCACTAATGATCATCTACGAAGTTATTAGTCCTATACTGTTAACAGTGTTATATCAATAGGTCTAATAATTCATGGTCCGGTCTTGTACAATCTCATTGCACAAGATGCCCCCACTCGCATGTCAGCCACATGAACGAGCTGGATTACCTCGTTTGTAGATACAAAGTGAGTTGCATCCACAGTGTCACCAGGATGAGGTTTCCAACCATATCCGTATACTATAGACCGTTCGGTTCATTAACTCGAACGTGATCCTCCCCGTGTGTCAACTACACACCGTTTAAGTTTTAATTCTCTCATATGATATGACCTTGGAGCTTAGTTTATTGGAAATGCGAGATACAAAGTTTAATAAATAAATAACTTTTATTCATTTAAAACAATTGTATTTCAAACTACACGAGATTAGGGCAAATGCCCCAACACTTAAAGAACAAGAAGTAATTACAGGGGTAAAACGGTGAATTTGATCCATCTGTAATTACGAACGAACTATGAAGGATCGACTTACTAATCATGGTTATGTCGAGTGAACAGAAATATATCTATAGTGAGGAGAGTGCAATCACTAGGCTTTAGTGGAGTGTCTCGTGATGGAGATCTAATCCCCTTGAGCAGCGAAAACGAGTTTGGAATCGTAATTTGCAAGTTTATTTTGGTTGAAATGCAAGAACCTATACATTGATAAAAACAGAAGAAACATGCATTTTCTAATCTAATTAGACATGGAGATTAATCATGCAAACATATTAAGTTTAACTATTAAACTAAAAAGAGAGAAAAGGTATTACCTTTATAGTTTTTCCTCGAACATCAACTCCTTGCTCCTAGAGAATTCAACAATACAACAACCCATGAACTCCTCTATATTTTCCAGCAGGAACACAATCACTTGGAGAACCTCCTATATCTCTGAGTTCTACTTACATCTTCCTTTGTGGGAAGGAATCCAACAATTGGAAGAGGTTTTTGGGAATTGGTAGAGAGAATTTTACATAGAGAAAAATTCACACAAAATCAATGATCGATCAAAATTCACCTCTTCAGGAGAAGAATCCTTTTGTCAAGGGATCACTTCCCCACTCCCTATCGATGGGGAGTTGGAGAGAAGTGGGAACGTGTCTTCCTGACACGTTCCCATTAATTTAATAATAAAATAAAATAAATAATATATAATCTAATTAATTATTAATTAAATCATATTTAATTAATTAAAATTAAATATCTTATATTTAATTTAGATTAAATCACATTTTATCAATTATCCCTCTATCTTATAGTTTTAATGCACATCTAATACACATTAAATTTAACCTATAGTTTTTCAAATATGAATCACATTCACATTTGAATTTAATATTTGAACTCTTTCAAATATTTAATTCTCTCATATAATTTAATATGAATCATATTCACATTAAATTTATAATATATAGTTCCAAAACTATATATTATATCGTATCAATATACATTAAGTTTATTCCCTTAGGAATTTTAACATTTCAAATTCAAATGATCTAAGAACCCTTTACAAGCTAGAAGGTGGACCTAATGGACCTACAGATCAGAAGCTCCAACGATACAAGATTGTTCGGTTAATCTCATTAACCTCCCAATCAACATTCATTAACTGCGGGAACACTCCACTAAAGTCCCGCAACTGCACTCTTCTCACTGCAGATATATTTCTGTGTCCACGGATATTGACCAATAACAGCAAGTCAATCCTTCACGAATGTTCGTAATACCAGCTGAGTCAAATTACCATTTTACCCCTAGGTTACATCTTGTACCTTAAGTACCAGTGCTCCTCTAATGAACAATTTGTTTGTGGTCCTACCAACAAACAGAGTCCCTCTCGGACCAATGAGAGGGTCGGACCCTTTGTTCAAGTCCCGGAGACACCACTTAAGAGAACATTCCTCTACTTACCCTAGTAGGCGGGAAGGAGTGAATTCCATCTTGCTAAGTTAAGTTCCCAGCTGCTCACTCGCTCTTGTCCCCAAGAAGGTAGGCATATTGAGTCGGCGTATCTGACCACTCTCACCCATACTTGTCAAAGGACAATCCTCGCATGAGGAGGAGTTCAGTAACCCTCTCGAGGATTGAGATCAAGTTGCCTAGGTCATCCTAGTGAAATAGAAACCTAACTAGTCAACAGAGTTACAGCTAGAGGTTACTATTTCGTGGTCCGGTCTTATGTAATCTCATTACATAGGATATCCCCACTCACATGTTGTCACACCCCCTGCCGAACTACCTGCTAACTTAGCCCGAAAGACGACATGAAACCAACAGACATTGTTACCTCTTAACAATGCCTGTTGACCCTGTTTTCCCTGATAAACATACTATGCTCGCATATGGAACACTTTGTCGTAGTGGGGCCCGCCCAACACTCACGACAACATTATTGTCACGGAGTACACTCAACGTTGACAACAAAATATGATCTGTGTGCACACGGTACCATAAAGCCTCAGGCTCAATATCTTAGTCATTTACTCATTCGAGTCTCAGAAAAATACATAAAAATATTTAAATATGCCTTCTTATCTTTTCTTTCGTAAAACTCAAGCTTACATAGCTTGTTCATAAAACTGGAAATCTCTTAATCATACTTGCTAGAAATCATAACATTTCCATAAATTTCGTCAATCAATAAACATATGCTCATGTATACGTATCATCGGGAAATCTAGGCTCACATTGAGCACATGAAAACATTTCCAAGAAAACATGAATGCTCATAAACATGTATTCAAAGAAAACGTAAGACATTGGAATCTTTTCATTCTAGCAAAACTTGCATTTCTTAAAGCATATTTCAAGCATATAGATCGTTTTCGAAGTTCATTTTGTCACTCACAGTGTTAAACTAGAACCCTGGCCCGTACACTCGACCTATTTCTTCTTGGCCTGAAAAACAAACCAAAACTATGTTTTAGAACCTCGAGCTCATGGATTTTAACCTTGAAATTACAAAAAAACACACCATTCAAAATTCTAGCATTTACAGATTTCATGCCCTGTTTTCAGACAATCATAACTTCTTCATTACTTAGCCAAACATGGTGTACTTTATAACAAACTCTTTCTTTTTGAATCCTCTAAAACTCATAAGAAGAAATGAAATTGAAATTCCCAACGAATTTGCTAGAAAATACATCAAAAGCAGCTTCTCCAAAAATAGACTTTTGTTGTTTTCAGACTTGATTTCCTACTGCACCACAAATTTGTCCTGCGATTTAAGACATATTTCAATCGTTTTCTACTCACGATTTCTTCATGAAAGTTGTAGGAAATTCAATAATTTTTCCAACCATACCTATTAGAGCTTCTGATTCCAACTCTACAGATCAGAACAACCGAAAAACCAGAGGCTTCTCGGATTTGACAGCAAAATCTGTCCTATGCCTTCCTCTTCACAAATCAGTAACTTATGGTCAGAATTGGCTCGAGCTTCCTTCACGAACTTTGTTAAAAAATGAATTAAATTTCAATAAAATCAAACCTCAACCCTTACCTCTTCTTTTGGAGCTCGAAATGATCAAAACATCAGAACATGGTTGAATTGATCATAGAATTTCCACAAAAATTGAATTAAACCTTTCTCTTTCCTTCTTCAAACTCAAAACCAGAAAATTCACTCTCTTATTCTTCCTTCAGTTCTCCCCCACGAAGGCCTCTGCTTAGTTTGTGAAAAAAATGAGTTTAAAATGATTTTGAAGAAAACCATGCGGTGGAGGCAACTTTTGTCCTTTTCCCTTTTGCTTTTTCTTTTGCTTTTTCTTTTTTATTTCTTTCCTTTATCTATTTCTTTCTTTTCTTTTCTTTTTAAAACAAAAAAAACCAACATATATTAAACTTTTCCTTTTCTTTTCTTTTGTTTTTTTTAGTAAGGAAATTACAAATAGAGATCTCGGGTTTACACATGTCATCTACACGAACACGTTAGGATCACAGTGTTTGTATCATAAACAAAGTGGGCCACATCCATAGTTTTACCAGGGTAAGGTACCCAAACGTTATCCCCTAACTATAGACCCTTTAGGTTGTATCTCAAACTGAGATCCTTTATATGTACACTACATTCGGTTAAAGATACATTTAACAACCTTGGATGTTTAGTTTATTGGATTTAGGGTTTAAACAAAGGCAACATCGTAGATAACGAACAATAACTCTTTATTGAAATAATAACACTTTATTACATTAATTAGAACATAATTATGAACTACGAGTTTTAGGGTACAAACCCCAACAAACTCCCACTTGAACTAAAACTCTAGTGAGGTACATCATAATCTAAAACAGTGGTTACAGAGATAGATGAAAGAGTGTAGATTAAGAAAGCGGAAGCAATTTTGGATCTTGAACACTCTAAGTTGATCAATTTTGTAAAATAAAATGCATGCTCAAAGCTGTAAAAGCAGAGGGATAGAAAACTCAACTTTGAAGAACAAATTCTCTTCACCCGGTGGATGGTTTTCAACACGAACACTTCGTGGACAACCGTTAGAGTCTTCCCTACTATCCTCAGGCCTTAGAACGGATTGTGGGATCTTAGGTTGAGAGAATTTGGAAGAAAAGACCTCAAAGGGCACTAATTCAGGAATATTGAATTTTCTATATAATTCTCTTAAAACACCTTAAATCACCATTATATAAAGCTTCATTAAGCTTTAATGGAGTGACAACTCAAGGGTGATGAGGATGCTTTGAGATGGAGGTGGCCAATTTTGGTGAATTTTGAAGATGAGTAAGATAGGGCAAGTTGTCAAGTTGGGTTTCATGGAAATCCTTGAATTTTCATTTAATTTTAATTCAAAAATCAATATTAAATTGATTTTTAATTCAAATTAATTTAATTAATTAAATTATTAAATAATTAATTTAATTAATTAATTTTTAATTTAATTTAATATCAAATATTAAATTAAATAAATTACCCGATCCCGATCCATTTTCCGAACATGAATCCTTATTCATGCTATAAACCGATCCGATATTTAAATCATATTTAAATATATCCACCTCTTATTAATCATAGTTTAATTCATAATTAAGCTATGATTCGTTAAATATATCACATATAATTAACGCTTACTCCCAAACTCGAATTTGAACAATTCAAATTCTTTTCTCTCAAAATGTTATAAGGCTAAGTCCGAGCTAGTAAGGAGGACCTAATGGACCTACAGATCATGAGCTCCAACGATATGAGATTAACCAACCAAACTCTTTACAATAGCTAATCAACATTCCTTAACCACCGGGACACTCCACTAAAGCCCAGTGGCTGCATTCTCCTCACTGTAGATATATTTCTATCCACTCGATATAACCATGATTAGTAAGTCGATCCTTCACAAGTCGTTCGTAATTACAGCTGTAAGCCCTAAACCCTATTCTCTTTTATCATTGATCACTCGTTCATGATGTTTTGAAATATGCAAAGTCGTATAGGTTGCACTAAACGATGTCGTGATCGAATTTGGGAATCTATTGAATTTGGAGCTACAATGTGTCTAAACTTCATAAGGGGATAGGTAAACCATTGAAATAAGCATATTAAAAGTTGCATTGAAGTAAGTTCAACTCATTAGCAAATTGGAGGAGTTTTAGGTGCATCAAGTATTGAATGGAAGATCATATGTCTTACAAACTTAGGATAAGTTGGCTAAATGCTTAAGGTTTATTTACACACTTATTTTGTTGTTTTAAAAAGGTGATTAAGATGTAAAAACTGAAGGAGGAGCTGGCAAAGGGAGGTGAAGCTTCGAAATTAAACAAGGCAAGTAGGTGCTGTCAAATTCAGAGAAAAACAGCAAGCAGCTGGAAAAGGGTCATCTTCAATCGACCATATCTCTCTATCTACTGAACCAAATTCGATGATTTTTGTGTCAAAATCTCAGAAATTGAGTGTAGAATACGAAACTGGTCGGCTTTGCAGAAAAAACCAAGAGGACGAAGGAGAAAAGAGCAGAACAGTGAAGGGTGTTTAAGTTTCTCGGGTAGCAGAACAGTATGAGGAGATCAGTCTGTTTTGAGCTCTTGAGGAGGAATTAGAAGCTGAAATTTTGAGGTAAGTAAGCTAAGATGTTGTCCTTGAGGTTTATCAAAAAATATTTGGTGGTTGTGTTGATAAATTTTGAGGAACCCAAGCTGAAATTTGAACCTGTAGTTTTAGGTGAAAGGGAAAAACTTCTAGCAAGAGATTGAGGGAGATTTTCTTTCATTTCTATATACCTTACAATCAATTGTGTGTATGGTTATTCTGAATTGAGTTATGGGACTGAGTTAGACCTGTTTCTAAGGTGCAAGGAAAGGAATTGATGCTACTGTTTTGAAGAAGAAGGCAGAAGACAGAAGTATGCTGTCAAATCCGGGAAGTCTCTGATGTTTTGGTTGTTCTGATCTGTACACTTGGAGTTAGAAGCTCTAATTGGTATGGTTCGCAAGCTTATTGAATTTCCTACAACTTTCGTGAAGAAATCGTGAGTAGAAAATGTCTAGAAGATGTCTTAAATATCAGATTAAATTTGTTGTGCAGCAGGAAATCCGAATCTGAAAACAACAGAAGTCTGTTTTGGGGAAAGTAGCTTTCGAGGTATTTCTGAACAAATCCGTTTGGAATTTCAATTTCATATCTTCATATGATTTTTAGAGGGTTCAAAAAGGAAGAGTTTGGTATAAATTACATTATTTTTGGATAAGTAATGAAGAAGTTATGGCTGTCTGAATACAGGGCAGAAAATCTGAAAATGCTGGAAAATTTAAAAGTGTGTTTTCTTGCAAGTTTTAAGGTTAAAAATCATGAGGTCGAGGTTCTAATGGTTGAGTTGGTTTGTTTGATAGGTCAAGAGCTAATAGGTCAAGTTTACAAGCAAGGGTTCTAATTCTAATACTGTGAGTGACTCTATCTCTAACTATGCTTGGCCCATGTTTTTCTTAATAAGCATAATTGTTGATCATTGAGTCTTGTTTGAACTAATTATGTATAGCTTCATGGAGTCCCTAACATAAAGTTCATGATGGAACCTAAGCAAGCTTGAATTAGTTGTAACTATAAATCCAAGTATGGAAACTAAATTATGAAAGTATGCTTTCCTTTAGAGAATGTTTTGTGTAAATCCACTTGGGAACATGTTTAGATGATAATGTGAAATTGTCAAGAAATTGTTGTATGTGTTATAAAGACATGATTTCCATGGTAAACAAGTTATGCCCTTGATCTTGATTAACCCCTAATATGAAGGACATTCGAGAGAAGGTACTTAGGGGAATGAATCATAATTTCCGATCTTTGAAGGACAATGAGAAGGTATTCGGGTAGTAAATGGTCTTACCTTAATACTGAAGGACATAGAGAAGGTATTAGGGAAAACCAAAGGGCCAAAGGTATTCCACGTGCACGTGAGAGAGGTATGAACCTTGTTGGTACAAATGTAACTTTACCACCTCTATGGTTCGAAAGTGGTATCATGCTATGTGATTTATTGTTATAAACTTGGAAACTTTATGACTATCTAAAGAACATAGTAAAGGAAGTGAATGTATTTCATATATAAGTGTATATCAGTGTTTTACTTTGCTTATTCAAACATGATGTGTTACGTCTATTTTAAGTTAAGTCTTGGGTTAGTCAAGGAAAGCTAGCAAGAGGTTTTGTTATCTTTGTCTTTGCATCTCTTCCTAGGTTAGGCAAGTAAGCTGGGACGGGGTGTGACAACAGCTGGGTCAAAAATTACCGTTTTACACCTGTAATTATCTCTTGTTCCTTAAGTCCCACTGATCCTCTAATGAACAATTGGTTTGTGGTCCAACTAGCAAACCGAATCCCTCTCGGGCCAATGAGAGGGGTGGGCCCATTGTTCAAGACCCGAAGTCAGTACTTAAGGGAACAACCTCTCTACTAATCCCTAAAGCGGGTAGGAGTGAATTCCATCTTACAGAACTATGTTCCCAGCTATCTACCCGGTTTTATCCCTGAAATGGGAGGCTTATTGAGTCGGCAGTCTCGGGCCACTATCACCCATGCAAATCTAAGGATAATCCGAAAAAAACAGGGGTCCATAGAACGCTCAGGATTAAGATCGAGTTACCTAGGTCATTGTATGAATATAGTCAGTTAAGACAGTAAACAGAGTTATAAAGTCTAAGTGACTATTTTGCGGTCCAGACTTATGCGAACTCATTGCATAGGGCGCCCCCACTCACATGTCTCCACCTGAACGATTTAGGATCACATCGTTTGTTCTCTACAAAGTGGGCCATGTCCATAGTGTCCCCAGGATAAGGTACCTAACCCTATCCTTTTACGATAAACTGTTCTGGCTATAACTTGAACTTGATCCACTTTTATGTCACACATAAAGTTCAAGTATTCATCCCATAGCCAAGGGTTCTTTATTGGATTAAGGTTAGACAATATACAATAGTCAATAACACCTTTACTGAATAAATCTCAATAACATCTTTAGTGCAAAATAGAATATACATTCAGTTTAAAAAACCACGAGTTTTAGGACATAAAACCCAACAAACTCCCACTTGGACTAAAACGTCAGTGGGGTAAAACATCTTTGAGCAAAGAAAAGCGCCCCTCTTTGTACAACCCGTAGTCCTAGACTCTCTAGGTGTCCCTCAAACACTTTAGCAGTGAGGGGCTTTGTAAACGGATCAACAATGTTGTGCTCCGAAGCGATCTGCGTGACGATCACGTCTCCTCGTTGCACAATCTCCCCGATGAGATGGTATTTGCGTTCTATGTGCTTTCCGCGCTTATGGCTTCTAGGTTCTTTAGAATTTGCCACTGCACTACTATTATCACAATAAAGGGTGATAGGCAAATTCATATTTGGAACAACTTCCAAATCAGTCAAGAACTTCCTAAGCCATCTGGTCTCCTTCATTTGCTTCGCAAGCTGCGACATACTCAGCCTCCATGGTGGAGTCAGCAATACAACCTTGCTTTATACTCCTCCATACTATAGCTCCTCCGTTAAGAGTGAACACTGATCCGGATGTGGATTTCCTCGAATCCACATCAGTCTGAAAATCAGAGTCAGTGTATCCTGCAAGGATCAAATCCTTTGCTCCATACACAAGCATATAGTCCCTCGTTTTCCTAAGATACTTGAGGATGTTCTTAACGACAGTCCAATGATCATATCCTGGATTAGACTGATACTTGCTTACTATTCCCACTGCATATATGTCGGGTCGAGTACATAGCATGACATACATCAGACTACCGACAACTGAAGCATAGGGAATGTGTCTCATATTCTCAACTTCTTGAGGTGTCTTAGGGCACTGTTCTTAGACAAATGAATTCCATGCCTAAAAGGTAATGAACCCTTCTTAGAATTCTGCATCTTATATCTAACCAACATCTTGTCAATATAAGATGCCTGAGAGAGTGCTAGCGTTTTATTCTTGCGATTTCGAACGATTTGGATTCCAAGAACAAACTGAGCCTCTCCCAAATCTTTCATTTGGAATTGGGTTGCTAGCCATTGCTTAACGCTAGTCAAGAACCCTGCATCATTCCCAATGAGCAAGATATCGTCTACGTATAGAACTAAGAAAGCTACAGTGGTATTGACTATCTTCTTGTAAACACAAGGCTCGTCAATGTTCTGTTCAAAGCCATAAGATTTCATTGCAGTATCAAATCTTATATTCCAGGATCTAGAAGGTTGTTTCAATCCATAGATGGATCGTTTAAGCTTGCAAACCTTTTGCTCTTGACCCTGAACTATGAACCCCTCTGGTTGATCCATATAGATACTCTCCTCAAGATTGCTATTCAGAAAGGCTGTCTTGACATCCATTCGCCAAATTTCATAGTCATAAAACGTGGCAATGGACAAGAGTATTCTAATGGACTTAAGCATGGCAACAAGGGAGAAGGTTTCTTCATAGTCCACCCCTTCCCTTTGGGTATAACCCTTTGCCACAAGTCGAGCTTTAAAGGTTTGCACCTTACCGGCTTGATCTCGCTTCCTCTTGTAGATCCACTTGCAACCGATAGGTCTTTCACCATCTGGTTGATCTACAAGTTTCCAGACTGAATTGAAGTACATTGACTCCATTTTAAGGTCCATGGCTTTAATCCACTGGTCCCTATCTATATCATTCATTGCCTGTTTATAGGTCAATGAATCCTCAACGCCATCATCAGGTATCACGACTTGGGTTTCTGTCAAACCCATGTAATGGTCAAAGTTGTCTAACATCCCTCCCAAAGACGTCGAGGCATTCTCAACTCTTGAGAAGGACCCGACTTGATCAACAACTTTTGTTGATTTATCTCGTAGCTTCCTTCCCCGAAATTTCACTTAAGACAATCCGCTTCGAGGTGATGATCTCTCATGTGGTCTTCCTCTAAGAACGTGACATTTGTCGACACAAGCACCTTGTCCTCTTGAGGATCATAAAAGAAACCACCTTTCGTTTCTTTAGAGTACCCTACGAATAGGCATAATTTTGAACGATGTTCCAATTTCTTTGGATTGGACACCAGCACATGTGCTGGACATGCCCAAATCTCAAGTGACGTAAACTACCTTTACGCCCCTTTCCATAACTCATAGGGTGTTTCGAAACACTCTTAGAGGAACCATGTTCAAAATATATACAACGACTTCTACTGCATATCCCCAAAACAAACTAGGCAAATGTGGCGTAGCTCATCATAGATCGAACCATGTCTAACAGGGTTCTATTTCTCCTCTCAGATACACCATTCTACTGAGGTGTATCGGGCGCTGAGAGTTGGGATACGATTCCATGTTCTATCATATAGTCCTGGAATCTCAAATCCATATACTCTCCACCTCGATCTGATCGAAGTGTTTTAATTGTTTTACCTAATGTGTTCTCAACTTCTGCCTTATATTCCTTGAACTTTTCAAGGGTTTCAGACTTATGATGCATTAGGTAAAAATAGCCATACCTAGAATAATCATCAATGAAACTGATGAAATATTCATACCCTCCTCGTGCCTTGACATTCATAGGACCACAGAGATCCGAATGCACGAGTTCTAAGGGTTATTTGGCTCTATAGCCTTTTTCAGAAAAAGGTCTTTTAGTCATTTTTCCTTCGAGACAAGATTCACATGGTGGTAAAGAGTTGTCCTCTAACTGACTTAGGAGACCACTCTTGACCAATCTCCCAATCCTATTGAGATTAATGTGGCGTAGTCTCAAGTGCCAAAAATAGGTACTGGGAGAAAGTTTCTGCCTTTTATTTTGAGTATCAGTTGTTTTAAACATCTCGGTGTTCAAAATAGCTTTTAGATCTGTTGGTCTTAACACATATAAGTTATTTTCAAGTTTAGCAGAACATATTCATACACCTCTTTTGCAAATGAACGCTTCATTATGATCAAAAGATACTTTATACATATGTTCAAGCAAACAAGAAATAGATACAAGATTTCTTTTGATTCCAGGAACCGAAAGTACATTTTCTAATAAAATAAATCTATCTCTAAACAACAACTTCACAGCTCTCACTGCCTTGGCTGAGACAACCTCTCCCGTTCCAACCCTGAGAGATATCTCCCCATCAACAAGTTCTTTGCCAGAACTAGTTTCTGAAAGAAGAACAAACATGGTTAGTGGCTCCTGAATCTAATATCCAGGCGGAATCATCATGTTCCACTAAACATGTTTCAATAATGAGTAAATCATATTTACCTTGTTTTTCTTTCTCAACTTTCTTTTCTGCAAGGTACTTTGGGATGTCTTCTTCCAATGCTCGTCTGCACCACAGTGGAAACATTTTCCTGTGGCTTTGGCCTTGCGTGCGGGAGCCTGTCCCTTCCCTTTGTCCTTCTTTTTCTTCCTCTGAATACATTTATTCTTAGAAAAAGAAGGACCAGACTTGGTCCCAGAGGACGATCCTCTTAAGAACTTCTTCGAAGTGACAACATTTTCCTCATTCTCTTTTCCTTTTGATTTCATGAGGGACTCAAAAGTCTGTAGTTCGTTGAGGATAATAGTCAGGTTATACTCTATTTTATTCATCACCGCATTTGTGCGGAATGACAGGAAACTCTTCGAAAGAGATTCCATAATAAAGGTTACCTGACTTTTCTCATCTATGACTGCCCCATTTACTTTAGCCACGTTGAAGTGGGTCATCATGTCAAGGACATGTTCCCTAACAGAGGCTCCCTCCTTCATACGGGAGTTGTAAACGTATTTGACAGCATCATAATGGACCGATGAGGACGGTTGTCCAAACATCGCCTGTAATGATCCCATGATCTCCTTTGCGGTGACCATGGTCTCATGTTTCTTAGACAACACATCAAATATGCTGGCTAAGATATAGACTCGGGCCTTCTCATTAGCCCTAATCCATCTGTCATAAGCATCCCGAACAATTCGGGTTTGCAGTCGAGCTGGGAGGGGAGGACATTCCTCCGTTAAGACGAACCTCAGATCATCAAGAACAAGAATCGTATTCAAGTTTGATTTCCAGGTTCCATAATTATCGCCGCTAAGTTTATTGAAGGCGAGTAACTGGATAAAAGAGTTCGACATGCTGAAAAAAAATGAATTCTATTAGTGAATTGTATGTAACCTATCCAATTTAAGAATTTAGCAAAAGTAATAATGTACCCAACTCATTATTGTTTTTGCAACGATACTTCAGTGAGTCAGAGCAACTGCTACCGAGGGGCAGTCAATCACCCCTTCACTGAACCAAGACATTCTTGACTAAATGCTAACACTGGAATAACTCTTATTCCTATAACATTCTAGTAATCGCTACTTTGGTCAAGAATTTACTAACACTTAGCAATTCTTGTAAGTGTGACCCGCCATTTTCGGACCTCAGGTCGGCGCCAACAATGCTATCGAATCGAGAGACAAAGTCGGGAATGGACCTAAGAGACCCTATCCATTTCTCGAGTTTGAGTTGTTCCGAATCCCATGTTACATCCCTCCGAATGGATGGTGCTACTTCGGGCAACCTGCAGGCGCAACATGAGAATCTCACAGTCCAACCTAATGGAGGAGACCGTAGGATGTGTTGACACACCTCCTTCGCTCACTTACTATAAATACTTTCTCCATTCACCTTGCTCTTGATTTATGCAAACACCATCCGAATGGGGATGCCCTATTGACATCACGAGGCCGAGCATAAATCTCACGGTGTGAACATCGTGGAGAGCGTAAGAGGAAATTGATATATCATATATACCTTTTCACTCCCACTAAGTATTTTAAACAGTTTGGGTATACTTTTACTTAGGCATATTAGGCTAAAACAATATGACCTAAGTCTACCAATATAACAATTATCTTTGGAATTACCTAAATCTATTAACCTTTTAATAAACCTAGGTCTATGAGTTTAATTTATTAACTTTTAATAAACGCCACTCACGAAAGATAATTTATAAACCTATGGATTAAATTCACTCCCAGGTAGGGGTGTTCCGTTTCCGTCAGCTTAAGTACCCCAACCTAGTCAGAGTCCCTCTTTAAACTTGTTTATAAATTATTGGTTTCCTAATTCTAATCTTATTAGAACTAGATAACCTTAGGTCTAATTAATTCCAGTTCTAAAACCATTTTAAAACTAATTAATTAACCTTAGGCTACATGCATTTCTATGTTATAAAATGCTTCAACATTCATCACAAGAATAAACATTCATTTATAACAAATTCATCACATGAATAAATGCATAGCAATTATATGTTTAATTTTTAATTAATATAACCCTTATATTAATTATAATTAAAACATATAATATTTGTTTCATAAATTAATATAACTCTTATATTAATTCTTATGAAAACCCAATTAACATGCATACAATATATTATAACACTTATAACATACTTTCAATGCATGGAGCATGCTTCCTATGGTGAGATTTTAAAATCTATATGACATACTTTATGCACATATAATCAGGGATTTTAATTAAAACATACATTCACCATGCATAATTAATTAAACACACTAAAGTGGACTGGTTTTGGCATCTAATGCAAGCAAGATACTAAATTATTACAATAATAATCTAGAAATAATATCGAACCACTTCGAACACTTGAATTTGGGTCGAACCAAACAAATGTGTGAACCAGGACCTTCAAAAGGTTAAACGGGCTGTAAAAGGTGAACAAGGCCTCCAATTGGTGAAACGAACCTCCAAAATGGAAAAACCGGCCTCGAAATAGTCAAAATCGGTCTAAAAACACCTGACCGGACCAAAATCGAGCCGAACCGGTCCAAAAAAGATCGAACCGGTCAAAGTCAAAGTAATCAAGCTGCTGGCGTCACATCATCTTCTCAAAAATGAATTCGCGCGCTTGAGGAAAAATGTTACTATAGCTGAAAAAAAAAAAATTCCAGCAGCTCTGTTTTTTTGATTTTTTGGACCTCCGTGGCTTCTTTCATCAAATTGAAGGCCTTCCCGAACTCCAGTCGACCTGAAATTTTTACAGATTATTTTACACACATTAATGCTCAAACACACTTTAGCAATTTGAAAATAAAGCACAAATTGATGCTCAATTTAAATGCCAAATCCAGAAGAACACTTTAGACGCCCAGAAAAATTGTATTTCAAAAAATACCCACCATAAGACACAATTGATCAAATTGAGTGCTCAAAATTGCTCTGATACCAATTGAAAGAGTGTAGATTAAGAAAGCGGAAGCAATTTTGGATCTTGAACACTCTAAGTTGATCAATTTTGTAAAATAAAATGCATGCTCAAAGCTGTAAAAGCAGAGAGATAGAAAACTCAACTTTGAAGAACAAATTCTCTTCACCCGGTGGATGGTTTTCAACACGAACACTTCGTGCACAACCGTTAGAGTCTTCACTACTATCCTAAGGCCTTAGAACGGATTGTGGGATCTTAGGTTGAGAGAATTTGGAAGAAAAGACCTCAAAGGTCACTAATTCGGGAATATTGAATTTTTTATGTAATTCTCTTAAAATACCTCAAATCACCATTATATAAAGCTTCATTAAGCTTTAATGGAGTGACAACTCAAGGGTGATGAGGATGCTTTGAGATGGAGGTGGCCAATTTTGGTGAATTTTGAAGATGAGTAAGATTGGGCAAGTTGTCAAGTTGGGTTTCATGGAAATCCTTGAATTTTCATTTAATTTTAATTCAAAAATCAATATTAAATTGATTTTTAATTAAAATTAATTTAATTAATTAAATTATTAAATAATTAATTTTTAATTTAATTTAATATCAAATATTAAATTAAATAAATTGCCCGATCCCGATCTATTTTTCGAACATGAATCCTTATTCATGCTATAAACCGATTCGATATTTAAATCATATTTAAATATATCCACCTCTTATTAATCATAGTTTAATTCATAATTAAGCTATGATTCGTTAAATATATCACATATAATTAACGCTTTCTCCCAAACTCGAATTTGAACAATTCAAATTCTTTTCTCTCAAAATGTTATAAGGCTAAGTCCGAGCTAGTAAGGAGGACCTAATGGACCTACTGATCATGAGCTCCAACGATACGAGATTAACCACCCAAACTCTTTACAATAGCTAATCAACATTCCTTAACCACCGGGACACTCCACTAAAGCCCAGTGGCTGCATTCTCCTCACTGTAGATATATTTCTATCCACTCGATATAACCATGATTAGTACGTCGATCCTTCACAGGTCGTTCGTAATTACAGTTGGGTCAAAAATTACCGTTTTACCCCTGTAATTACCTCTTTTTCCTTAAGTCACACTGATCCTCTAATGAACAATTGGTTTGTGGTCCAACCAGCAAACCGAATCTCTCTCGGGCCAATGAGAGGGGTGGGCTCATTGTTCAAGACCCGGAGTCAGTACTTAAGGGAACAACCTCTCTACTAATCCCTAAAGCGGGTAGGAGGGAATTCCATCTTGCAGAACTATGTTCCCAGCTATCTACCCGGTTTTATCTCTGAAATGGGAGGCTTATTGAGTTGGCAGTCTCGGGCCACTCTCACCCATGCAAATCTAAGGATAATTCGAAAAAAACAGGAGTCCATAGAACGCTCAGGATTAAGATCGAGTTACCTAGGTTCTCGTATGAATATAGTCAGTTAAGACAGTAAACAGAGTTATAAAGTCTAAGTGACTATTTTGCGGTCCAGTCTTATGCAAACTCATTGCATAGGGCGCCCCCACTCACATGTCTCCACATGAACGATTTAGGATCACATCGTTTGTTCACTACAAAGTGGGCCGCGTCCATAGTGTCCCCAGGATAAGGTACCCAACCCTATCCTTTTACTATAGACTGTTCTGGCTATAACTTGAACTTGATCCACTTTTATGTCACACATAAAGTTCAAGTATTCATCCCATAGCCAAGGGTTCTTTATTGGATTAAGGTTAGACAATACACAATAGTCAATAACACCCTACTGAATAAATCTCAATAACATCTTTATTGCAAAATAGAAAATACATTCAGTTTAGAAAACCACGAGTTTTAGGACATAAAACTCAACAATAGAAATACAATCAACTAGGGCATCCATATACCCCATTACATATCTCCCACTCGCCCTAGATTAGCCTATGTACATGTCTCGTAGGCCTAGACTCTCCAGATGACCCTCGAACACTTTAGCCGTGAGAGTCTTTGTAAATGGATCAACAATATTGTGCTCCGAAGCGATCTTCGCGACTGTCACATCTCCTCGTTGCACTATTTCTTGTATCAGGTGATACTTCCTCTCGATGTGCTTGCCTCGCTTATGGCTGCGAGGTTCCTTCGAATTGGCTACCACACCACTATTGTCACAGTATAAGGTGATTGGAAATTCCATTTTTGGAACGACTTCTAAATCAGTAAGGAATTTCCTTAGCCAAACAACTCCTTAGCTGCTTCACAAGCAGCGACATACTCAGCCTCCATCGTGGAGTCAGCGATGCATCCTTGCTTGATGTTTCGCCATACTATAGCTCCCCTGTAAGGGTGAAAATTGATCTCGATGTGGATTTCCGAGAATCCTTATCGGTCTGAAAATCAGAATCAATGTATCCAGTAAGGATCAAATCCTTAGTCTCATACACAAGCGTATAGTCCCTCGTTCTCCTAAGATACTTGAGGATATTTTAACTGTTGTCCAGTGGTCTAACCTGGATTGGATTGGTACCTACTGACTATTTTCACTGCATAACAAATATCTGGCCTCGTGCACAACATAACATACATTAAGCTACCTACTGCGAGGCATAGGGAATACGTCTCATATCCTCAACTTCTTGAGGTGTCTTAGGACACTGTTCCTTAGACAGATGAACTCCATGCCTGAAGGGTAATAAGACCCTCTTGGAATTCTGCATCGAATATCGAGACAACATTTTACCGATATAAGATGCTTGAGACAGAGCTAGCGATTTGTTCTTGCGATTCCTGAAGATCTGAATCCGAAGAACATATTGCGCCTCTCCCAAATCTTTCATTTGGAATTGGGTCGCCAACCAATTCTTTATGTCAGTTAGGTATCCTACATCATTCCCAATGAGTAGGATATCATCCACATAAAGTACTAAGAAAGCTACTTTGTCGTTGATGATCCTCTTGTAAACACAAGGCACATCAACGTTTTTGTCAAAACCATAAGACTTGATCGCAGTATCAAATCTTATATTCCAAGATCTGGATGCTTGTTTCAATACATAAATGGATCGATTGAGCTTGCAAACTTTTTTCTCCTGACCTTGGGTTATGAACCCTTCGGACTGAGACATATAGATGCTCTCGTCAAGATTACCATTCAAAAAGGCTGTCTTGACATCCATTTGCCAGATTTCATGATCATAAAACGCGACTATGGACAAGAGTATCCTAATAGACTTCAACATAGTAACAGGGGAAAAAGTTTCTTCATAGTAAACTCCTTCCCTTTGGGTAAAACCCTTTGCTACAAGTCTAGCCTTAAAGGTCTGTACCTTTCCAGCTGCATCTCTCTTTCTCTTATAGATCCATTTACACCCTATGGGTCTAACCCTTTCAGGTTGGTGTACAAGTTCCCATACTGAATTGAAGTCCATTGACTCCATTTCAAGGTCCATGGCTTTGATCCATTGGTCCTTGTCTACGTCATTCATTGCCTGTTTATAAGACAATGGATCTTCTACGATGTCATCAGGCATGACGACTTGAGTTTCAGTTAAACAAGAGATAGAAATTAAGTTCCTCTTAATCTTAGGAACTATATACAGACCAAGTAAATCTAATTTACCTTTCTTCTCTTTGGGCTCAGTAAGGTATTTTGGGCAGTTTCGCTTCCAGTGCCCATCCACGTTGCAGTGGAAACACTTTCCTTTGTCTGTAACATTGGCTTTTCCCTTGCCTTTATCAGCAACAGGTGCCTTCCCTTTCCCTCCTATCTTCTTCTTTTGGGTCTTCTTAAGCCCAGAAGATGAACCACAGGACTTAGTCCCAGAGGATGAACCCTTCTGGAACCTTCTGGAATGGGCAAACAGATTTGTCTCTCCATCAGCTTGTCCCTTATTCTTCATAAGAGACTGGAAAGTTTGTAGTTCATTAAGGAGAGTAGTCAGGTTATACTCTATCTTGTACATCACCGCATTGCTGCGGAATTGCAGGAAACTCTTCGGAAGAGATTCCAGGATGAAAGAAACCTTACTTTGCTCGTCAATGACTGCTCCGTTCATCTCAGCCACGTTGAAGTGGACCATCAGATTGAGAACTTGTTCTTTCACCGATGACCCCTCCTTCATATGGGAGTTATAAACGTATTTGAGGGATTCGTGTCGAAGCTGTCCAGACGGTTGTTCAAACATATCCTACAACGAACTCATGAACTCACGAGCTGAGACCATGCTCTCGTACTTTTTGGCTAGAACTTCAGAAACACTAGCAAAAATGTAGAGCTTGGCCTTGATCCAGCAGTCGTACGCCTTCTTAACAGATTGAGGATGTCACACCCCCTCCCAGACTACCTGCTAACTTAGCCCGGAAAACGGCATGAAGCCAACAGACATTGTTACCTCTCAACAACACCGGTTGACCCTGTTTTACCTGATATCATACTATGCTCGTATATGGAACACTTTAACATACTACAGCGGAAACTTGATAACTACTAAACATACATAGGGAGAAAATTTTCTTAAGTCTCTTTTGAAACTTAAAGGAGCAAGAGTATCACAACCTAAAACATGCCAAACCACTGTTTATACAACCTCTTATGTACAAACAACTATAACTACATATCGACTTGCTATACAACACCAACCACGTACAAAATATCAACTCGTGGAGCTTTCAGCAGACTATGGCAGGATGTCAAGTACCAGAAGCTTGATCTCTACCTGAAAAGGTTTGAAAACATTGAAAGAATGAGTTATGAAGCTCAGTGAGTGACTGAGTTTAAAATCTTTAACTTGTAAAACATGTCACCTGAAAACTAATGAGCATATGCATTTGTGATCAAATGTTAAAATAAACGTGGAATCATAATAGATTTTCAGAAGAACCAGCAAGTATATCGTTAAAATCTCGTAAGGCATGTAAATGATATAAACTCTTTTTAAAACATATCACAATCCACGTTGTGTAGGGCACACCCAGTACAACCAACGTTTATTCTACGATGTAGTGGGGCTCGCCCAACACTCCCATCGTCTTTGTCGTAGTGGGGCCCACCCAGCACTCACGACAACATTGTTGTCACGGAGTACACTCAATGTCGACAACAGTATATGACCTGTGTGCACACGGTACCATAAAGCCTCAGGCTCAATATCTCAGTCATTCATACAATCGTGTCTCAGAAAACATTTTAAAAAAATGTTTGAACATGCCTACTTATCTTTTCTTTCATAAAACTCAAGTTTACTCAGCTTGTTCATAAAACTGGAAATCTTTAAATCATACTTGCTAGTACATACTTTCTAGAAATCAGAACATTTTCATAAATCTCGGTAATCAATAAACATATGCTCATGTATAAATTTCATCAAGACATTTAAGTTCACAATGAACACTTGAAAACATTTCTAGGAAAACAAGAATACTCATAGACATGTGTTCAAAGGAAAACAATAAACATTGAAACCCTTTCATTCTAGCAAAACTTGTATTTCTTAAAGCATAATTCAACATAACGATCATTTTGGAAGTTCATTTTGTCACTCACTGTGTTAGAACTAGAACCTTGGCCCGTACACTCGACCTATTTCCTCTTGGCCTGTCAAACAAACCAAATCCAACCATTAGAACCTCGAGCTCATGATTTTTAACCTTAAAACTACAAGAAAACACACTATCAAATTTTCCAGCATTTACAGATTTTATACCCTGTCTTCAAACAGTCATAACTTCTTCATTACTAATCCAACAAGGATGTACTTTATACCAAATTCTTCCTTTTTGAACCCTCTAAACATCATATGAAGACATTAAATTGATATTCCCAACGGAGTTGTTCAGAAATACCTCAAAAGCTTCTTCCCTAAAAACAACTTCCTGCTATTCCAGATTTGATTTCCTACTGCAACCCGAAACTTGACCTGATAATTATAACATCTTCCATTCATTTTCTACTCACGATTTCTTCACGAAAGTTGTAGGAAATTCAATACGATTTCGAACTATACCTATTAGAGCTTCTGATTCCAGCTCTACAGATCAGGACAACCAAAACACCAGGGGCTTCTCGGATTTGACAACAAATTATGTCTTTTGCCTTCCTCTTCACAAAATAGTAAGTTAACTTCAGAATTGGCTCGAGCTTCCTTCATAAACTTTGTTAAAAAATGAATTAACTTTCTAGAAACAAAACCTCAACTCTTACCTCTTCTTATTGAGCTCGAAATGATCAGAATATCAGAATAGGGTTGAGTTGATCACTTTGCTGCCATGGAACTTGTATAACCCTTCTCTCTTCTTCTTCAACCTCAAAACCTGAATGGTCCCCCTCTTCTTCTTCCTTTCTCCTTCTCCCTCGAAGTCCCTATTCTTTTTGATGAAAATGAAAGCAAAATGGGGTGGAAATGAACTTAAATTGATTAAAATAATACCAATCGGTGGTGGCTTTTGTCCAACAACCATTTCCCTTTTTTTTATTATTTCCTTTGTCCTTTTCCCCTTTTCTTTTCTTTTCTTTTCTTTTTCTTTTCTTTAAAAAAAAAAACCAAAGTATAATACACATTTCTTTCATTTTCTTTTCTTTTTACAACAAAACAAATCCAAACATCTTTTTTCTTTATTTCTTTTGTTTTTTTTTTGTAAGGAAATTCCAAAGAAAGATCTAGGGTTTACAGATGAGCGTTGCGAGCAGGGACCTGAGGACATTCCTCAGTCAGTATAAACCGTAGGTCGTCAACAACAAGAATCGTATTCAAGTTGGACTTCCACGTAGTAAAATGTTCACCAGTTAAACGATCGCTTTTTAGTAAGGCTATTATTGAGGACGACATGCTGAAAATCCAAAATAGTTCTAATTAGTTATGCCTTTTAACCCATTATAAAACCAATCAAAATTTAGCAAAATTATTAAAGAACCCTAGTGTTTAAACTAAACCTAGTGTTTAATTAAACCTTTAATTTTGCAACGATATTTCAAGGGTTTAGAACAAAAGCCTCCGTCGGGCGGTTAGTCATTCCTCCCCTGAATTGAGACTTTCTCAGCCAATTCTCACTACCATAACATCTCATGTCCAATGGTCCTTAGCTACCGTTTGTTTGGTCAAAGACTTGTTAACTAGCTTAACTCATCCCGTAAATGTGACCCTACCATTTTCAGATCCAATAGGTCCGAGCCAACAGACTATTATTAAGAAATACAACTGTTGGCAAATTACCTAAGAGACCCTATCCATTTCTGGAGTTCGCGCTGTTCCGATCCCTATAGTCAGGCCCTTCGTAGAGTTTGGCTGTTCCAGGACAACCTAGCAGGCGGACTATAGAAATCTCACGGTGCGACCTAATGGAGGAGACCATAGGATACGTTGACACGCGTCCTGCTCCCATTTACTATGGACACTTCCCATTCACCTTGGTATTGAACCATGCAAACACATACCGTAGGGGGACGCCCTATTGACGCCACGTAGCCGAGCATAGAACTCACGGTGTTAACTCTTGAGGACGTGAAAGTAAACTTGATGCGAACATCTCGTTTTCTCCCACTGAAGCTCCTAAGATTAGGGTATATGTTTAACTTAGTCGGATTCTGGGTAAAAGAATCTATCTAAGTCTATGCCTATTATAACTGTTATAACTAGGTCTTTTAACCTTCTAGATATAAAATAGAACTAAGGTTAATTCAACTCAAGCTATGGATCAGTTCCTAGGTAGGAGGTGTTCCGTTAACCGTCAGCTTAAGTACCCCCAACCTTAGACAGAACTTCACCAGTAGAGTTCCATTATAACCAAAGTTCTAATGTCCTACTATATTTTAAACTATTTAAAATACTATGTAAGACTAATTTCTAATCCTATTAGAAATTTAAACTTAGGTGTAAATTAATTTAAAATAATTTTAAACTAATTTAATTTTAACCCAAGTTCCTATGTTTGCATGCATTTCTTTATTATAGGTTATGGTTTCTAAAACCCCTTTAATTTATAACTTTTATAAATTTAATAATTAACTTATGACAAAGAAACTATATTATAAAACCAATATTGGAATTATAAATAAAAAATTCAACAATTGAATAATTAAATTACTTAAAATAAAATAATATTTATTTTAAACTAAGTAATTACATGCTCCATGCAATTTATTTTCCATATAATCTAATTATAAAAATTATAATTAATTACTCATGAAAAATAAATTAATCATGCATCTAAACCATATTCATATAACAATTATAGAAATAAAATGCATGAACATGCTTATCCTAAGGTGAGAAAAAAAATCTAAATGACATTCATAAAGAAATACAGCTGTAAAACCGAAATAAATTGGCCCCTAAAGTGCAAAATAATAAAATCACTCAAATTTTATTACATAAATTGGTCCAATACTCCTTGAACTGGGCTTGAACCGCTCGAATCGAATCGAAAATCAACCAAGGTGCTGAACCGGTCTGCAGCTGCTGAAAATGCATCACGGTGTTGCAACGTTGATGAGGGCGTTGCAACGCTGGCTTTGTCCGTGCGTGCGCCTTCTATCGGGGCAACGTTGCAACGCTGAGCTGGCCCTTGGAGCTCCCACGTCGATAGGCAATGTTGGCGTTGCAACACCGTTCCTCAGCGTTGCAACGCTGATGAACGATGTTGCAATGCTGCTGCTTCAGCAACAACTTTCTTCTTCGAACACAACAACTTGAATCTTCAATTTCTCCTTCGATTCTCAACCGAAATGCACGAAACTGGTCCCGAACGACTCTTAACTCAAATATAGACTCGATAATGAACTTAATTGCCCAAAACACAGGAGCCTTTACATACAAATTGATCAAATCAAAAGTAAACTATGGCCAAAATATTCCTAAACTAGTTTTACAGCAAACCAAAATGAATTTCCCACCAAATCAATGCAATTTTATTTCAACCAAAGCAAAACAAGCATTGCTCTGATACCAATTGATGGAGATTTCTAATCCCCTTGAGCAGCGGAAACGAGTTTGGAATCGTAATTTGCAAGTTTGTTTTGGTTGAAATGCAAAAACTCATACATTGATAAAAACAGAACAAACATGCATTTTCTAATCTAATTAGACATGGAGATTAATCATGCAAACATATTAAGTTTAACTATTAAACTAAAAATGGAGAAAAGGTATTGCCTTTGCAGTTTTTTCACGAACAACAACTCCTTGCTCCTAGAGAATTCAGCAATACAGCAACCCAGGAACTCCCCTGTATTTTCCAGCAGGAACACAACCACTTGGAGAACCTCCTATATCTCTGAGTTTTACTTAGATCTTCCTTTGTGGGAAGGAATCCAACAATTGGAAGAGGTTTTTGGGTGTTGGTAGAGAGAATTTTACACAGAGAAAAATTCACACAAAATCACTGATCGATCAAAATTCACCTCTCCAGGAGAAGAAACCTTTTGTCAAGGGATCACTTCCCCACTCCCTATCGATGGGGAGTTGGAGAGAAGTGGGAACGTGTCCTCCTGACACGTTCCCATTAATTTAATAATACAATTAAATTAATAATAATTAATCTAATTAATTATTAATTAAATCATATTTAATTAATTAAAATTAAATGACTTATATTTAATTTAGATTAAATCACATTTAATCAATTATCCCTCTATTCTATAGTTTTAATGCACATCTAATGCACATTAAATTTAACCTATAGTTTTTCAAATATGAATCACATTCACATTTGAATTTAATATTTGAATTCTTTCAAATATTTAATTCTCTCATATAATTTAATATGAATCATATTCACATTAAATTTATAATATATAGTTCCAAAACTATATATTATATCGTATCAATATACATTAAGTTTATTCCCTTATGAATTTGAACATTTCAAATTCAAATGATTTAAGAACCCTTTACGAGCTAGAAGGTGGACCTAATGGACCTACAGATCAAAAGCTCCAACGATACGAGATTGTTCGGTTAATCTCAATAACCTCCCAATCAACATTCGTTAACTGCGGGAAGACTCCACTAAAGTCCCGCAGCTGCACTCTTCTCACTGCAGATATATTTCTGTGTCCATGGATATTGACCAATAACAACAAGTCAATCATTCACGAATGTTCGTAACACTAGCTGAGTCAAATTATCGTTTTACCCCTGGGTTATATCTTGTACCTTAAGTACCAGTGCTCCTCTAATGAACAATTTGTTTGTGGTCCTACCAACAAACAGAGTCCCTCTCGGGCAAATGAGAGGGTCGGGCCCTTTGTTCAAGTCTCGGAGACACCACTTAATGGAACATTCCTCTACTTACCCTAGTTGGCGGGAAGAAGTGAATTCCATCTTGCTAAGTTAAGTTCCCAATCGCTCACTCGGTCTTGTCCCCAAGAAGGTAGGCATATTGAGTCGGCGTATCTGGCCACTCTCTCCCATACTAGTCAAAGGACAATTGCTCGCATGACAGGAGTTCAGTAATTCGCCAAGATTGAGATCAAGTTGCCTAGGTCATCCGAGTGAAATAGAAACCTAACTAGTCAACGGAGTTACAACTAGAGGTTACTATTTCGTGGTTCGGTCTTATGTAATCTCATTACATAGGATATCCTCACTCACATGTCATCTACACGAACACGTTAGGATCACAGTGTTTGTATCATATACAAAGTGGGCCACATCCATAGTTTTACCAGGGTAAGGTACCCAAACCTTATCCCCTAACTATAGACCCTTTAGGCTGTATCTCGAACCGTGATCCTTTATATGTACACTACATTCAGTTAAAGATACATTTAACAACCTTGGATGTTTAGTTTATTGGATTTAGGGTTTAAACAAAGGAAAACTCGTAGATAACGAACAATAACTTTTTATTGAAATAATAACACTTTATTACATTAATTAGAACATAATTACAAACTACGAGTTTTAGGGCACAAACCCCAACAAACTCCCACTTGAACTAAAACTCTAGTGGGGTACATCATAATCTAAAACAGTGGTTACGGAGATAGAAAGAGGGACTATACGCTTGTGTATGGAACTAAGGATTTGGTCTTTCTATCTCTGTAACCACTGTTTTAGATTATGATGTTCCCCACTAGAGTTTTAGTTCAAGTGGGAGTTTGTTCAGGTTTGTGCCTAAAAACTCATGATTTGTAATTATGTTCTAATTAATGTAATAAAGTGTTATTATTTCAATAAAGAGTTATTTTTCGTTATCTACGAATTTGCATTTGTTTAAACCCTAAATCCAATAAACTAAACATCCAAGGTTGTTAAATGTATCTTTAACTAAATGTAGTGTACAATAAAGGATCTCGGTTCGAGATACAACCTAAAGGGTCTATAGTTAGGGGATAAGATTTGGGTACCTTACCCTGGTAAAACTATGGATGTGGCCCACTTTGTATGTGGTACAAACACTGTGATCCTAACGTGTTCGTGTAGATGACATGTGAGTGGGGATATCCGATGTAATGAGATTACATAAGACCGGACCACGAAATAGTAACCTCTAGCTGTAACTTCGTTGACTAGTTAGGTTTCTATTTCATTAGGATGACCTAGGCAACTTGATCTCAATCCTGAGCAGGTTACGAACTCCTGTTTGCGAGAGATTGTTCTTTGACTAGTATGGGTGAGAGTGACCAGATTCGCCGACTCAATATGCCTACCTTCTTGGGGACAAGACCGAGTGAGCGACTGGGAACTTAACTTAGCAAGATGGAATTCACTCCTTCCCGCCTACTAGGTAAGAAGAGGAATGTTCCCTTAAGTGGTGTCTCTGACTTGAACAAAGGCCCCGACCCTCCTCATTTGCCCGAGAGGGACTGTTTGTTGGTAGGACCACAAACAAATTGTTCATTAGAGGAGTACTGATACTTAAGGTACAAGATGTAACCTAGGGGTAAAACGGTAATTTGACCCAGCTGGTGCTACGAACATTCGTGAAGGATTGACTTGCTAGTATTGGTCAATATCCTTGGACACAGAAATATATCTGCAGTGAGAAGAGTGCAGCTGCGGGACTTTAGTGGAGTGTTCCTGCAGTTAACGAATGTTAATTAGGAGGTTAATGAGATTAACCGAGTAATCTCGTATCGTTGGAGCTTCGATCCAGAGGTCCATTAGGTCCACCTTCTAGCCCGTAAAGGGTTCTTAGATCGTTTGAATTTGAAATGTTCAAATTCATAAGGGAATAAATTTAATGTATATAGATACGATATAATATATAGTTTTGGAACTATATATTATGAATTTAATGTGAATATGATTCATATTAAATTATATGAGAGAAGTAAATATTTGAAAGAGTTCAAATATTAAATTTAAATGTGAATGTTATTCATATTTGAAAACTATAGGTTAAATTTAATGTGCATGAGATGTACATTAAAACTAAAGGTTAGAGGAGAAAAAGATTAAATATGATTTGATCTTAATTATTAATTAAATATATGTTATTTAATTAATTAATTAAATATGATTTAATTATTTTCATAATTAATCAATTAATTAATTAATTGATTATTGGGAACGTGTCAGGAGGACACGTTCCCCTCTTCCCACTTCCCTCCCAATCGATAGGGAGTGGGAAGTTTTACTCTCCCATTCAATCTCTCGTTTTGACAGAGGTTAGGGGATCGATTGATGGAGGAACTTTTGTGAAATTGCTCTCAAGTAGAATTCTCTCTTCTCTCTCTGAATTCCCAAATACTCGCCAATTGTTGGAACCCTTCCCACTTAGGGTGATCTAAGCACTCAGAGGTTTTCCTCATGGTGCTGTCCTGTTGAAGAAAACAGAGAAGTGTTCTTACTTGCTGTGTTGTTGCAATAGGAGCAAGGAGTTGCAGGAAACCGAAACTACAAAGGTAACTTCTCTTCCTTTTAGTTTAATTGTTATTTTCAGCATGTTTGCATGTATATCTCTTTGCCTAATTAGATTAGAAAATGCATGTTTGTTCTGTTTTTATCAATGTATGGGTTTTTGAATTTCAACCAAAACAAACTTGCATTTACGATTCCAAACTCGTTTTCGCTGCTCAAGGGGATTAGATCTCCATCAGGAACAACCTCTCTACTAATCCCTAAAGTGGGTAGGAGTGAATTCCATCTTACAGAACTATGTTCCCAGCTATCTACACGATCTTATCTCTAAAATGGGAGGCTTATTGAGTCAGCAATCTCGGGCCACTCTCACCCATGCAAATCTAAGGATAATCCGAATAAACAGGAGTTCATAGAACACTCAGGATTAAGATCAAGTTACCTAGGTCATCGTATGAATATAGTTAAGACAGTAAACAAAGTTATAATGTATAAGTGACTATTTCGCGATTCAGTCTTATGCAAACTCATTGCATAGGACACCCCCACTCACATGTCTCCACATGAACGATTTAGGATCACATCGTTTGTACTTTACAAAGTGGGCCACATCCATAGTGTCCCCAGGATAAGGTACCCAACCCTATCCTTATACTATAGACCGTTCTGGCTATAACTTGAACTTGTTCCACTTTTATGTCACACATAAATTTCAAGTATTCATCCTATAACCAAGGGTTCTTTATTGGGTTAAGGTTACACAATACACAATTCACTTTATTCAATGACACATTTACTAAATAAACCTCTATAACAACTTTATTGTAATATAGAATGTGTAAACCCGAGATCTTTCTTTGGAATTTGCTTAAAAAAAATAAAAGGAAAAAAGAAAGGAAAAGTTTAATATAATTTGGTTTGCTTTGTTTAAAAAAAAAGAAAAGAAAAGAAAAGTAAAGAAAAGAAAAGAAAAGTGAAACAAAGAAATAAAGAAAGGAATTAAAAAAAAAGAAAAGAATTGAGTAAAGACAATCCACCGCCTAACATTTTTCTTTTAATCTTAACCCACCTTCTCTCCATTTCCTTCTCATTTTATCAAGTAAAAGCATAGGGCTTCGTGAGAGAGAACTGAAGGAAGAAGAGGGAAAGAAGGTTCTGGTTTTGGGATTGAAGAAGAAGGGAGAAGGCTCATTCAACTTCCATGGAAATTCTTCGATCAATTCAGACCAGTTCTGATGTATAAATCATTTCGAGCTTCACAAGAAGAGGTAAGAGTTATGGTTTGATTTCTTAAAATTTAACTCATATTTGAACAAAATTTATGAAGGAAACCCGAGCAAATTCTGAAGGAAAGTTACTGATTTGTTAAGAGGAAGGCAGAGGTAAAATTTTGCTGTCAAATCTGAGAAATATCTGGTTTTTGGGTTGTGCTGATCAGTAGGATTCGAATCAGAAGCTTTAATAGGTATGGTTGGAAAGCTTATTGAATTTCCTACAACTTTCATGAAGAATGCATGAGTAGAAATCAACTGGAAGATGTTTAAAATTTCAGGTCAATTTCGGGATGCAGCAGGGGAACGAATCTGGAATAGCAGATGTTTGTTTTTAGGGAAGAAGATTTCGAGGTATTTTCGAACAAATCAGTAAGGAATTTTGTCACACCCCGTCCCAGCTTACTTGCCTAACCTAGGAAGAGATGCAAAGACAAAGATAACAAAACCTCTTGTTGGCTTTTGCTTGACTATCCCAAGACTTAACTTAAAATAGACGTAACACATCATGTTTGAATAAGTAAAGTTAAGCACTGATATACACTATAATATGAAACACATTCACTTCCTTTACTATGTTCTTTAGGTAGTCATAAAGTTTCCATGTTTATTACAACCCATCTAATATGTTCTCACTACAAACCATATACAAATGGAAGTGTATATACAAGGAGCTAAATGGCGTGGTGGCAAATAGGTCTTGTGAAGGCTAAGCACTGGAAACTAAATGCTGCACACAGGAAGAGTAGACATAGAGAAAACGTGAGCTAGGAAGCTCGGTGAGTGTCTATTATAAGCTCAAAGGTGAAGCATAATAATGGCAGATTATAAGTAGAAAATAGCTTAACATAAACAAACCATGCTTCCAATTTACACAAGTCACCACTTATGCATAACACATAACTCATAATATAGTATTATATTGAGTGTAGATAGATCAATAATGTAGAAGCTCATAACAATAAAACACATAGCATGATACCACTTTCGAACCATAGAGGTGGTAGAGTTACATTTGTACCAACAAGGTTTATACCTCTCTCACGTGCACGTGGAATACCTTTTGCCCTTTGGTTTTCCCTAATACCTTCTCTATGTCCTTCAGTATTAAGGTAAGACCATTTACTACCCGAATACCTTCTCATTGTCCTTTCAAAGATCGGAAATTATGATTCATTCCCCTAAGTACCTTCTCGAATGTCCTTCAGTATTTAGGGGTTAACCAAGACCAAGGGCATAACTTGTTTACCATGGAAATCATGTCTTTATAACACATACAACAATTTCATGACAATTTCATATTATCATCTAAACATGTTCCCAAGTGGATTTACACAAAACATTCTCTAAAGGAAAGCATACTTTCATAATTTAGCTTCCATACTTGGATTTATAGTTACAACTAATTCAAAGCATGCTTAGGTTCCATCATGAACTTTATGTTAGGAACTCCATGAAGCTATACATAATTAGTTCAAACAAGATTCAATGATCAACAATTATGTTTTTTAAGAAAAACATAGGCCAAGCATAGTTCTAAGATAGAGTCACTCACAGTATTAGAATTAGAACCTTGGCTTGTAAACTTGACCTATTTGCTCTTGGCCTGTCAAACAAACCAACTCAAACATTAGAACCTCTAGCTCATGATTTTTAACCTTAAAACTTGCAAGAAAACACACTTTTAAATTTCCCAGCATTTTCAGATTTTCTGCCCTGTTTTCAGACAGCCATAACTTCTTCATTACTTATCCAAAAATAATGTAATTTATACCAAACTCTTCCTTTTTGAACCCTCTAAAAATCATATGAAGACATGAAATTGAAATTCCAAACGGATTTGTTCAGAAATACCTCGAAATCTACTTTCCTCAAAAAAAACTTCTGCTGTTTTCAGATTCGGATTTCCTGCTGCACAACAAATTTAATCAGATATTTAAGACATCTTCTAGACATTTTCTACTCACGGTTTCTTCACGAAAGTTGTAGGAAATTCAATAAGCGTTCAAACTATACCAATTAGAGCTTCTAACTCCAAGTATGCAAATCAGAACAACCAAAACATCAGAGACTTCCCGGATTTGACAGCATACTTCTGTCTTCTGCCTTCCTCTTCAAAACAGTAGCATCAATTCCTTTCCTTGCACCTTAGAAACAGGTCTAACTCAGTCCCATAACTCAATTCAGAATAACCATACACACAATTGATTGTAAGGTATATAGAAATGAAAGAAAATCTCCCTCAATCTCTTGCTAGAAGTTTTTCCCTTTCACCTAAAACTACAGGTTCAAATTTCAGCTTGGGTTCCTCAAAATTTATCAACACAACCACCAAATATTTTTTGATAAACCTCAAGGACAACATCTTAGCTTACTTACCTCAAAATTTCAGCTTCTAATTCCTCCTCAAGAGCTCAAAACAGACTGATCTCCTCATACTGTTCTGCTACCCGAGAAACTTGAACACCCTTCACTGTTCTGCACTTTTCTCTTTCGTCCTCTTGGTATTTTCTACAAAGCCGACCAGTTTCGTATTCTACACTCAATTAATGAGATTTTGACACAAAAATCATCGAATTTTGTTTAGTAGATAGAGAGATATGGTCGATTGAAGATGACCCTTTTTCCAGCTGCTTGCTGTTTTTCTGTGAATTTGACAGCACCTACTTGCCTTGTTTAACTCCGAAGCTTCACCTCCCTTTGCCAGCTCCTCCTTCAGTTTTTACATCTTAATCACCTTTTTAAAACAACAAAATAAGTGTGTAAATAAACCTTAAGCATTTAGCCAACTTATCCTAAGTTTGTAAGACATATGATCTTCCATTCAATACTTGATGCACCTAAACCTCCTCCAATTTGCTAATGAGTTGAACTTACTTCAATGCAACTTTTAATATACTTATTTCAATGGTTTACCTATCCCCTTATGAAGTTTAGACACATTGTAGCTCCAAATTCAATAGATTCCCAAATTCGATCACGACATCGTTTAGTGCAACCTATACCATTTTGCATATTTCAAAACATCATGAACGAGTGCTCAATGATAAAAGAGAATAGGGTTTAGGGCTTACAAATTTCAATTTCATTTCTTCCGATGAGTTTTAGAGGGTTCCAAAAGGAAGAGTTTGGTATAAAGTACATCCTTTTTGGCTAAGTAATGAAAGAGTTATGAATGTTTGAAGTCAGGGTATGAAATCTGTCAAATGCTGGAAAATTAGATGGTGTGTTTTTTTTTGGTAATTTCAAGGTTGAAAATCATGAACTCGAGGTTCTAATGCTTGGTTTTGGTTTGTTTGACAGGCCAAGAGGAAATAAGTCGAGTGTACGGGCCAAGGTTCTAGTTCTAATGCTGTGAGTGACAAAACGATTTATATGTTTATATTATGCTTATGAAAATACAAGATTTTGCTAGAACGAAATGGTTTCAATGCTCATTGTTCTTGAAGGGATTTTGAATTCCCGCAGCGGAAGACGTTGTGAAACGTCGTTGATCCGTCGTGTAATTCTATCTTAAAATTAAATTAAACTACTTTAATTCTAGGCTAAACATGCAAAAGAAGAGGAAAAACAGTAAGGATAAACGATACTTACTTGTTGAAGAACACTTCTTCAATGCTTTCCTCCTCCGGTCACGATCTCTCTCGAACCAACAATTTCCTCGAATCGAACCTCGAACAATGTTGCAAGACACTTCCAAAACATCTTCTCGGTTGTTCTTGGGAGGTTGAGGGAGAGTGTGTGGGACTCCCTTTGGATTTTTGTTGAGGAGAGATTTGAGAGAGTTGAGAGAGAATGGAGGTCTGTTGGAACTTGAATTTCCAAAAATGAGAACCAACCTTACACAAGGCTTCTCACCAAGCCTTTAAATAATGGTGAGATGTGGAGTTAATATCTCTATTAAATTATCATTAAACCACAACTATATGATAAAATCATATTTGCATATCATATAATATAAGGTATCTCATACCTTATTATACAAATCTCATTTGCATAATTGTGGATTTTTAAATTGAATCACATTCAATTTAATTCCTCTCAATTGAATTTCTCCAATTAGCACTAATTAATCAATTAGGCTATACTATAGTTTATTATGAATCTCATTCACATTAAACTATATATTATGTCATCTATATCTCATATAAATGACATAAATACCCAAATAATGAATTTGAACGCTTCAAATTCACACCAAACTGTAAACCCTCAATTTGTCCAATTTTAGCCAACCGAGGGACCTAATGGACCTACACGTGACGAGCTCCAATGATCCGAGACTAACCTGTCAAACTCTTTGACCCGGTTATTCAACATTCATTAGCTATGGTAACACTCCACTAAAGCCCGAAGCTGCACTATCATCACTGTAGGACAAGTTGTGTCCATCGATATAACCAATACCCATGAGTCGATCCTTCACTGGTTGTTCGTAGACACTGCTGGGTCAAATTACCGTTTTACCCCTATGTCTATCTCTTGCTCCTTAAGTCCCACTGCTTCTTTAATGAACAACTACGTTGCATGGTCCAACCATAAACAACAACCCTCTCAGGCCAATGAGAGAGTGGGGCCCCGTTGTTCAAGCCCTGGAGACAGCACTTAAGGGAACAACCCCTCTAGTTTCCTTAAGTCGGGAACGAGTGAATTTCTTCTTGCGTAGTCAAGTTTCCAGCTCCCCACGTGGTCCTGTCCCTGAGAAGATAGACATATTGGGCGAGCAATAGTGGTCACCCTCACTCGTACTAGTCAAAGGACAGACCCCCGCAGACAGGAGTCCGTAACACACTCAGGATTAAGGTCGAGTCACTAATGGTCATCTACGAAATTATTAGCCCTATACTGTTAACGATGTTACATCAGTAAGTCTAATAATTCACAGTCAAGTCTTGTACAATCTCATTGCACAGGATGCCCCCACTCGCATGTCAACCACATGAATGAGTCAGATCACCTCGTTTGTATCTTAATACAAAGCGGGCCGCATCCACAGCGTATACAGGATTAGGTCTCCAACCCTATCCATATACTGTAGACCGTTCGGGTCATTAACTCGAACGTGATCCTCCTTGTGTGTCCACTACACACCGTTCAAGTTCTAGTTCTAGTTCTCTCATTAATACAATGACCCTGGAGCTTAGTTTATTGGATTAAGTTTATGAAATATGCGAGACACAAAGTTCAAATAAATAACTCTTATTCATATCACAAGGCTCAAATAAATAACTCTTATTTATTTACAACTTGGAATATTACAAACTACACGAGATGAGGACATACATCCCAACAGTTCTCCTTTGAACACATACTTATGAGCATTCATGTTTTCCTACAAATGATTTTAAGTGCTCGTTGTGAGCCTAGAAGTCCTGATGAATTTATTCGTGAGCATATGTTTAATGATTTCTAAAATTTAGTGAAAATATTAAGATTTCAAGCAAGCATGTACTAGCAAGTATTATTAAAGATTTCCAGTTTTATGAACAAGTTGGGTAAGCTTGAGTTTTACAAAAGAAAAGATAAGTAGACATGTTCAAGTATTTTTATGTGTTTTTCTGAGACATGAATGAGTAAATGACTGAGATATTGAGCCCGAGGTTGTATAGTACCATGTGCACACAGGTCATTTTCTGTTGTCGACGTTGAGTGTACTCCGTGACAACAATGCTGTCGTGAGTGCTGGGCGGGCCCCACTACGAAAAAGACGATGGGAGTGCTGGGCGGGCCCCACTACATCGTAGAGTAAACGTTGGTTGTACTGAGTGTGTCCTACACAACGTAGATTGTCATACGTTTTTAAATGGTTAGTAGTATTGATATGCCTTGGAAGATTTTAATGACGTACTTGCTGGATTTTTCTGCAAAGTTATTATGATTACACGTGTATTTTTAACGCTTGATTACAAATGCATATGCTCATAGGTTTCTAGGTGATATGATTTATGAGTTATTAGATGTTAAACTCAGTCACTCACTGAGCTTCATAGCTCATTCTTTAAGTGTTTTCAAACTTCTAAGGTAGAGATCGAGCTCCCGGTGCCCGATAACCTGCCATAGTCTGCTGGAAGCTTCACGAGTTTGATATTTTGTACGTGGGCGAAACTGTATAACAAGTCTATATGTATTTTAGGAGGACTATGTAGTATTGTTTGTGTGTACATTCTAGGTTGTGGTTGCGTAAACCATGGTTGGGTATGTTTTTGGTTGTGATGCTCATACTCGTTTCAGTTTTCAAGAGAGTCTTAAGTAGGGTTACTCCTTACGTAGGTTTCGTAATAGACAATATTTCGCTGTGTTATGTTTAAAGTGCTTCTTATACAAGTATAGTATGATTATTAGGTAAAACAGGGTCAACATGTATCGTTATAGAAGTGAACGATGTCTGTTGGCTTCACGCCGTCTGCCGGGCTAAGTTAGCAGGTAGTTCGGGAGGGGGTGTGACAACTTGGTATCAGAGCAGTTAGCTCCATGGGAATGAGATATAGAAAGCTCTAGAAGAAACTAAGAAGTAAATAGCAAGTTATTGAGTTAATTGAATAGAACTAGCGGAGCATGGTCCAAGTAAGGATAAGAGTAAGTCCAGTCAGGACTAGAATGTGAACGCAAGTCTAGAATTGTGCATTTGAGTTAAGTATTCGTTACATGTATAGTATGTTGATATGTTATAGAAGTCATGCCACCACGTACTAGCAGACAATGCAGGTAGGATCAGGACGGGATGCAAGATCCTACCCAACCCCAATCTGAGAAGGGATCTAGTACCCCGAGAGTCTAGATAGGGGCCAGAATGAAGCAACATGCTAGTTCCTCACAGGAGGTAGGTAAGCCATAGAGAGCATGACGAAGTGTTCCAGACAAGACATATGGAATAAAACACCTGAAGAAACTAGGAACCATAGTATTTGAGGGTACCACAGATTCAGATGACGCCAAGGTTTGGCTGAATATGCTTGAGAAATGTTTTGATGTGATTAGTTGTCTTGAGGAGCGGAAAGTCAAGTTGGCCACATTCTTACTGCAGAAGAAGGCAGAAGGATGATGGAAATCAATATTAGTCAGATGTAGTGATGCACATTCTTTAGACTGGCAAACTTTCAGAAATTAAAGCAAGGGTCACTTTCTGTGGCTGAGTACGAGAGAAGGGATACGAGTTGTCGTGATATGCTGATATGATTGTGGCATATGAGAGTGACAGGTGTCGAAGGTTTGAAAGAGGATTATGTCCTTAGATACGTACCCCAGTCATAGCTATTTCTAAGTGGACTGACTTTCTCAGCTAGTAGAGACTGCCCTACGTGTTGAGCAGACTATAGCAGAGAAGAAGGCAGTAGTGGAGCCTAGTTGTGGGACTTCGACAACAAGCAGTTTTCGAGGTCGTAAGTAGCGGAGGTTCACACCTGGAGCAAATGTTTCCAAGTCGATAAGACTTTAAAATTCGAGCTAGTAGCGAGGCATCGACCAAGATGAATGTGGGTAGTGCCTATAAGAGGCAGAGTTAGAGAACACCTAGTTAGTCTGTTAGTTCAACAACAAGATTGCAGAGAGGGCAAGAGTCCATTGCCAGTGTAGCAAGGAAAACTCCATGTGCGATTTGTTGCAAGAATCATCGAGGTCATTGTCTTGTGAGTGTTGGTACGTGCTACCAGTGCGGACAACCAGGACATGTCAAGAGGAATTGTCCACAACTGAGAGCAGCCGCACAGAGGGACCAGGGAGTTAGTCCCAAACAGTTGAGCAACCGAGAGTTCTAGTAGCTGCAGGAGAGGGCACCAGCGGTGCTAGACACAAGGGAGTTGTAGGGAGACCTAAGCAATTGGGGAAGGTCTATGCTAAGACTCAACAAGAAATGGATGATGCTCGGATGTGTTATTCTTGGTACGATTACTATTTGTAATGTACGCACGTGTTTTAATAGATCTAGGTGCTACGCATTCCTTTATTTCTAGTATATTATTAACTAAGCTGAATAAGAAGCTAAAACCCTTATTTGAGAAGTTAGTTTTATACACTCCAGTTGGTGATGCTTTACTAGTCGATGCAGTGTTGCGGGATTGTGAGGTTTTAGTAGAAGGTTTCAATACGTTAGTTGATTTCTTATTTATTCACTATGCTTCCATGGATTGTCATAGAAAGGAAGTGATTTTCAATAAACCAAGTTTGGCTAAGTGATTTTCAGGGCTGAAAGGAAGATTATTCCTACGAGTTTGATTCTAGTATTAAAAGCTCAGAAGTTGTTGAGGAAAGGTTGCACAACGTTTCTTGCACACGTAGTGGAGGTGCAGGAGGAAAAGCTAAAACCAGAAAATGTTATGGTCGTGAACGAATTTCTTGATGTTTTTCCAGTGAGATCGTCAAAGTTGCCACCTGATAGGAAAGTTGAGTTCACTATTGAATTGTTACCAGGAACAACACCTATTTCACAAGCGCCGTATAGAATGGCTCCAACAGTTTTCATGGACCTCATGAACAGGATTTTCCACCAGTATTTTGATCAGTTTGTGATGGTATTCATTGATGACATACTAGTTTACTCTGTTGACAGGAAAGCCCATGAGGAACACTTGAGGATTATTCTACAAACACTACGCGATAAACAGTTGTACGTTAAATTCACCAAATGTGAGTTTTGGTTGAATCAGGTAGAGTTTTGGGGCGACTTGTTTCAGCAAATGGAGTTAGTGTGGATCCGCATAAAGTGAAAGCTATGGTCAACTAAGAGAGACCAGCTAATGCGATAGAGGTACGTAGTTTCCTAGGCCTGGCAGGATACTACATACGATTTGTTGAGGATTTCTCACGATTAACATTACCCTTAACAATGAAGAATGCTAAGTTTGAATGGTCAGATAAGTGTGAACAGAGTTTTCAAGAGCTGAAGAAGAGATTAGTGACAACACCCTACTCATGATCTTGGGCTAGCAACAATTGTTTTTAGCATTGATGATTTAGAGGCATTATTTGTTTGGTGAGAGGTGTCATATTTTTACAGATCATAAGAGTCTGAAATATATCTTTGATCAGAGAGAATTGAATATGAGATAGAGAAGATAGTTAGAACTGATTAAAGGTTATGATTGTACCATAGAATACCATCTAGGTAAGACGAATGTGGTAGTAGATGCATTAAGCAGGAAGTCAAGACTTCCTAGGGACGCCTTATGTGGTTTTCGAGCAACCTTTTTAAGAACTCTAAGGGATTCTAAGGCAGTTGTGACTGCAGAGAATTCAGGGAGTCTTTTAGCTCAATTACAGGTTAGGTCTTCGCTCGTAGCAGAGATTGCGAGAAGACAACCATTGGATAGTAACTTGCAGAAAATGTTTGGAATGTCTGTTGGAATAGAAATTTTGACAATCCAAACTTGCCACGTCATCGCCCAACATTGATGGCAGAGTTATATTTAATTAGGGATTAATTAAATTTGTAAGAATCCCTAAATTAAATTATGACAAATCCAGGTAATTTGGGCTTTTTAAGATTTGGAAGGATAAAACCCAAATTGAAGGCCCAAATTAGCCAAGCCTAGCCCAAGAAAGTTGGCCCAAAGTCCAAATCCAATTTAGAGATGAGGCCCAAGAAATCAATCAGGCAAAGTCCAGAAGCGAAGACCCAAATCATCCAAGCTTGGCCCAAGTCCAACATCAATAAGGTTCGGTCCAGAGGTGAAGGCCCAAACCAACCAAGCCCAGTCCTAAATGACTGACCCAAAGCAAATCAGGCTTAAGCCAAATGGTTGGCCCAACTTCAATCGAGCCCAGTCCAACAGGCCCAAGCCCACCTGGAGGCCCTGAGGAACTCTATAAATAGAGACCTTCCTCCTTCATTTTCAAGGTACAGAAATTTGAGACTCTAGAGAGAATTCAGAAACAAAGCTATGAAATCTCCAAAAGCTCCTGAAGATCAAACACCATATGAACGAAGAACGCTTCAAGGGAATCGTCAAGAACACACCACGAATCCATTGAAGTTTTCAACATCGAGAACGAGCTGTTTCAGCCCTTGGAAAAAGCTACAAGCCGAAGATCTTCAACAAGCTGCAAGCCGAAGACCTTCAACAAGCTACAAGTCGAAGACCTTCAACACGCTACAAACTACAAGTCGAAGATCTTCAACAAGCTACAAGCAATAAGCCGAAGATCTTCAACAAGCTACAAGCTATAAACCGAAGACCTTCAACAAGCTGTAAGCCGAAGACCTTCAACAAGCTACGAGCAAAGACCTTCAACTTTCTACACTTGAGAACAAGCTGAAAAGCCCTCAAGATAAATCTACATTCGAGAACAAGTTGTTTCAACCCTCGATCCAAGCACATAAGTAGGAGAGAGAATCAGAGGATTAAATACTAGAGATTGTACTCACAATTACCTGAAATCAATACAACACAAATTCATTTACACGTGTCTCATTTCCATTCGCTGGTTGAAATCTCGTGTGAACAGATTGGCACACCCGGTGGGACAACTCTACCTCTCATCTCTTTCTCCTTCAAATCAAAGCAAACCAATGGAATCAAATAAAGTTGCGTCAACTGCTGCTGCTTTGCTCTGCAAGGAACACCCTGTGGGGTCGATAACTCATGATCGTTCCAAAGAGGCTGTCACACCCCCTCCCAGCTTACTAGCTTAACCTAGGAAGAGATGCAAAGACAGAGATAACCAACTCTCTTCTGGCTCTCCCTGACTAACCAAAGACTTAAACTAAAATTAAACGCAACACAACACGTTTGAACAAGAAATATTGAACATTGAATACACATATAAGCACGACACATTCACTTCAAGTACTATGTTCTTTAGCTAGTCATACAACCTTCAAGTTTATTACAACCCAACTAATATGTTTTCACTACAAACCATATACATAAGAAAATGTATATACAGGGAGCTAAAACAACGTGGTGGCAAATGAGTCTTGTCAAGGCTAAGCACCGAGAACACAAATGCACACAGGAAGATTAAACATATGAATACGTGAGCTGGGAAGCCCAGTGAGTGTCTATTTTTAAAACATTATAAGCTCAAAGGTGACACATAATAATAGACAGACTATAAGTAGAAAATAACTTAACATTTGGTTGTAAACATAATCAAGCCATGCTTTCAATTTATAGGTTTAAGTCACCACTTATGTATAACATAAATCTCATAATGCAGTACTATATTGAGGGTAGATAGATCAATACAATAAAACTCATGACATGATACCGCTTTCGAACCTTAGCGATGGTAGAGTTATATTTATACCAATAACGTTCATACCTCTCTCTCACGTGCACGTGGAATGCCATTGGCACTTTGGTTTCTCCTAATACCTTCTCTATGTCCTTCAGTATTAAGGTAAGACCATTTACTACCCGAATACCTTCTCATTGTCCTTCAATATCGGGAAATCATGATTCCTTCTAAGTACCTTCTCTAATGTCCTTCAGTATTAGGGCTTAACAACAAACATGGACATAATTTGTATACCATGGAAGTCATGTTTTGATAATACATACAACAATTTCTAAAAATTTGCATATTATTTTCTAAACATGTTCCCAAATGGATTTACACAAGGCATTCTCTAGAGGAAATCATACTTCCATAATTTAGTTTCCATACTTGGACATATAGTACAAACTAATTCAAAACATGCTTAGGTTCCATCAAGAACATTATGTTAAAAACTCCATGAAACTAAACATAATCAATTCCAGCAAGATTCAATGATCAACATTTATGTTTTTGAAGAAAAACAAAGGTCAAATATAATTCTAAAATAGAGTCACTCACAATTACCAAAAGAGTTCCAAGGATTATAAGCTATTCCTATCTCCGTTTTCCCTGAAAATTAAATTAGTAACATTAATTCCTTTCCTTACGCACCTTAAAAATAGATCTAATTCAGTCCCATAATTCAATTCATAATAGCCATACATACTTGGTTGTAAAGTATATAGAAATGGAAGAACATCTCCTTCAATCTCTTGCTAGCAGTTTTTTCCTTGCACCTAAAATTTCAGATTCAACTTTCAGCTTGGGTTCCTCAAAATTTATCATCACAACCACCCAATATTTTTTGATAAACCTCAAGTACAACATCTTAGCTTACTTACCTCAAAATTCCAGCTTCTAACTCCTCCTCATGAGCTCAAAAGAGACTGATCTCCTCACACTGTTCTGCTACCCGAGAACTTTGAACACCTCTCACTGTTTTGCACTTTTCTCCTTCTTCCTCTTCGTATTTTCACCAAAGCCGACCAGTTTCGTATTCTAAACTCAATTTATGAGATTTTGAATTCAAAATCATCGCATTTGGCTCAGTAAATTACGAGATATGATCGTTTGAAGATGACCCATTTTCCAGCAGCTTGCTATTTTTCTACCAATTTGACAGCTGGTACTTGATAACTTAACTTCGAGGCTTCACCTCCTTTGGTCAGCTCCTACTACCATGTTTACATCATAATCCCCTTTTTAAAACACCAAAATAAGTAAGTAAATAAACCCTAAGCATTTAACCAACTTATCCTATGTTTGTGAGGTATAAGATCTTCCATTCAATACATATTGCATCTAAAATTTTCCCAATTTGCTAATGCTTTTAACTTACTTCAATTCAACTTTTAATATGCTTATTTCAAAGGCTTACCTATCTCCTTATGAAGCTTTTAACACATTGTCGCTCCCAATTCAATAGACTCCCAAATCTGATCACGACATCCTTTGGTGCAACCTATAACATTTTGCATATTTCAAAACATCATGTACGAGTGCAAAATGAGAAAAGAAAATAGAGTTTAGGGCTTACAATTTACTACCCCCTTAAGAGGAATTTCGCCCTTGAAATTCAGCACGAGAAAAGTTGTGGGTACTTTTCTTTCATTTGGTCTTCGCTCTCCCATGTTGCTTCCTCGACGTCGTGATTTCTCCACAATACCTTTACCAATGGTATTGACTTGTTCCTAAGTACTTGTTCTTTCCGATCCAGTACTTGTAGAGGTTCTTCCTCATAGGATAGATTCTCCTTAAGTTGTATTGGTTCTACCTTAAGCACATGTGATGGGTCAGAAATGTACTTCCTCAACATTGATACATGGAAAACATTATGTACCCGAGACAATTCTATCGGTAAGGCTAATCTGTAAGCTGATGGCCCTACACGCTCCAAAATCTCATAAGGCCCTATATATCTCGGGCTCAGTTTCCCCTTCCTTCCGAACCGTAAAATACCCTTCCACGGGGATAGTCTAAGGAAAACTTTGTCTCCGATTTCGAATTCTAAATCTCTTCTTCGTTTGTCAGCGTAGCTCTTTTGTCTATCTTGTGCTGTCTTCAGTCTTTCCCTCATAAATTTAACTTTCTCCGAGGTAACTTGGACCAATTCTGGCCCTATCAGCTTCCTTTCTCCTACCTCCCCCCAACAAATAGGGGGTTCTACATTTCCTCCATATAATGCTTCATACGGTGCCATTCCGATGCTAGAATGATAACTATTATTGTATGCAAACTCCATCAACGATAGGTGAGTCTCCCAACTTCCTTTATATTGCAATACGCATGCTCGAAGCTTGTCTTTGAGGGTCTGAATGGTTCTTTCTGACTGACCATCGGTTTGTGGATGAAATGTTGTACTAAAGTGCAACTTAATTCCTAAGGCCTCTTGGAGACTCAACAAGAACTTGGAAGTAAATCTCGAATCCCTATCCGACACAATATATACTGGGGCTCCGTATTGGCTTACAATCCTGTCAACATATAATTTAGCAAGTTTATCCAGAGTAAAAGTTACCTTGACGGGTAAGAATCGAGCAGTCTTAGTCAGTCTATCTTCTATCACCCAAATCCCGTCATAACCACTCGGTGTTTGGGGAAGTCCAAATAAGAAATCCATGGTTACATGCTGTCACACCCCCTCCCGAACCACCTGTTGACTTAGCCCGAAAGACGGCATGAAGCCAACAGACATTGTTACCTCTTAACAATACTTGTTGACCCTGTTTAACCTGATAACATACTATGTTCGCATATGGAACACTTAAACATACTACAATGGAAACTTGATAACTACTGAACATACATAAGAAGAAACTCTTCCTAATCCTCTCTTGAAAACTAAAATGGCAAGAACATCAGAAACCAAAGAAGACAAACCATTGTTTATACAACCTCTAATGTACAAACCACTATAACTACATAGTTCTCTCAAATAAATCTACAACTCATATGACTTTGCTATACAACACCAGCCACGTACAAAATATTAACTCGTGGAGATCTCAGCAGGCTATGGCAGGATATCAGGTACCAGGAGCTCGATCTCTACCTGAAAAGTGAGAAAACACTGAAAGAATGAGCTATGAAGCTCAGTGAGTGACTGAGTATAAAATCTATAACTCATAAATCATATCACCTGGCAACATATGAGCATAAGCATCTGTAGCAAAGTTTTAAAAGTAGACGTGTAATCATGGTAGCTTTTAAGAAATCCAGCAAACATGACATTAGATTCCATAAGGCATATCGATATTAATAATTCTTATAATATCATATAACAATCCACACAATGTAGGGCACGCCGAAAATAACCACATTTGCTCTACGATTTAGTGGGGCCCGCCCAACACTCTCATCGTCTTTGTCGTAGTGGGGCTCGCCCAGCACTCACGACAGCATTGTTGTCACGGAGTACACTCAACGTCGACAACAGAATATGACCTATGTGCACACGGTACTATAAAGCCTCGGGTTCGATATCCTAGTTATTACTCATTCGAGTCTTAGAAAATAACATAAAAATATTTGAACATGCCTGCTTATCTTTTCATTCCTAAATCTCAAGCTTACTCAGTTCATCATAAAAACTGGAAATCTTTAAATCATACTTACTAGAACACACTTACTAGAAATCATAACATTTCCATAGATTTCGACAAACAATAAACATATGCTCATGTATAAATTTCATCAAAACATTTAGGCTCACAATGAGCACTTGAAATCATTTCTAGGAAAAACATGAATGCTCATAAGTATGTGTTCAAAAAAACAAGAAACATTAAAACCCTTTCATTCTAGCAAAAGTTGTATTTCTCAAAGCGTAATTCAAGCATATAGATCGTTTCCAAAGTTCGTTTTGTCACTCATAGTGTTAGAACTAGAACCTTGGCCCGTACACTTGACCTATTTCTTCTTGGCCTACCAAACAAACCAAAACCATGTTTTAGAACCTCGAGCTCATGGGTTTTAACCTTAAAACTACAAGAAAACACTCTAACCAATTTTCCAGCATTTCACAGATTTTATACCCTGTATTCGAACAGTCATAACTTCTTCATTACTTATCCAAAAAGGATGTACTTTATACCAAATTCTTCCTTTTTGAACCATCTAAATATCATATGAAGACATGAAATTGAGATTCTCAACAGATTGATTCGAAAATACCTCAACATCTTCTTCCCTAAAATCCACCTGCTGTTGTTTCCAGAATCAAATTCCTGCTGCAACCCGAAACTTGACCTGATATTTACAACATCTTCCAATCATTTTCTATTCACGATTTCTTCACGAAAGTTGTAGGAAATTCAATAAGCTTTCCAACCATACCTAATAGAGCTTCTGATTCCAACGCTACAGACCAGGAAAACCCAAAACCCAAAAACCAGAGACCTCTCAGATTTGATAGCAAATTTCTGTCTTCTGCCTTCCTCTTCATAAAACAGCAACTTAAGGTCAGAATTTGCTCAAGCATCCTTCACGAACTTTGTTCAAAAATGAATTAGATTTCAAGAAAACCAATCCTAAACTCTTACCTTTTCTTGTGGAGCTCGAGATGAACAGAAAACAAGAACAGGGTTGAATGGATCACCTTGCTGCTATACAATCAAGCTTTGAGTTCTCCTTCCTTCTTCTGCAACTCTAACTCACGAAAAACTCCTTCTTCTTCTTCCTTTCTCCTTCTCTCACGAAACCCTCAGCTTCTCCTTGATGAAATGAGAAGAAAATTGATGGAAACATGAGTTTTTAAAAAGAAAACTTAAGTGAGGGTCGCACCTTCCACTTTCCCCTTTTTCATTTTTCCTTTTCCTTTTCCTTTCTTTTCTTTTCTTTTCTTTTAAAAACAAAAAAAAATCCAAACATCATTTTTCTTTATTTCTTTTGTTTTGTTTTTTTTTTGTGAGGAAATTCCAAAGAAAGGTCTCGGGTTTACAACTTACCTCCCCCTTAAGAAATTTCGTCCTCGAAATTTAATAGTCCTTAGGTGAAAATCGTCGAGTACTTCCTCCTCATTTGGTCCTCTAACTCCCAGGTTTCCTCCTCCACTCCGTGATGTCTCCAACGAACCTTCACGAGTGGGATCGTCTTGTTTCTTAAAACTTGTTCTTTCCTGTCGAGGATTTGAACTGCATCCTCTACGTAACTCATGTCTTCTTTCAGCTCAACGGGTTGTGCTTGCAGCACATGTGTCAGATCTGGAATATACTTCCTCAACATGGACACATGAAAAACATCGTGTACTCGAGATAGTTCTGCTGGCAACTCTAGTCTTTAGGCTGCTGGCCCAACTCGTCCCGTTACTTGATAAGGACCAATATACCTAGGGCTTAGTTTACCCTTCTTGCCAAAACGAAGGACACCTCTCCACGGAGATAACTTCAAGAAAACTTGATCTCCGACTTGGAATTCTAAGTCCTTTCGTCGCTTATCTGCGTAACTCTTCTGACGGTCTTGAGCTACCTTCAGATTCTCCCTGATTACCTTAATATTATCTGTTGTAACTTGCACCAACTCAAGACCGATAAGCTTCTGCTCTCCTACTTCGTTCCAACATATGGGCGTTCTACATGGCCTTCCATACAGAGCCTCAAATGGTGCCATACCAATACTCGACTGATAGCTGTTATTGTAAGCGAATTCCATAAGTGATAGGTGTGTATCCCAACTTCCCTTAAATTGAAGGACACATGCTCTCAACATGTCCTCTAGGGTTTGGATGGTCCTCTCTGACTGCCCATCTGTTTGAGGATGGAATGTTGTACTAAAATTCAGCTTTGTCCCCATTGCTTTCTGTAATCTAGGCCAAAACTTAGAAGTAAATCTCGGATCTCTATCTGAAACTATGGACACTGGCACTCCGTATTGACTCACAATTTTATCGACGTATAGCTTAGCAAGCTCATCAAGCGTAAATGTCACTTTAATCGGTACAAACCGTGCTGTCTTAGTGAGTCTATCCACTATTATCCAAATATCATTATGTCCACTTGAAGTACGTGGTAATCCAAACAGAAAATCCATAGTGATATGCTCCCATTTCCATTCCAGCGATGGCAATGGATTAAGGAGTCCTCCTGGTCTCTGTCTAATTGGTTTAACCTGTTGGCAGATCAAACATCTATCAACATATTCAGCTATCTCCCGCTTCATCCCAGACCACCAATACATCCGCTTTAAAGTTTTGTACATTTTGGTGCTTCCTGGATGCATAGCGTAAGCTGATGTAAACCCGAGATCTTTCTCTGGAACTTCCTTATTAACAAACAACAAAAACAAAGACGAAATGAATGGTTAAAACTTGGTTTCCCATATTTTAAAAAGAAAAGTAATGAAGTGAAAGACAAAAGGAAAACAAGGAAGAAAAAAGTTTAAACCATTTTGGTTTGGTTTGCTTTTAAAGACAAAAGAAGAAAAGGAAATGAAACAAATGTTTTATATATTAAGTTGTTTTGTTTTGTTAAGAAAAGAAAAGAAAAGAAAAGAAAAGAAAGAAAGAAGATAAAGGAAAGAAAAGAAAAGGAAAAAGAAATGGAATATGAAAAAGCAAAAAGTGCAAAAGGACAAAACCCTCCACCGTTTGATTTTTTTTAAAAGAAGTTCTCTCCATTTTCTTCTCTTTCATCACAAACTAAGGCTGAAGCTTCGTGGTTGAAGGAGAAAGGAAGAAGAAGGAGGCCATTTTTTGGTGATTTTGAAGCTGGAGTTGCAGAAGAAAAGAGGAGAACTCAAGGAAGTCAATATTACAGCAAGGAAATCAACTCAGACAAGTTCTGATTTTATGTTCATCTCGAGCTCCACAAGAAGAGGTAAGAGTTGAGGTTTTGTTTCATTACAGTTAACTCATATTGGAACAAAATTCGTGAAGGAAGCTCGAGCCAATTCTGATTTTAAGTTGCTGTTTTGTTAAGAGGAAGGCAGAAGACAGAAATTTGCTGTCAAATCCGAGAAGTCTTTGATGTTTTGGTTATTCTGATCTGTATACTTGGAGTTAGAAGCTCTAATTGGTATGGTTCGAAAGCTTATTGAATTTCCTACAAGTTCCGTGAAGGAAGCATGAGGAGAAAATGATTGGAAGATGTTGTAATCATCAGGTTAAGTTTCGGGTTGCAGCAGGAAGTGAAATCTGGAACAGCAGCAGGATCATTTTAGGGGTTAAACTACTGAGGTATTTTCGAACCAATACGTTAGGAATCTCATTTTCATGTCTTCATACGAGGTTTAGAGGGTTCAAAAGGGAAGAGTTTGGTATAAATTACATTATTTTTGGATAAGTAATGAAGAAGTTATGGCTGTCTGAAAAACAGGGCAGAAAATCTGAAAATGCTGGAAAATTTGGAAGTTTGTTTTCTTGTAGTTTTAAGGTTAAAAAGCATGAGCTCGAGATTCTAATGGTTGATTTGGTTTGTTTGACAGGCCAAGAGGAGATAGGTCAAGTGTACGGGCTAAGATTCTAGTTCTAACACTGTGAGTGATTAAACGAACTTCGAAAATTAACCAAATGCTTGAAATGTGCTTATATGCTTTAAGAAATGCAAGTTTTGCTAGAATGAATTGTTTCAAAGCTTGTGTTTTATTTTTGAACACATGTCTATGAGTATTCTTGTTTTCCTAGAAATGCTTCAAGTATTCATTGTAACCCTAAAAGTCTTTATAAAATTTATACATGAGCATATGTCCAATGGTTGCCAAAACTTATGGAAATGTTATGATTTCAAGCAAGCATGTACTAGAAAGTATGTTTTAAAGATTTCCAGTTTTATGAACAAGCTGAGTAAGCTTGAGTTTTATGAAAGAAAAGATAATTAGGCATGTTCAAATGTTTTCATGTGATTTTCTGAGATATTGAGCCCGAGGCTTTATGGTACCGTGTGCACATTGAGGTCTTATTCTCGTTGTCGACGTTGAGTGTACTCGTGACAAATACATTTGTCGTGAGAGTCTTTGGGCGGCCCCACGACGACAAAGACGATGGGAGTCTTTGGGTGGGCCCCACTGCATCGTAGAGTAAACGTTGGTTGTACTTGGCGTGCCCTACACAACGTGGATTGTGACATGTTTTTAAAAGAGTTTATATCATTTACATGCCTTAAGAGATTTTAATGATATACTTGTTGGTTTTCTGAAAGTCTATTATGATTCTACGTTTACTTTCAACGCTTGAATACAAATGCATATGCTCATAGTTTTGTGTCACATGTTTTTCAAGTTATAGATATTAAACACACCACCACCGAGCTTCATAGCTCATTCTTTCAATGTTTTCAAACTTTTGGTAGAGATCGAGCTCTCTGGCACGACTTTATCGCCATAGTCTGCTGAAGCTTCATAAGTTTAATACTTTGTACGTGGCTGGTTTTGTTTAGCAAGTCTCTATGTTTGTAAATTATTTTGAGTGGACTATGTTGTTATAGTTGTTTGTACATTAGAGATTTTATAAACAATGAGTTGTCTTGTGTTGTTTTGATGCACTTGACTTTTTAGTTTCCAAAAGAGACTTAAGAAGGGTTTCTCCTTGTGTATGTTTAATAGTTGTCCAGTTCCCGTTGTGTTGTGTTAAAGTGTTCCATTTGCGAATATAGTATGCTTATCAGGTCAAACAGGGTCAACAGGTATTGTTAAGAGGTAAACAATGTCTGTTTGCTTCACGCCGCCTTCCAAGCTGAGTTAGCAGGTAGTTCGGGAGGTGGTGTGTCAACTTGGTATCAGAGCAGTTAGCTCCATGGGAATGAGACAGGGCAAGTTAGCTCTGAGAATAAAGTAAAAGTCATAACAAGTTATTGAGTTAGTTTAGAACGAACTAGTAGAGTATGGTCCAAATAAGGATAAGAGTAAGTCCAGGTAGGGCTAAAATGAGAATGGTAGTCTAGTATTGTGTTATTGAGTTAAGTATCCATAGCATGTCTAATATGTTGATATGTTATAGGAGTCATGCCACCACGTACTAGCAGGCAGCGACGCAGCAGGATCGAGGCGGGACGCAGGATCCTACCCAAGGCCAACTGAGAGGGGATCTAGTGCCCGAGAGTCCAAACCGAGGCCGAGAGATCAAGAACATGCCATTTCCTCACGAGGTAGGCAGGCGAGCGAGAGAGCAAGGCCAAGTGATCCAGAAAATGCGTATGGAATAGAACGTCTGAAGAAATTGGGAGCCACAGTGTTTGTGGGTTCCACAGATCCAGCTGACGCCGAGGTGTGGCTGAATAAGCTTGAGAAATGTTTTGACGTAACGGCTGCCCTGAGGAGCGTAAAGTCAAGCTAGCCACATTCCTGCTAGAGAATGAAGCAGAGGGATGGTGGAAGTCAATTTTAGCTGATTTGAGTGATGCACGCACTTTAAATCGGCAAACTTTGAGGCATATTTGAAGATAAATATTACGCACATACCGCTGCTTGAAGAGAGATGAATTTTTAGAATCAAGCAAGGATCACTTTCCGTTGCTGAATACGAGAGGAAGTATACTGAGTTATCGCGGTATGCTGAAGTAATTGTGGCATCTGAGAGTGACAGGTGTCGAAGATTTGAAAGGAGATTACGCCCGAGATCGCACCAGTACCACAACCATTGCTAAGTGGTGACTTCTCTCGGTGGTAGAGACCGCTGCTCACGTGTTGAGCGTAGTATAGCAGAGGCGCGATCGATGTGGTGGAGCCAACTCGTGGACCTTCAACAACGAGCAGTTTTCGGGGTCGTGAACAACGAAGATTCACACTTGGAGTAAATTTTTCAAGTCGTCAGGACTTTAAGAATCGAGCTGGCGGCCAGACATCGAGGCAGATGAATATTAGTGGTGACTATCAGAGGCAAAGTCAAAGAGCACCTAGTCAATCTGCCAGATCCACAGTAAGACCACAGACAATGCAGGAGTCTGTTGCCAGTGCAGCAAGGAGAACTCCATGTCCAAATTGTGGTAAGATTCATCTAGGCGAATGTCTTGTTGGTGTCAATGTGTGTTACTAGTGTGGGCAGCCAGGGCATTTCAAGAGGGATTGTCCACAGTTGAGAGCAACCACACAGAGGGACCAGGGAGTTGGGTCCCAGACAGTTGAACAACCAAGAATTCCAGTAGCTACAGGAGAGGGCACCAGTGGTGCTAGACAGAAAGGAGTTGTGGGGAGACCTAGGCAACAGGGAAAGGTCTATGCTATGACTCAACAGGAAGCAGAGGATGCACCAGACGTGATTACTGGTACGATTTCTATTTGTAATGTACCTGCATGTGTTTTGATAGATCCAGGTGCTACGCATTCCTTTGTTTCCAGTATATTCCTAACTAAGCTGAATAAGAAGCTAGAGCCTTTATTTGAGGAGTTAGTTATATACACTCCAGTTGGTGATGCTTTACTAGTCAATTCAGTGTTGCGGAATTGTGAAGTCTTAGTAGAAGGTCTCAATATGTTAGTGGATCTTCTTCCACTAGAGTTGCAGGTGTTAGATGCAATCTTAGGGATGAATTTCTTATTCACTCATTATGCTTCCATGGATTGCCATAGAAAAGAAGTTGTTTTTAGAAAACCAAGGTTGGCTGAAGTTGTTTTCAGGGGTGAAAAGAAGATTATTCCTACGAGTTTGATTTCAGCATTAAAAGCGGAGAAGTTATTGAGGAAAGGTTGCACGACGTTTCTTGCACATGTAGTAGAGGTGCAGGAGGGATAGCTAAAACCAGAAGATGTTCTTGTGGTAAATGAGTTTCTTGATGTTTTTCCAGCAGATCTGTCAGGGTTGCCACCTGATAGGGAAGTAGAGTTCACTATTGGATTGCTACCAGGAACAACACCTATTTCACAAGCGCCGTATAGAATGGCTCCAAGTGAGCTCAAAGAGCTGAAGATGCAACTACAAGAACTAGTTGATAAGGGATACATCAGACCTAGTGTATCGCCTTGGGGAGCTCCAGTGTTATTTGTAAAGAAGAAAGATGGTATCCTTAGATTATGTATTGATTACAGATAGTTAAACAAAGTCACGATACGTAACAAGTATCCTTTACCCCGTATAGATGACTTGTTTGACCAGTTACGAGGAGCATCAGTGTTTTCTAAGATTGATTTAAGATCAGGATACCACCAGTTAAAGGTAAGGGAATCAGATATTTCTAAGACAACATTCAGAACCAGGTACGGGCATTATGACTTTTTAGTAATGCCGTTCGGTTTGACGAATGCACCAACAGTTTTCATGGACCTCATGAACAGGATATTCCACCCGAGATTTGGATCGATTCGTGATAGTATTTATTGATGATATACTAGTTTACTCAGTTGACAGGAAAGCTCATGAGGAACATTTGAGGATTATTCTGCAAACACTACGAGATAAACAGTCGTACGCTAGATTCACCAAATGTGAGTTTTGGTTGAATCAGGTAGTGTTTTTGGGGCATGTTATCTCAGCAAATGGAGTTAGTGTGAATCCAAATAAAGTGAAAGCAGTAGTCAACTGGGAAAGACCAACTAGTGCGACAGAGGTACGTAGTTTCCTAGGCTTGGCAGGATACTACAGACGGTTTGTTGAGGATTTCTCACAATTAGCATTACCCTTAACAGCTTTGACAAGGAAGAATGCTAAGTTTGAGTGGACAGATAAGTGTGAACAGAGTTTTCAAGAGCTGAAAAAGAGATTAGTTACAGCACCTATTCTGACACTCCCAGTAACGGGAAAAGAGTATGTGATTTACTGTGATGCCTCGAGACAAGGTTTAGGGTGTGTTCTGATGCAAGAAGGAAAAGTAATAGCTTATGCGTCAAGACAATTGAAAAAGCTCGAATGTAATTACCCTACCCATGATCTTGAGTTAGCAGCAGTTGTTTTAGCACTGAAGATCTGGAGACATTACTTGTTTGGTGAAAGGTGTCACATTTACACAGATCATAAGAGTCTAAAGTATATCTTTGATCAGAGGGAGTTGAATATGAGACAGAGAAGATGGTTAGAATTGATTAAAGATTATGATTGTACTATAGAATACCATCCAAGTAAGGCGAATGTAGTAGCAGATGCATTGAGTAGGAAGTCAAAACTTCCTAAGGACGTCTTGTGTGGTATTCGAGCAACATTTTAAAGTACTCTATGGGATTCTAAGGCAATTGTGAATGCAGAGAGTTTAGGGAGTCTTTTAGCTCAATTTCAAGTCAGGTCTTCGCTTGTAGCAGAGATTGTGAGAAGACAAATGGAGGATAGTAACCTGCAGAAAATGTTTGGAAATGTCACACCCCGTCCCAGCTTACTTGCCTAACCTAGGAAGAGATGCAAAGACAAAGATAACAAAACCTCTTGTTGGCTTTCCTTGACTAACCCAAGACTTAACTTAAAATAGACGTAACACATCATGTTTGAATAAGCAAAGATAAGCACTGATATACACTTATATATGAAACACATTCACTTCCTTTACTATGTTCTTTAGATAGTCATAAAGTTTTCAAGTTTATTACAACTCATCTAATATGTTCTCACTACAAACCATATACAAAGAAAGTGTATATACAAGGAGCTAAATGGCGTGGTGGCAAATAGGTCTTGTGAAGGCTAAGCACTGGAAACTCGTCTGCTACCTGGGAAGAGTAGACATAAAGAAAACGTGAGCTAGGAAGCTCAGTGAGTGTCTATTATAAGCTCAAAGGTGAAGCATAATAATAGCAGATTATAAGTAGAAAATAGCTTAACATAAACAAACCATGCTTCCAATTTACAGGTTTAAGTCACCACTTATGCATAGCACATAACTCATAATGTAGTATTATATTGAGTGTAGATAGATCAATAATGTAGAAGCTCATAACAATAAAACACATAACATGATACCACTTTCGAACCATAGAGGTTGTAGAGTTACATTTGTACCAATAAGGTTAATACCTCTCTCACGTGCACGTGGAATACCTTTGGCCCTTTGGTTTTCCCTAATACCTTCTCTATGTCCTTCAGTATTAAGGTAAGACCATTTTACTACCCGAATACCTTCTCATTGTCCTTCAGTATCGGGAAATTATGATTCATTCCCCCCTAAGTACCTTCTCGAATGTCCTTCAGTATTAGGGGTTAACCAAGATCAAGGGCATAACTTGTTTACCATGGAAATCATGTCTTTATAACACATACAACAATTTCTTGACAATTTCATATTATCATCTAAACATGTTCCCAAGTGGATTTACACAAAACATTCTCTAAAGGAAAGCATACTTTCATAATTTAGTTTCCATACTTGGATTTATAGTTACAACTAATTCAAAGCATGCTTAGGTTCCATCATGAACTTTATGTTAGGAACTCCATGAAGCTATACATAATTAGTTCAAACAAGATTCAATGATCAACAATTATGTTTTTTAAGAAAAACATAGGCCAAGCATAGTTCTAAGATAGAGTCACTCACAGTCTTAGAATTAGAACCTTGGCTTGTAAACTTGACCTATTTGCTCTTGGCCTGTCAAACAAACCAACTCAACCATTAGAACCTCGAGCTCATGATTTTTAACCTTAAAACTTGCAAGAAAACACACTTTTAAATTTTCCAGCATTTTCAGATTTTCTACCCTGTATTCAGACAGCCATAACTTCTTCATTACTTATCCACAAATAATGTAATTTATACCAAACTCTTCCTTTTTGAACCCTCTAAAAATCATATGAAGATATGAAATTGAAATTCCAAACGGATTTATTCAGAAATACCTCGAAAGCTACTTTCTTCAAAAGCAGACTTCTCTTTGTTTTGATTCGGATTTCTCTTTGCACAACAAATTTAAACTGATATTTAAGACATCTTCTAGACATTTTCTACTCACGATTTCTTCACGAAAGTTGTAGGAAATTACATAAGCTTCATACCAATTAGAGCTTCTAACTCCAAGTATTCAGATCAGAACAACTAAAACATCAGAGACTTCCCGGATTGGACAAAGATATACATCTTCCGCCTTCCTCTTAACAAAGCAAGAACATCAATTCCTTTCCTTATGCACCTAAGAAACAGGTCTAATTCAGTCCCATAACTCAATTAAGAATATCCATACACACAATTGGTTGTAAGGTATATAGAAATGGTAGAGAATCTCCTTCCATCTCTTGCTAGAAGTTTTTCCCTTTCACCTAAAATTACAGGTTCAACTTCCAGCTTGGGTTCCTCAAAATTTATCAACACAACCACCAAATATTTTTTGATAAGCCTCAAGGACAACATCTTAGCTTACTTACCTCAAATTATCAGCTTCTAATTCCTCCTCAAGAGCTCAAAACAGACTGATCTCCTCATACTGTTCTGCTACCCGAGAAACTTGAACACCCTTCACTGTTCTGCACTTTTCTCTTTCGTCCTCTTGGTATTTTCTGCAAAGCCGACCAGTTTCGTATTCTACACTCAACTTATGAGATTTTGACACAAAAATCATCGAATTTGGTTCAGTAGACAGAGAGATATGATCGATTGAAGTTGGCCCATTTTCCAGATGCTTGCTGTCTTAGTAAGAATTTGACACCACCTTCTTGCCAAACTTAACTTCGAGCCCTCACCTCCTTTGGCCAGCTCCTACTTCAGTATTTACATCATAATCACCTTTTTAAAACAACAAAATAAGTGTGTAAATAAACCCTAAGGATTTAGCCAACTTATCCTAAGTTTGTGAGACATATGATCTTCCATTCAATACTTGATGCACCTAAAACTTCTCCAATTTGCTAATGATTTGAACTTACTTCAATGCAACTTTTAATATGCTTATTTCAATGGTTTACCTATCCCCTTATGAAGTTTAGACACATTGTAGCTCCAAATTCAATAGATTCCCAAATTCGATCACGACATCGTTTAGTGCAACCTATACGTTTTTGCATATTTCAAAACATCATGAACGAGTGCTCAATGATAAAAGAGAATAGGGTTTAGGGCTTACAGGAAAGTCCAAACAGGGCCCAGAAGCAGAGTTTAAGATGAGATCAGATGGAGCCATAGAGAGGCAGGGAAGAGTGTGTGTTCCAAGTTTTAGTGAGCTTAAAGATGCTATTCTAGAGGAAGCTCAAAGTTCAGCTTACGCTATGCATCCAGGAAGCACCAAGATGTACAAAACTTTGAAGGGGACGTATTGGTGGCCTGGGATGAAGCGGGAGATAGCTGATTATGTTGATAGATATTTGATCTGCCAACAGGTTAAACCAGCTAGACAGAGACCAGGAGGACTCCTTAATCCATTGCCAGTGCCGGAATAGAAATGGGAGCATATCACTATGGATTTTCTGTTTGGATTACCACGTACTTCAAGTGGGCATCATGGTATTTGGGTAATAGTGGATAGACTCACTAAGACATCACGTTTTATACCGATTAAAGCGACGTCTACGCTTGATCAACTAGCTAAGCTATACGTCGACAGAATTGTGAGTCAATACGGAGTGCCAATGTCCATAGATTCAGATAGAGATCCAAGATTTACTTCTAAGTTTTGACCTAGTATACAGAAGGCTATGGGAACAAAGTTGAAGTTTAGTACAACATTCCATCCTCAGACAGATGGGCAGTCAGAGAGGACCATCCAGACCTTAGAGGACATGTTGAGAGCACGTGTCCTTCAATTTAAAGGGAGTTGGGATACTCACCTATCGCTTATGGAATTTGCTTACAATAACAGCTACCAGTCGAGTATTGGTATGGCACCATTTGAGGCTCTGTATGGAAGACCATGTAGAACGCCCGTATGTTGGAATGAAGTAGGAGAGCGGAAGCTAATCGGTCCTGAGTTGGTACAAGTTACTACAGACAATATTAAGGTAATCAGAGAGAATCTGAAGGTAGCACAAGACCGTCAGAAAAGTTATGCGGATAAGCGACAAAAGGACTTAGAATTCCAGGTCGGAGATCAAGTTTTCTTGAAGTTATCTCCGTGGAGAGGTGTCCTTCGTTTTGGCAAGAAAGGTAAACTAAGCCCTAGATATATTGGTCCTTATTTAGTAACGGGACGAGTTGGGCCAGCAGCCTACAGACTGGAGTTGCCAGCAGAACTATCTCGAGTACATGATGTATTTCATGTGTCCATGTTGAGGAAATATATTCCAGATCAGACACATGTGTTGCAAGCACAACCAGTTGAGCTGAAAGAAGACATGAGTTACGTTGAGGATGCAATTCAAATCCTCGACAGGAAAGAGCAAGTTTTGAGAAACAAGACGATCTCACTCGTGAAGGTTCGTTGGAGACATCACGGAGTGGAGGAGGGAACCTGGGAGTTAGAGGACCTAATGAGAAGCAAGTACCCGACGATATTCACCTAAGGACTACTAAATTTCGAGGACGAAATTTCTTAAGGGGAGGTAAGTTGTAAACCCGAGATCTTTCTTTGGAACTTCCTTATTAACAAACAACAAAAAGAAAGAAGAAATGAATGTTTAAAACTTAGTTTCCCATGTTTTAAAAAGAAAAGTAATGAAGTGAAAGACAAAAGGAAAACAAGGAAGAAAAAAGTTTAAACCATTTTGGTTTGGTTTGCTTTTAAAGACAAAAGAAGAAAAGGAAATGAAACAAATGTTTTATATATTAAGTTGTTTTGTTTTGTTAAGAAAAGAAAAGAAAAGAAAAGAAAAGAAAGAAAGAAGATAAAGGAAAGCAAAGAAAAGGAAAAAGAAATGGAATATGAAAAAGCAAAAAGTGCAAAAGGACAAAACCCTCCACCGTTTGATTTTTGTTAAAAGAAGTTCTCTCCATTTTCTTCTCTTTCATCACAAACTAAGGCTGAAGCTTCGTGGTTGAAGGAGAAAGGAAGAAGAAGGAGGCCATTTTTTGGTGATTTTGAAGCTGGAGTTGCAGAAGAAAAGAGGAGAACTCAAGGAAGTCAATATTACAACAAGGAAATCAACTCAGACAAGTTCTGATTTTCTGTTCATCTCGAGCTCCACAAGAAGAGGTAAGAGTTGAGGTTTTGTTTCATGAAATTTAACTCATATTGGAACATAATTCGTGAAGGAAGCTCGAGCCAATTCTTATTTTAAGTTGCTGTTTTGTTAAGAGGAATGCAGAAGACAGAAATTTACTGTCAAATCCAAGAAGTCTCTGATGTTTTGGTTATTTTGATCTGTATACTTGGAGTTAGAAGCTCTAATTGGTATGGTTTGAAATTTTATTGAATTTCCTACAAGTTTCGTGAAGGAATCGTGAGGAGAAAATGATTGGAAGATGGTGTAATCATCAGGTTAAGTTTCAGTTGTTGCAAAGCAGAAGTGAAACTGGAACACAGCAGCGAGGATCATTTTAGGGTTAAGCTACTGAGGTATTTTCGAACCAATACGTTAGGCATCTCATTTTCATGTCTTCATAAGAGTTTTAGAGGGTTCAAAAAGGAAGAGTTTGGTATAAATTACATTATTTTTGGATAAGTAATGAAGAAGTTATGGCTGTCTGAAAACAGGGCAGAAAATCTGAAAATGCTGGAAAATTTGGAAGTGTGTTTTCTTGTAGTTTTAAGGTTAAAAAGCATGAGCTCGAGATTCTAATGGTTGATTTGGTTTGTTTGACAGGCCAAGAGGAGATAGAATGAGTGTACGGGCTAAGATTCTAGTTCTAACACTGTGAGTGATTAAACGAACTTCGAAAATTAACCAAATGCTTGAAATGTGCTTATATGCTTTAAGAAATGCAAGTTTTGCTAGAATGAATTGTTTCAAAACTTGTGTTTTATTTTTTAACACATGTCTATGAGTATTCTTGTTTTCCTAGAAATGCTTCAAGTATTCATTGTGACCCTAAAAGTCTTTATAAAATTTATACATGAGCATATGTCCAATGGTTGCCAAAACTTATGGAAATGTTATGATTTCAAGCAAGCATGTACTAGCAAGTATGTTTTAAAGATTTCCAGTTTTATGAACAAGCTGAGTAAGCTTGAGTTTTATGAAAGAAAAGATAATCGGACATGTTCAAATGTTTTCATGTGATTTTTTCGAGATATTGAGCCCGAGGCTTTATGTAGTGCGTGTGCACACAGTGTCTTATTCTCGTTGTCGACGGTGAGTGTACTCCGTGATGTTAGCCATTGTCGTGAGTCTTTGCCGGGCGGGCCCCACTACGAAAAAGACGATGGGAGTCTTTGCCGGGGCCCCACTACATCGTAGAGTAAACGTTGGTTGTATCGGGCGTGCCCTACACAACGTGGATTGTGACATGTTTTTAAAAAAGTTTATATCATTTACATGCCTTACGACATTTTAATGATATACTTGTTGGTTTTCTGAAAGTCTATTATGATTCTACGTTTACTTTCAACGCTTGAATACAAATGCATATGCTCATAGTTTTCAGGTCACATGTTTTTCAAGTTATAGATATTAAACACGAGCCACTCACCGAGCTTCATAGCTCATTCTTTCAATGTTTTCAAACTTTTGGTAGAGATCGAGCTCCCCGCTTTGAAAGTTCTTGCCATAGTCTCTTTGAAGCTTCATAAGTTTAATACTTTGTACGTGCATTTGGTTTTGTTTAGCAAGTCTCTATGTTTGTAAATTATTTTGAGAGGGACTGTGTTGTTATAGTTGTTTGTACATTAGAGGTTTTATAAACAATGAGTTGTCTTGTGTTGTTTTGATGCACTTGACTTTTTAGTTTCCAAAAGAGACTTAAGAAGGGTTTCTCCTTGTGTATGTTTAATAGTTGTCCAGTTCCCGCTGTGTTGTGTTAAAGTGTTCCATTTGCGAACATAGTATTCTTATCAGGTCAAACAGGTCACTGTGTATTGTTAAGAGGTAAACAATGTCTGTTGGCTTCACGCCGCCTTCCGAGCTGAGTTAGCAGGTAGTTCGGGAGGGGGTGTGACAGTTGAACTGTGAGCTTCCTCTAGAATAGCATCTTTAAGCTCACTAACACTCGAAAAACATAGTCTTCCCTGTCTCTCTATGGCTCCGTCTGATCTCATTTTAAATTCTGCTTCTGGGCTCTTTTTGGACTTTCCAAACATTTTCTGCAGGTTACTATCCTCCATCTATCTTCTCACAATCTCTGCTACAAGTGAAGACCTGACTTGGAATTGAGCTAAGAGGCCTCCTGAATTCTCTGCAGTTACAACTGCCTTAGAATCCCTTAGAGTTCTTAAAATGTTGCTCGAATACCACACAAGGAATCCCTAGGAAGTCTTGACTTCCTGCTCAATGCATCTGCTACCACATTCGCCTTACGAGGATGGTATTCTATGGTACAATCATAATCTTTAATCAGTTCTAACCATCTTCTCTGTCTCATATTTAACTCCCTCTGATCAAAGATATATTTCAGACTCTTATGATCTGTAAAAATGTGACACCTCTCGCCAAACAAATAATGCCTCCAGATCTTCAATGCTAAAACAACTGCCGCCAGCTCAAGATCGTGGGTAGGGTAATTACACTCGTGCCTTTTCAATTGCCTTGACGCATAAGCTATTACTTTTTCTTCTTGCATGAGAACACACCCTAAACCTTGCCTCGAGGCATCACAGTAAATCACATACTCTTTTCCCGTTATGAGGAAGTGTCGAATAGGTCTTTGTAACTAATCTCTTTTCAACTCACGAAAACTCTGTTTCACACTTATCGACCATTCAAACTTAGCATTCTTTCTTGTTAAAGCTGTTAAGGGTAATGCCAATCGTGAGAAATCCTCAACAAACCGTCTGTAGTATCCTTCCAAGCCTAGGAAACTACGTACCTCTGTCGCACTAGTTGGTCTCTCCTAGTTAACTACAACTTTCACTTTACTTGGATCCACACTAACTCCATTTGCTGAGACAACATGCCCCAGGAACATTACCTGATTCAACCAAAACTCACATTTGGTGAATTTAGCGTACAACTGTTTATCTCGTAGTGTTTGCAGAATAATCCTCAAATGTTCCTCATGAGCTTTCCTGTCAACTGAGTAGTATATCATCAATAAATACTATCACAAACTGATCCAAATACTGATGGAATATTCTGTTCATGAGGTCCATGAAAACTGCTGGTGCATTAGTCAAACTAAATGGCATTACTAGAAATTCATAATGTCCGTACCTCGTTCTGAATGCTGTCTTGGGAATATCTGATTCCCTTACCTTTAACTGATGGTATCCTGATCTTAAATCAATCTTAGAAAACACTGATGCTCCTCGTAACTGGTCAAACAAGTCATCTATTCGAGGTAAAGGATACTTGTTACATATCATGACTTTGTTTAACTGTCTATAATCAATACATAATCTAAGGGTACCATCTTTCTTCTTTACAAATAACACTGGATCTCCCCAAGGCGATACACTAGGTCTAATGTATCCCTTATCAACCAGTTCTTGTAGCTGCATCTTTAGCTCCTTGAGTTCACTTAGAGCTATTCTATACGGTGCTTGCGAAATAGGTGTTGTTCCTTGTAGCAATTCAATGGTGAACTCAACCTCCCTATCAGGTGGCAACCCTGACAGATTTGCTGGAAAAACATCAAGAAATTCATTCACAACAAGAACATTTTCTAGTTTTAGCTTTTCCTCCTGCACCTCTACTACATGTGCAAGAAACACCGCACAACCTTTCCTCAATAACTTCTCAGCTTTTAATGCTGAAATCAAACTTGTAGGAATAATCTTTCTTTCACCCCTAAAAACCACTTCAGCCAATCCTGGTTTCCTGAAAACAACTTCCTTTCTATGGCAATCCATGGAAGCATAATGAGTGAATAAGAAATCCATGCCTAAGATTGCATCTAACACCTGCAATTCTAGTGGAAGAAGATCCACTAACATATTGAGACCTTCCACTAAGACCTCACAATCTCGCAACACTGCCTCGACCAGTAAAGCATCACAACCTGGCGTGTATATAACTAATCCCTTAATTAAAGGCTCTAGCTTTCTGTTCAGCTTATTAAGGAATATACTAGAAACAAAGGAATGTGTAGCACCTGGATCTATTAAAACACGTGCAGGTACATTAAAAATAGAAATCATACCAGTAATCACATCTGGTGCATCCTCTGCTTCTTGCTGAGTCATAACATAGACCTTTCCCTGTTGCCTAGGTCTCCCTACAACTCTCTTTTGTTTGGAACTGCTGGTGCCCTCTCCTGCAGACTCTCATGAAACTCTCATTTGCCTCATTTTATGCGGGACCCAACTCCCTAGTCCCTCTGTGTGGTTGCTCTAAGTTGTGGACAATCCCTCTTGAAATGCCCTGGTTGTCCACACTGGTAACACACACCGACACCAACAGGACAGTGACCTCGATGACTCTTGCCACAATTTGCACAAGGTGTTCTCCTTGCTACACTAGCAACATGAGACTCCTGCATTATCGTGGTCTTGTTGTGGATCCGCGGATCGACTAGGTGCTCTCGACTCGCCTCGATAGGCACCACTAACATTTATCTGCCTCGATGCCTGGCTGCCAGCTCGATTCTTAAAGTTCTGACGACTTGAAACATTCACTCCAGGTGTGAATCGTCGCTACTCACGACCTCGCAAACTGCTCGCTATTGAAGGCCCTCGAATAGGCTCCACTACTTGTTGCGCCTCTAATATACTTTGCTCAACACGAGAGCGGTCTACTAGTTGGGAAAAATCATCCACTTAGCAATGGTCGTGGATCTGGGAGTACGTATCTCAGGACGTAACTCCCTTTCAAATCTTCGACACCTGTCACTCTCAGATGCCACAATAACATCAGCATACTGTGACAGCTCGGTATACCTTCTCTCGTACTCAGCCACTGAAAGTGACCCTTACTTTAATTCTAAAAATTCATCCTTTTTCGCCTCGCGATATGTGCTAGGATAATACTTATCCTCAAATATGCTTCTGAAAGTTTTCCAGTCGAGAGTACGTGCATCACTGCGCCTGGCTAGTATTGACTTCCACCAACCCTCTGCTTCCTTTTCTAGTAGAAATGTGGCCAACTTGACTTTTCGCTCCTCAGGGCAACTCATCACATCAAAACATTTCTCAAGCTTGTTCAACCAAACCTCAGCATCAGCAGGATCTATGGAACCCTCAAACACTGTGGCTCCTAGTTTCTTCAGACGTTCTATTCCATACGTCTTCTCTGGATCACTAGGCCCTGCTCTCTCTAGTCTGGCTACCTCCTGTGAGGAACCAACACGCTGCTCATCTCTGGCCTCAGTCTGGACTCTCGGGGCACTAGATTCCCTCTCAGATTGACCTTGGGTAGGATCTTGCGCCCCCATACCGATCTCGCTGCGTCGCTCGCTAGTGCGTGGTGGCATGACTCCTATAACATATCAACATATTAGACATACTATGGTTACTTAGCATAAGTACACAGTACTAAACATCTATTCACATTTTAGCCCTAATTGGACTTACTCTTATCCTTTCTTGGACCATACTCAACTAGTTCGATCTGAACTAACTCAATAACTTGTTATTACTCCTTAGTTTATTCTCAGAGCTAACTTGCCCTGTCTCATTCCCATGGAGCTAATTGCTCTGATACCAAGTTGTCACACCCCCTCCCGAACCATCTGTTGGCTTCATGCCGTCTTTCGGGCTAAGTCAACAGGTGGCTCGGGAGGGGGTGTGACACATGCTCCCACTTCCATTCAGGTATTGGGAGTGGATTTAGAAGCCCTCCTGGTTTCTGTCGTTCAGGTTTCACCTGCTGACAAATTAAACATTTAGAGACATACTCTGTTATCTCTCGTTTCATTCCTAACCACCAATAATGGTTCTTTAAGGTCTGATACATCTTTGTACCTCCTGGATGCATCGCATAGGCTGAACTATGTGCTTCCGCTAGTATCGCATTTCTCAAAGTTTCATCTTTAGATACAAAAAATCTACCACAGTTCATCAACGCTCCATCACGCCTTACTTCGTAATATGCTCTCTGATTCACGTTCACCTCTTCTATCAATTTCTTCAGGGTAGGGTCTTTAGCTTGATTTGAGATAACATCATTAATTAAGGTAGGTCTTACCTAAAAATGAGCTAACAAATTTCCTTTGTCACCAACATACACTTTTGCATTAGAACTCTTGAGTTCCTCAAATAGAGCCACTCTAACAGCACTAAGTGAACCCCTATGTTGCTTCGACTTCCTACTTAGTGCATCAGCTACAAAATTAGCCTTCCCTGGGTGGTATTCAATCGTGCAGTCATAATCTTTTATCAATTCAAGCCACCGTCGCTGTCTCAAATTCAACTCTTTCTGTTCGAAGATATATTTTAAACTTTTATGATTTGTGTAAATACAACACTTCTCACCAAACAGATAATGCCTCCAAATCTTTAAAGCTAACACAACTGATGCGAGCTCCAGATCATGAGTAGGATAATTACATTCATGCTTTTTCAACTGTCTTGACGCATAAACGATCACTTTCCCATCCTGCATAAGTACACATCCAAGGGCCTGATGTGAGGCATCACAGTAAACCTCAAACTCTTTTCCCGTGGTGGGTAGAGTTAGTACCGGTGATGTGACAAGTCTATTCTTTAACTCTTGAAAACTTTTCCCACACTCTTCACTCCACTCGAACTTCGTATTCTTCTTTGTCAAACTTGTTAATGGAAGAGCTATCTTCGAAAACCCCTCGACAAAACGTCGATAGTATCCTGCAAGTCCCAAAAAACTACGGACTTCCGTTATTGAAGTGGGTTGTTCCCACTAACTATAGCTTTTGTCTTCTGAGGATCCACTTGAACTCCAGCTGCTGATACTACGTGTCCCAAAAACACAACCTGTTCCAGCCAAAACTCACATTTACTAAATTTAGCATGCAACTTCCGATTTCGTAATGTTTGTAGCACAATTTTGAGATGTTCTGCATGTTTCTCTTTACTTTCTGAGTACACCAAGATGTCATCAATAAATACTATCACAAACTGATCAAAGTAAGGATGGAATACCCGATTCATGAGATCCATGAATGCTGTTGGGGCATTTGTTAACCCGAATGACATTACCAAGATTTCGTAATGCCCATACCTTGTCCTGAAAGCTGTTTTTGGTACATCAGAATCATTGATCTTCAGTTGATGGTAACCTGATCGTAAATCAATTTTGGAAAACACTGAGGCACCCTTTAGTTGATCGAATAGGTCATCTATGCGGGACAACAGATATTTGTTACGTATTGTTACCTTATTAAGTTGTCGGTAATCAATACATAATCGTAATGTCTCATCCTTCTTTTTAACAAACAACACAGGTGCTCCCCACGGAGATACGCTTGGTCGAATATAACCCTTATCCACCAACTCCTGCAACTGAGTTTTCAATTCTTTCAATTCCTTCGGTGCCATCCTATATGGGGCTTGAGATATTGGCGCTGTTCCTGGCATCAGGTCTATTGTAAACACCACCTCTCTATCAGGCGACAACCCTGTTAGCTCCTCTGGGAAGACATCTAAATACTCACATACTACTGGAATGTCTTCAGGTTTCAATTTACTCACTGGTGCACAAACTCATATGCAAGATATGTTGTACAACCTTCCTTCAATAATTTTCTAGCTTTAATAGTTGATATCATACAAGTAGGTAATATCTTTCTATACCCCTTAAACACAACCTCAGTGTTGCCTGGCTTCCTCAACACAACTTCCTTCCTATGATAGTCCATTAAGGCATGATACCTAGATAAGAAATCCATCCCCAAGATAACGTCGAACTCTTGAAGATCTAAGGGAATCAGTTCAGTTGTCATAGTCATACCAATCATTTCCACCATACAATTAGTATAAACACTACAAACTATCAACATATCACCAATAGGAGTATAAATACACAACTCCTCATACAAAGGTTCTAACTTCGCAAGAATGCTAGCAGCAAACATTTTAGAGATAAAAGAATGTGTAGCTCCTGGATCTAATAATGCATGTGCAGGTTTACTACAGATAGAAAGTGTACCCGTAACAACTTCTGGTGCATCCTCTGCCTCCTGCTGTGTGATGGCATAAATCTTCCCCTATTTTCGGGGTCGACCTACATGTCTCTTCTGTTTAACACTACTAGTGCCTTCTCCTCCAGCTACCCTAGTATTTTGCTGCTGGTTCACGATCTGCGACGTGGTTCTCTGTCCTACCATGCCTTCTTGCATTAGCTGGGGGCATTCCCTTTTGAAGTGACTGCCTTGCCCACAGTTGAAACATACATTTTTGACACTCAAACATCGACCCCAATGATACTTTGCACTAGTGCTGCACAAAGGTTTCCTTGTTGAACTAGCTACTGACTCACTGGGTTGCCCGTTACGGGAGTCCCTCGTTGATCCCATCAGAAAACTTGATCCATGCTGCCTCTGTCTTTCCCCACGTCCACCTGTACCAGTCCTTGGAGTAGTTTGCCCACCACGATGGGGTTTAAAGCTTCCTTTTCCAGAGACACCTGGAGTGAATCTCCTATTATCTCCTCGTTGGAATCGGTCTCGTGGTAAACAAACAGAATAAGTGGTATGACCACCACCTACAACTCCTTTTCCCATTATGTCATCTACTAGGCTTTGCTCTACCCGTAATGCCGTCTCCACAAGCTTGGAGAACTCAACCCACTCCGAACTTGCTGTCACAGGCGTTTGGATCTCTGTTCGCAAACCATCCTCGAACCTCTTGCATCAATCTATCTCGTTTGCAACAATAGTGCTAGCATACTTTGATAACTCTGTGAACTTCTTCTCATATTCTGTTACTATCATCGATCCCTGAACAAGTCCTAGAAACTCGTTCCTCTTTGCATCACGATTAGAGCTCGGATAGTACTTATCTTCAAAGGCCTTTCGAAACTCTTTCCAGCTCCAAGCTTCCCCTTTTCTGCTTTTTGTTATCTTCCACCAATCATCTGCTCCTTTCTAGAGCAAGAATGCTGCTAAATCGACCTTCCTGTCTTCAGGGCATCGCATGACCCTAAAACACTTCTCAATCAGATTTAACCAAACCTTAGCATCAACGGGATCTGTCGTGCCTTCAAATGTTGTTGCACCTAAGGCCTTCAGTCTTTCAATGTCATACTTTTTTTTTGGATCTGCTTGTGCTGATCCAACACTTTCAGCTAATCTTTGAGTTATCCTTGTAAAGATCTGTTCCTCCATGTTCACCTCTTGCTGAGGATGACTAGACTCTCCCTCTGATACCACTCTTCCTCTATCACTAATAGTTTCTTGAGTTCCGACCTCCACTTGCCTGCCTCGTTTGCCACCTCGAGCCATGGTCATAAATTATACAATCTTATTAAAATAGTTAAGACAACAAGCTCCTAGTTTAATGCATGAACCTAGTTCCCTTCCCAAAACCTTTTTCTCTGATACCAAGTTGTCACACCCCCTCCCAGCTTACTAGCTTAACCTAAGATGCAAAGACAGAGATAACCAACTCTCTTCTGGCTCTCTCTGACAAACCAAAGACTTAACCTAAAATTAAACGCAACACAACACGTTTGAACAAGAAAGATTGAACATTGAATACACATATAAGCACGACACATTCACTTCAAGTACTATGTTCTTTAGCTAGTCATAAAGCCTTCAAGTTTATTACAACCCAACTAATATATTTCACTACAAACCATATATATAAGAAAGTGTATATACAAGGAGCTAAAACGGCATGGTGGCAAACAGGTCTTGTCAAGGCTAAGCACCAGAACTCGTCTGCTACCTGGGAAGAGAAAACATATGAATACGTGAGCTGGGAAGCCCAGTGAGTGTCTATTTTTAAAACATTATAAGCTTAAAGGTGAAGCATAATAATAGGCAGACTATAAGTAGAAAATAACATAACATTTGGTTGTAAACATAATCAAGCCATGCTTTCAATTAACAAGTTTAAGTCACCACTTATGTATAGCATAAATCTCATAATGCAGTACTATATTTTGGGTAGATAGATCAATACAATAAAACTCATGACATGATACCGCTTAAGAACCTTAGCGATGGTAGAGTTATATTTATACCAATAACGTTCATACCTCTCTCTCACGTGCACGTGGAATGCCATTGGCACTTTGGTTTCCCCTAATACCTTTTCTCTATGTCCTTCAGTATTAAGGTAAGACCATTTACTACTCGAATACCTTCTCATTGTCCTTCAGTATCGGGAAATCATGATTCCTTCCTCCCCTAAGTACCTTATCTAATGTCCTTCAGTATTAGGGGTTAACAACAAACATGGGCATAATTTGTATACCATGGAAGTCATGTTTTAATAATACATACAACAATTTCTCAACATTTGCATATTATTTTCTAAACATGTTCCCAAATGGATTTACACAAGGCATTCTCTAGAGGAAATCATACTTCCATAATTTAGTTTCCATACTTGGACAAATAGTACAAACTAATTCAAAACATGCTTAGGTTCCATCAAGAACATTATGTTAAAAAGTCCATGAAACTATACATAATCAATTCCAACAAGATTTAATGATCAACATTTATGTTTTTGAAGAAAAACAAAGGTCAAGTATAGTTCTAAAATAGAGTCACTCACAATTACCAAAAGAGTTCCAAGGATTATAAGCTATTCCTATCTCCGTTTGCCCTGAAAATTAAATTAGTAACATTAATTCCTTTCCTTATGCACCTTAAAAATAGATCTAATTCAGTCCCATAATTCAATTCATAATAGCCATACATACTTGGTTGTAAAGTATATAGAAATGGAAGAACATCTCCTTCAATCTCTTGCTAGCAGTTTTTCCCTTGCACCTAAAATTTCAGGTTCAACTTTCAGCTTGGGTTCCTCAAAATTTATCAACACAACCACCCAATATTTTTTGATAAACCTCAAGTACAACATCTTAGCTTACTTACCTCAAAATTGCAGCTTCTAAGTTCTCCTCATGAGTTCAAAAGAGACTGATCTCCTCACACTATTCTGCTACCCGAGAACTTTGAACACCTCTCACTGTTCTGCATTTTTCTCCTTCTTCCTCTTTGTATTTTCACAAAAGCTAACCATTTTCGTATTCTACACTCAATTTCTAAGATTTTGACTCCAAAATAATCGAATTCGGCTGTGTAAATTACGAGATATGATCATTTGAAAATGACCCATTTTCCAGCAGCTTGCTGTTTTTCTACCAATTTGACAGCACCTACTTGATAACTTAACTTCGAGGCTTCACCTCCTTTGGCCACCTCCTACTACCATGTTTACATCATAATCCCCTTTTTAAACACCAAAATAAGTAAGTAAATAAACCCTAAGCTTTTAACCAACTTATCCTATATTTGTGAGGTATAAGATCTTACATTCAATACATATTGCACCTAAAATTTCCCCAATTTGCTAATGCTTTTAACTTACTTCAATTCAACTTTGAATATGCTTATTTCAATCGCTTACCTATCTCCTTATGAAGCTTTTAACACATTGTAGCTCCCAATTCAATAGACTCCCAAATCTGATCACGACATCCTTTAGTGCAACCTATAATATTTTGCATATTTCAAACCATCATGTACGAGTGCAAAATGACAAAAGAAAATAGAGTTTAGGGCTTACAGAGGCTGAGACAAGCGATGATCGAACCTCTGATGTAATAGCAAGCAACATCATCAAACTACTGGATGAAGCTTCCAAATATAAGGTTATCGTCAAAGATAACCCGTTGTTTGATCAATCAACTCCTGCTCCTAATCAACTGGGGGAGACAACAAATCAAGATGTAATGTCAGTCATGATGGTTGATGTGGACCCTTATGAAAGAATGACGGAGATGGAAAGAAAGATCAACCTCTTGATGAAGGCAGTAGAAGAAAGAGATCTTGAAATCACCTACCTCAAAAGCCAAGATCAAAACAAAGAAACGATTGAATCTAGCCAAACCCCTGCAGTAAGAAACAACAAGGGGAAAAATATCATCCAAGAGGAGCAACCGCCTCAACCAGCTTCAGTTGCTTCTTTGTCCATCCAACAACTACAAGACATGATCATGAGTTCTATCAGAGCCTAATATGACAGACCCGTTCAAAATCCTCTCACGTACTCCAAACCGTACACCAAGAGGATTGACAACTTAAGGATGCCCACAGGGTACCAACCTCCAAAATTCCAGCAGTTCGACGGGAAGGGCAACTCAAAGCAACACGTTGCACATTTCGTCGAAACCTGCGAAAATGCAGGGACCCGTGGTGACTTCCTGGTCAAGCAATTTGTGCGTACCTTAAAAGGAAATGCCTTTGATTGGTACACTGATTTAGAGCCAGAAACGATTGACAGTTGGGAACAGTTTGAGAGAGAATTCCTAAATCGCTTCTACAGTACAAGGCGAACTGTCAGTATGATGGAACTTACCAGCGCCAGACAACGCAAAGGCGAACCTGTCATCGATTACATCAACCGCTGGAGAGCTCTAAGCCTCGACTGGAAAGACCGTCTCACTGAGCCATCTTCCGTGGAGATGTGCATCCAAGGCATGAACTGGAGGCTTCTTTACATCTTGCAGGGCATAAAGCCTCGTTCTTTCGAGGAGCTTGCGACCCGCGCTCATGACATGGAGCTAAGCATCGCTGCTAGAGGGAATAAAGACCTCTTAGTTCTAGACGTGAAGAAAGAGGATAAAGAATTAAAAGGAGCAGATAAGGCTATGAAAAATACCACTGAGGAGTCCATGGTCGTCAACACAACCCCTCTAAAATGTTTCTCAAAAGTTAAGGAAGTTAAGCCATGAAAACAACAAGAAGTGGGTGCACGACGACATCCAACTTTGAAAGAAAGACAGGAGAAAGTATACCCATTTCCAGACTCCGACGTCCCAGATATGTTGGAGCAACTCATCTGGACACACTGGCGATTGAAATTCCAGAATGTAAACGACTGGAAGAGATGAAAAAAGTCGATGATCCTAAGTATTGCAAGTATCATCGAACTATCAGCCACCTAGTCGAGAAATGCTTTGCCCTAAAAGCGCTAATTCTAAGATTAGCTAAAGAAGGAAAGATTGAGCTAGACCTCGATGAAATAGCTCAAACAAATCATGCTGCAGTGACAATAAACACATGCAGTCAAATGCGCTCTAGTCTGCTTCATGGTAAAGAAGTGGGCTTAGTCCAATTTGGAACCATGCAACCTGTAGCTGTTCGGTTTCAACATGAGATGTCATGAAACAAACTCCAAGGTACGATCAAACTTAACGATGATAAAGAAAAAGGTCAGGTCCTTGTAACTCATTTGAAGAAGCAAAGACAAAGTTTAGCTTCAGATGATTCTTGTCAATATAGAAGCCACAAATGTAAAGACAAACATCAAAAGAAGAATGATTCAAGAAAACCTAAGTCTGAAAGGAGAAGAAGCAAAAAATATTCTCAACCTGGAAAATCGATTACCTTAAAGGAATTCTTCTATAGAAATGTCTTTCACATGAAAGAAAAGGAAGAAAACTCTGTTGGTGTTTGCTACATAGAAGCAGAAGAAGTTGATGACGTAAAAAAAGTCAAGCAAAGAACTTCTGTCTTCGATCGCATCAAGCCTTCAACTACTCGACCTTCAGTCTTCCAAAGGATGAGTATGGCCGCGACGGAAGAAGAAAACCAAGATCCAACTTCTAACTCCACTCAACCTTCAGTCTTTCAAAGGCTAAATGCCTCTACTTCAAGGAAATGCAAAAGTTTAACATCTGTTTTTGATCGCCTTAAAGTAACAAGTAGTCAAGATGAAAGCATGATGAACACCTCGAAAGCAGAACTGCTCGATGAGGTGAGCCACAACAAGGTTCAAAGTACCGTCCCTTCACGTATGAAAAAGAAGTTCTTCGTTCTCATAAATATAGAGGGTTCCTTAAAGGTGAAGAAAAATCTCATTGTCTGAACAAATCCTACAAATGAAGGGCTTGATCAAGACTATGGTGACAACAAAGACATTTAAAATGTAAAAGCTCTTTGTAGCAAGAGCCTAAACTGCATGATGCTCCTGGCCCACACGAGCTTAAAAGGTGAACAACCAAAAAAAAAAATCTTCTGAACTACGTTGTGACTTGATCCCATTTCTTAGGGTAGGCAACTTAAAGGAAACTTTAAATGCATTCCCACAAAATAAACAAAAAAAGTGTGTCGCAACTATTGAGACATGATATTGTAAGTTAAGGATTAACTATCTATTGGGGGCAATACAAAAAAGAATTGAAGGTGTTCAATCCTAGTATCGATAGTGACTGTTTACACGAGATTTCAACGAAGAAATAGAAATGAGACACGTGTAATTGAACGTTGTGTTTGTATTAATTTGAATGTTGTGAGTTACAATCTCTAATGTTTATCCTCTGATTCTTTCTCTCTCTCAAGTGTAATTTGTCTGAGGGCTTTACAGCTTGTTCTCGGACGTAGATTTGATTTGAGGGCTTCGCAGCTTGTTCTCGAATGTAGACTTGTCTTGAGGGCTTTGCAGCTTGTTCTCAAGTGTAGACTTCTCTTGAGGATTTTGCAGCTTGTTGAAGGTCTTCGGCTTATAGCTTGTTGAAGGTCTTCGCTCGTAGTTTGTTGAAGGTCTTCGGCTTGTAGCTTGTTGAAGGTCTTCGACTTGCAGCTTGTTGAAGGACTTCGGCTTGTAGCTTGTAGTTTGTTGAAGATCTTCGGCTTGTAGCGTGTTGAAGGTCTTCGGCTTGTAGCTTGTTGCTTGTTGAAGATCTTCGGCTTGTAGCGTGTTGAAGGTCTTCGGCTTGTAGCTTGTTGAAGGTCTTCGGCTTGCAGCTTGTTGAAGATCTTCGGCTTTTAGCTTTTCTCGAGGGCTGAAACAGCTTGTTCTCGATGTTGAAAACTTCAATGGATTCGTGGTGTGTTCTTGACGATTCCCTTGAAGCGTTCTTCGTTCAGATGGTGTTTGATCTTCAAGAGCTTATGGAGATTTCACAGCTTTATTTCTGAATTCTCTCTAGAGTCTCAATTTTCTGAACCTTGAAAATGAAGGAGGGAGGTCTCTATTTATAGAGTTCCTCAGGGCCTCCAGATGGGCTTGGGCCCGTTGGACTGGGCCTGCTCTTTATTGGGCCAACTCCTTTGGGTTGGGTCAGGTTGGCTTTGGGTCTTCTGTCCTAGACCGGGCTTGATTGATTTTGGGGCAACTTTCTTGGGTTAGGCTTGGGTTAGGCTTGGCTAATTTGGGCCTTCAATTTGGGTTTTATCCTTCCAAATGTTAAAAAGCCCAAATATGTACCTGGCTTTTTCATAATTTAATTTAGGGATTCTTACAAATTTAATTAATCTCTAATCAAACATAACATCGTCATCAATGTTGGGTGATGACGTGCCAAGTTTGAATTTGTCAAAATTTATATTCCAACAAATGCCCCCTTTTCGAAATTTATGCACAATTATGTGTGTGAATTTCGAAAAAGTTATTTTGGAATCAAGACATAAGAGGTTTACTCTAGATGAGGCTTGCTCCTAGCTTGAATTTCGCTTGATGTGTCAATTTAATAAAATATGAAAGTTGGTTCATAACTTGATTGATTTTTTTTTACACATGTTTTTTTTTCTCTTTATGCCAACATATCAAAATATGAATTTGAGTCAATATTTTGATTTTTTTTATTTGGCATAAAATTTTGATTTGAATTTAGTAGATTTTATGCTCTACTTTAACTCAAAACAAATTTGGGTAAGGTTGAAGATTCTATCCCAAAAAAAATTTCTACCAAATTATAATTATGAATTGGAATAGAAATTTAATTTGAATTTCAATCCAACTTTGACTTAAAATAAAAATTTGGATTATCCCCAAATTTTGGTTTGAGGAAAATTTCTATCTTATACCCAATTTTTAATTTGGAATAAATTTTAGATTATGCCCAAATTTTGATTTGAGATAAAATTGAAATTTCATCATGATTTTGATTTGGATAAAACTAATTTCATCAACTTTGATTTGGGATAAAATCGATGCCTAAATTTTGATTTGAGATAAAATTAAAATTCTACCATGATTTTGATTTGAACAGAACTAATTTCATCAACTTTGATTTGAGATAAAATTGATGCCCAAATTTTGATTTGAGATAAAATTAAAATTCTACCAAATTTAAATTTTGGATTTGGAGATAGAATTTTAATCTTGCTTGCAGACGATTTTCGATTTGAAGATAAGATATTCCAAATTCTGATTTGAATGAAATCTTATTCCAATTCCAATTCCTATTTGAATTCTAACTTGGATTTTGGAATGTGACCTTTATCTTTTCCTCAACTATAAATAGAAGAGGTGAGTCTTCCATCAATTCACCCAACAGAGAAGTAGAAACAAGCTTGGACTGAGGCAAGTCCCAAACCTTGATTTTTTTTTTCTTTCTTTTTTTCTGAATCATCTATATACTTACTTTTTTCTTCTTTTATTTTTTTTTATTTAGAGCTTAATACTTGTAAGTCCTCCAACATCTCCCTCCTAAAACAAAAGGCTTCATCCATTGGAAGGCAAATAGGTAAGTAATTGTTTTTCTATGTAAAGACAATACTTGCCCTCTGGTTTCTTTACTTATTCTTTCACTTTCCTTAGGAGGAAACTTTTTTTCAACAATTTCCCTACCCTTGAAAAATACAACATTATCCAAAAAGCAAGGAATGAAGGTAACTCATTTTTTTCCTTTCTCTTCTTTTTTTAAGCGGAGATGACAAGAGCCCCTACATTCACGACTCTTCAATGATGGATCGAAGGTGGCAACCTGACGGCTTTGATGACGATGAATTGGAGGTGACAAAGGCACCTAGCTTCGACTATGGACAGTTCACCTTTACAACGACGACTTCAACGACGATGGATTGAAGGTGACGAAGGCTCCTAGCTTCGGCTATGGACAGTTCACCTTCACAACGACAGGTTCAACGACGATGGATTGGAGGTGACGAAGGCTCCTAGCTTCGACTATGGATAGTTCACCTTCACATTGATAGCTTCAACGCCGATGGATTGGAGGTGACGAAGGCTCCTAGCTTCGGCTATGGACAGTTCACCTTCACAACGACGGCTTCAACGGCGATGGATTGAAGGCGACGAAGGCTCCTAGTTTCGGCTATGAACAATTCACCTTCACAACGACAGCTTCGACGGCGATGGATTGGAGGTGACGAAGGCTCCTAGCTTTGGCTATGGACAGTTCACCTTCACAACAACAGCTTCGACGACGATGGATTGGAGGTGACAAAGGCTCCTAGCTTCGGCTATGGACAGTTCACCTTCACAACAACGACTTCAACGACGATGGATTGGAGGTGACGAAGGCTCCTAGCTTCGGCTATGGACAGTTCACCTTCACAACGACGGCTTCGACGATGATGGATTGGAGGTGACGAAGGCTCCTAGCTTCGGCTATGGACAGTTCACCTTCACAACGACGACGATTGATTGGAGGTGACGAAGGCTCCTAGCTTCGGCTATAGACAATTCACCTTCACAGCGGCGGCCGGCGGCGATGGATTGAAGGTGACGAAGGCTCTAGCCGGTTATGGGCGATTCACATTCACACCGCCGGCGGCGATGGATTGGAGGTGACAAAGGCTCCTAGCTTCGGATATGGACAGTTCACCTTCACAACAATAGCTTCGACGACGATGGATTGGAGGTGACGAAGGCTCCTAGCTTGGTTATGGACAGTTCACCTTCACAACAAAAGCTTCAACGACGATGGATTGGAGGTGACGAAGGCTCCTAGCTTCGGCTATGGACAGTTCACCTTCACAACGACAACTTCGACGACGATGGATTGGAGGTGACGAAGGCTCCTAGCTTCGGCTATGGACCGTTTACCTTCACAACGACGGCTTCGACGACGATGGATTGGAGGTGACGAAGGCTCCTAGCTTCGGCTATGGCTAGTTCACCTTCACAACTTGACGGTTTCGACAACGAATGTGACAAAGGCTCTTAGCTTCTGCTATGGACAGTTCACCTTCACGACTTGATGGCTTCGACAGCGAAGGTGACGAAGGCTCCTAGCTTCGGCTATGAACAGTTCACCTTCACGACTTGTCAACTTGGCGCGTCACTCTTGAAGGTGAAAGTGACTACATTCCTCGTTGAGGGATGATTCCCTTTCACGACCGCTTCATCATCAACTTGACGCATCACTCCTGACTTGGTGGAGAACGTGCAATGACGAACGACGACTATATTTTGGTCTAGGGACATCTAACGATGAATGACGACTCTTGATTGGGTAGAGAGAGACACACGACGATGAACGATAACTTCTGATTTGACAGAGAGACGCGCGATGATGAATGACAACCCTTGATTTGATGGAGAGACGCGTGATACTCAAACTTGGTGAGTGGAGCGCGAATTCAAAACTTGACGAGCAAACTTGAACTTAAGGAGCGAGGTGGAACTCGCGACTTAGCGAGCAAGGCACGAATTTCGAACTCTAAACTTGGTGAGCGAACTCTGAACTTGACGAGCAAACTCGAAACTTAGGGAGCTAGGTGTGAACTCGTGACTTAGCGAGCAGGGCACGAACTTCGAACTTCGCGAACGAATTCATAACTTGGTGAACAAGCGTGAATTTGAAACTTGGCGAACAAATTGGAGCTTCGCGAGCAAACTCGAAACTTGGCGAGCAAACTTGAAACTTGACGATTGAACTCTGAACTTGACGAGCAAACTCAAAACTTAGTGAGCAAACTTGATGAGCAAACTCGAAACTTGGTGACCGAACTCGAAACTTAGTGTGAAAATTTTGATGCTCGTCTTTGCACTACTACAAAAACTAGTTTTCTTGACGCTTATAAAATGTCGAATATTGCTTTACTTGACGTTTTTCAAAGCGTCAAGGAATCCACTGTCAAGAATAATACAGAATACTTGACACTTATAAAGTGTTATGTATAGTCTTTTTTGACGCTTATAACGTGTCATTTTGAACCTACAATCTTGACACTTTTTATTCGTCAAATGTAGTGTTATCTTGATTTTCAAAAAGTGTCAAGTTTATGTTAATACTTAGCGTTTTACAATGTCAAAAATAGGTTTATCTTGACATTGCGAAATGTCAAATAAAAGTTACTTGACGCTTAAAATATGTCAAATATAAGTTTATCTTGACAGTCCTAAAACGTCAAATAAAAGAAAAACCTTGACAATTGTAAAGTGTCAAATGTAATGTTTTTTTTTTACATTTGAAAAGTGTCAATTTGAATGAAATCTTGACACATTATACATGTCTTGTTGGTTAGTGATTTTATTTTTCAATCAATTATTCCCTAAAATCGGAATTTTCTCGCATTGCATTCCAATAAATTATATTGAACGTAAACTCATGAACAATTGTAAAATTACAAGAACTTATCAAAGCTCATGTCAACAATTCAAAAATTATAAGAACTATTGTAACGATCCTAAGCCATAAACTCAACTAACACTTCAAGCAAGTTTACAATACAAGAGAACTTTACATTCATTAACCTAACACACTGTAAATGGTTTAAACATGAAACTTATTGGCAACATTATGACCAAAACTTTGAAAATGTCACCATAATTCTGCAACACCAGCTTTGACACCCGCCAAGTAGTTGAGTATTACCTACAAAACACAACATTAAGCAACAAGGGTGAGCATAAACATACTAAGTAAGCAACCTACCTTTAATAATTCAGAACTCTAAAACATGCAACAAGTGAATTTACTCAATCATGCCAACCCCTCTTAAAACACAACGATCTCGAATACTGACTACCCATCTTCCTACTCCACTAACTCTCTTACATCCCGAATAGTGAAGGAAAGTAACCCTCACGCTAATCCTAAGAAGCATGCAAAGTGTAACGACCCTAAATTCTGGGAGTGAACCTAACTTGGGCGTAACTTAAGATACATTGTTCACTCTGAAATTTCGGCAGCATAACAACGCTACTAGGACTTTTCCAAAATTTCAATGACCTGTTTTAACATCAGAAACACTTCAAAAACAAACCATTATTCTTCTCAACCATGCAAAGTTTACAGGCATAATACAAGGAATCCATCTATAATATTTTGGCTAGAAGTTTTAGGAAGCTAAATGGAGGTTTACTCAATATTTTCATTGGGCCTAGAAGCTTTTTGAGTGGCTCACAATCTTAAACCATGATCTAAACAAGTTTACAACACATTACTTTGCAAAACAAAAGGCAAATAGGAAAGAGTATTTTATAGTTAAAAATTTTATCAGTACAAGTACTATGATGACCATTAGTGTAGCTACTTGTTTGCGAGCTCGTGATCTAGCAGCTGACTCTCTGTTCTTTATCATTCTTCGCAATCTACTAATGTTTATAACTTTATATCATATTTATATCTACATACATGGGATAAGAGACATCACTCAACAAAGAAAGAAAAACACAAAAAGATAAAAAGAATATTAAGCCACAGAAGTTCTAAAAGTTATTCAAGTTGGCCTTAATACATAAACTACAAAACTAAAATATTTACAAAAACCTCTAGTGTGTGCACCAGGATGAAGCTACGAAGAAAAAAAAGCTTAGACAATCTATAAACCACAGTATTCATGGCTTCAAGGTCAACAGTAGTTCACCAAAGATGAAAACAAAAATCAAGTAAAAGGGATGTTGAATCTGAGGTTATGGTCATTACATCAATTCTTCACCAAGTATCTTTGGATACAACTTCAACGGGTACAATTGCAAGCAATTTAGTGGCTAGTTAGAAACTTCAATTTAACAAAATATAGAAGTAGTTCTTAACAAAATTCCACAAGTTTCTCAAGCAAGCAGAGTGCAAAGTTTCTCAAGCAAGCAGAGTTGGTGTTAAATCTAATTTGTTTGAGCTTGACAACCTGATCCTCTTTTGTGGTCGACTTGTCCAAGAGTAAATTTAGTAATATTTTAAGGAGGTACAATATGCTTGAAAGAAGCACATATCAATGGAGAAAAAGAAAGACATAATCTATTGGGGTTATTCAAAGACGTGCGAGTTGCCAAGAAAATAGAGGCTTTTCAGAAAACTACATTTGTAATTGTAGCCTACAATTAAGAGAAAAGGTTCAACATAATTATTCAGATAAATTTATTGGTATTAACTATCAATAAAGATGATTGGCTTCACATCAAACTTTAAAAAGTCAGACCTCTAACATGAGTACTTGGGCAAGAATTAGTCAAAGTTAAGCTTGCATTATCATTTCAACTTTAATAAACAATTAGAATATGCACCAGGAACAAAGAGAAAAGAAAATCAATGCGAAAACTCATTTCAATAATACCTCCAAGTCATGACAACCACGAAAACCTTTTAGGCTGCAATTAGAAGGCTTCCAGTAAAACATAAACTAAGAGAAATTGTGAAAAATACATAGGGTTCACAGAGCCGGTTTCATTTCACATCAAGTGAGGAAGAAAACTACTGATAACAATAAGTTCTTCAAGTGGTATGGACTCTAATTTTAGAGACCTCTCTTGGTCATTCTGATTTGAATAGTATTCATTTCACTCACGACCTAATTCACTATTTATTCCATCCTAAAGTGAAAAAATTCAAAAGGAAGGAGAAACTCAACTCTCAAGTTCCAGACAATGTTTCTTTTTTATATACATGTTCTTCACATCATCTTCTGACCCCTTGATATGTTTTTACAATTAAGACAACTATCTAATGCTTAATATCTCTGTAAGGTGGCAAATATGAGTTTTTAATCTATATCACTTAGTCAAATCCCTTCCTACATAGCTAATTGTACAGTCACAGTGACGATTAAAAGCATATATATTATAGAATGTTCTCGCTAAGATGACAACAAAATACAATTACACAAAGAGCTAGATCATCCATTAGATTACTAATATAGAGTAAACTAAAAACACACACACAAGAACCAATACAATGCAAAGATAAATCACTTACTTTACGAGGAACTTAAAAAGGTCAATGTTTCACTTGTTGTCAATATCTTAGGTCAATCATACTTCATATCCTTTGCTTAGGAAGTTTAGGCAACATTGCACCCTACAAAATCGTATGATGCAGTAAAACAACAACAGTAGTAAGAAAACACATCATCACCAGAAAACATAAATCAATGAAATTTGTACTCAAGTGAAGCTAGAAAGTTTCCTAGGGAGAGGGCAAAATTTACCTTTTAACTTTTCATGTATTTAATCTTTCAATTTCAAAACAGGGAAATTAGAGAGGAAACTTTAGAATCTTAACTTTTTTATACAAATTTTTCAACATAAGATTAGTTATTCCTTCTTCACTTGAAATGGCATAAGAATGTCTTGAAGCAATACTTTATCTTCCACTTTAGTTTATGCCATAATCTTAAACTAATTGTTTTGGAATAAAGTTTCATATGTTGAGATATAGCTATAAAACAAATGTAACAAATGAATAAGTTAACTTTTTCAGAAAAAGAAAAAAATTGAAATAAAATACCCAATTTCATGTTCATGTTACAAGTAGTTCCATCTCAAGTTTATGACACCTATTGAACTATACAGACTTTCTGATTATGCCCACCATGAAACAATGAAAGACAAAAAGTCGGGTTGTGCACCATTTACTAACCTTGTTCAAATGGACAGCAGGCAGGATCCTCGCCAAAATAAACCACAAGTGCATCAACATTTCTACAAACATAAACTTTAATTCCATCGACAAACATTTCATTTTCAAAAAGAAAAAAATCAAAACCCCTCCACGAACTAAACTCAAGAGAACAACAACAACCAAATTAGCACCAACTTGATCGGTTGTATTCAAAATCCCCCAACCAAAAAGCAAGAAAACAAGAGAGAGAGAAAAAAGTAGTCGAATCCTCCACATCGAGTTCCTGACAAGCAATCAAAGAAAACCCCAATTCTCCATGGAAAGGATGAAGAAATTGAAGAAGAAGGAAGCAAGAGAGAAAAGTTAAGAAGGAACATAGAACAAACCGCAAGAAAATCGGAGAATGGAGGGTGGGAGGTGGTTGGTGAGATTGTGAGTTGTCTATCTCTCTCCTCTCCATTGGGTTGAGCTTTGAGAGCTCATGGGTAAATGAAACGAAATTCGAGAGAAAGAAAAAGAATGAATCGGACGATTTGGATCAGAGAGAGAGAGAATCCAAGGGTTCGGATCTTCTTCGCCATTTAGTACCTCGAAAATCACGAGGATCCTCATGGCATCCGCCACGCTGAAAATGCGAAGAAGAAGACGCAAGCTTTCGTGTTGCCGGTTGTGGAGAGGACGGATGGGAAATCGGGGCGGCGGGAAGAAGAAAGCACGGGTTGGTGGCGTGTCGTCGGCGGCGGAACCCAAAGAACACGAAGAAGAAGAAGAAGAGTCGGGTGGGGTTTCGCGGCGAGGAATCCTCGTTCCTTTCTCTCTCATTTTTTAAGCACATGGTATTACGTGTTTTTTTAAATTTAAAATTTTTTCTACACTTGACGTTTTTTAAATGTCAAGAAACTGGAAGCGAGGAAAATTCGAAATCTTTGTCAACCTCCGTGTTTTTTTTAATTTTTCTTGACGTTTTTCTTTTAAAACTTCATCTTACTTGACGTTTTTTCATAAAAACGTCAAGTATTTAAAACTTACAAGTGTCAAGAAATCTATAATTTGTAGTAGTGTTGAGGAATATATACCTTCAGATTAATGACAACTCGAAGCCTTTGAAGCCGTCAGAGGCTAGACTTTGATGACTTTGACAACGAAGTCGACAGATGCCAAACTTTGAAGACTTTGAGGACGAAGTGTCGCCAGAGACTTTGAAGACGAAACACCGCCAGAGATTTTGTAGACGAAGCACCGCCAGAGACTTTGAAGACGAAGCACTGCCAGAGACCTTGAAGACAAAGAATCATTCGAGTTTTTAAAAAACGAAGCACCGCCAGAGTCTTTGAAGACGACGTACCGTCAGAGTCTTTGAAGACGACAAAGTCCTCGAGCTTTGAGAAGAAGCGACAACGGAGTCCTCGAGCTTTGAGAAGAAGCGACGACAAAGTCCTCAGAATTTGAGAAGAATCGACGACGAAGTCCTCAATCTTTGAGAAGCAGCGACGACAAAGTCCTTGAATTTTAAAAGGAAGCAACGACGGAGTCCTCGAACTTTGAGAGGAAGTAGTGAAGCCTCTCGAATTTAGAGAGGATGCGACCTCGTATGAACTTAACTTGCGGTGTCGTCCTCACAATGATGCAACATCTTCAATTTCAACGTCACTATTGACAATAGGATTGAACACCTTCAATCTTTTTGTATTGCCCCCAGTATGTCATATCTTAGTAGTTGCGACACATTTTTTTGTTTATTCTTTTTTTGGGACTGAACTTAAAGTTTTCTTTAAGCTGCCTACGTACCCTTAAGAAAAGGGATCAAGTCAGAACGTAGTCCAGAGGTTTTTTTTTTTGTTGTTCACCTTTTAAGCTCGTGTGGGCCAGGAGCATCATGCAGTTTAGGCTCTTGCGACAAGGAGCTTTTACATTTTAAATGTCTTTGTCGTCACCATAGTCTTGATCAAACCCTTCATTTGGGGAACCCTCTGTATTTATGAGAACGGAGAACTTCCTTTTCATACGTGAAGGGACGGTACTTTGAACCTTGTTGTTGCTCACCTCATCGAACAGTTCTGGTTTCGAGGTGTTCATCATGCATTCATCTTGTGTTGGGATGTATGTCCTCATCTCGTGTAGTTTGTAATATTCCAAGTTGTAAATGAATAAGAGTTATTTATTTAAACATTGTGTAATAAATAAGAGTTATTTATTTAAACTTTGTGTCTCGCATTTTTCATAAACTTAATCCAATAAACTAAGCTCCAGGGTCATTGTATTATGAGAGAACTAAGAACTTGAACGGTGTGTAGTGGACACACAGGAAAGATCACGTTCGAGTTAATGACCCAATCGGTCTACAGTATATGGATAGGGTTGGAGACCTAATCCTGGATACACTGTGGATGTGGCCCGCTTTGTATTAATACAAACGAGGTGACTCGTTCATGTGGTTGACATGCGAGTGGGGGCATCCTGTGCAATGAGATTTTACAAGACCGAACCGTGAATTATTAGACTTACTGATGTAACACCGTTAACAGTATAGAACTAATAAATTCGTAGATGACCATTAGTGACTCGACCTTAATCCTGAGCGTGTTACGGACTCTCATCTGCGAAGTCCGTCCTTTGATTAGTACGGGTGAGGGTGGCCACTTTGCTCGCCCAATATGCCTACCTTCTCAGGGGCAGGACCATGTGGGGAGCTGGGAACTTGACTACGCAAGAAGGAATTCACTCGTTCCCGACTTAGGGAAACTAGAGGAGTTGTTCCCTTAAGTGCTGTCTCCAGGGCTTGAACAACGGGGCTCCACTTTCTCATTGGCCTGAGAGGGTTGTTGTTTATGGTTGGACCATGCAACGTAGTTGTTCATTAGAGGAGCAGTAGGACTTAAGGAGCAAGAGGTAGACACAGGGGTAAAACGGTAATTTGACCCAGCTGTGACTACGAACAACATGTGAAGGGTCGACTCATGGGTATTGGTTATATCGATGGACACAACTTGTCCTACAGTGATGAGAGTGCAGCTACGGGTTTTAGTGGAGTGTTACCGTAGCTATTGAATGTTGAATAACCGGGTCAAAGAGTTTGACAAGTTATTCTCGGATCATTGGAGCTCGTCACGTGTAGGTCCATTAGGTCCCTCGGTTGGCTCAAATTGGACAAATTGAGGGTTTACAGTTTGGTGTGAATTTGAAGTGTTCAAATTCATTATTTGGGTATTTATGTCATCTATATCTCATATAAATGACATAATATATAGTTTGATGTGAATGACATAATATATAGTTTGATGTGAATGACATAATATATAGTTTTGGGTATTCATTATTTGGGTAGCATTAATTTTCATGAGATGAATGTTAATGGTTTGCAATTTTGGATGTTTTCGATTTTTGGCACTTTTTAGATTTACATTAAAGTTGATGAGATCAATGTAAGAGCCCGTAGTTTTGGGCATTTTTTAATGTAAATCGAGTCTGTAAGTCCGTGTCGTTCGTGACAAGAGTTGTCGTGAAGAAAATGGAGCAAAAACGGGCGATTCCGGTGAAAAACTGCAAAAATAGTGTTGCTGGAAGTTCATCAGCGTTGCGACGCTATACATTTTAGCGTTGCAACGCAGAACAACGTTACAACGCCGTGGCGTAGTGGTGCGTGGAGCGCGGAAAAAGCGGGAGGCGTTCATTGTGGTCGGCGGTTTGAGCCGGTGGTTGTGCAACTGCCAATGAATTTTTTTTCAGTCAGAATCCATCAGCGTTGCGACGCTATACATTTTAGCATTGCAACGCAGTTACAACGTTGCAACGCCTGGCGTAGTGGTTCGTGGAGGCGCAGAAAAAACGGGAAACGTGGTCGTGGGCGTCGATTCGAGCTTGCGGTTGTGTAACTGCCAGTTTATTTATTTATTTATTTGTAAAATTGATTTTTAAATGTATTTTATTTAATTATTTTAATTAATATTAATATAAATGTTATATTAATGTTAATTAATTTAATTTTATGTCCCTAGGGTGCCAAAAATCGGTCCAATGTTGCTATTTATTTATTTTATGCATGAGATGTATGATTTAATTATTTCTATGTGCATAGAGTATGACATATAGATTTAAAATCCCACCTTAGGTAAACATTTCATGCATCATATTTATATTATAAGAGTTATAATATATAGTATGCATGATAGAATTATATTATAAGAGTTATAATATAATGTTTGCATGATTTAATTTATTTAATATAAGTGTTATATTTTTAAATTAAAAGCATGCTCATGCATTTAATTCATGTGATGAATGTATGTTATAGTATAGTATTATTCATGTGATGAATGATCAAGCACTATAACATAGAAATGCATGTAACCTAAGTTAATTATTAGTTTTAAATGGTTTAGAACTTGAATAATTAGACTTAGGTTTTCTAATTCTAATAAGATTAGAATTAGGAAATCAAATATAACCTTTGAATGGAGACTGATAAGTAACTCTGTCTAAGGAAGGTTTTGTCTAAAGCTGGGGTATTTAAGTTGACGCTTGCAGAACACCCCTACCTGGAAACCCACCTGGGAGTGAATTCGGTCCGGAGATTCTTAGGTTATATTCTCGTGAGTGCCGTTAATTAAGTGTTAGTTAATTTACTCACATAGACCTAAGTTAATAATGTGATTATAAACTTAGGCTAATCCAATATAAGAGTTATATTGGTAGACTTAGGTAAATTTTAGCCGATTTATCCAGGTCAATCCCAATTATTTTAAAGTGTTGAGTGAGAGGAAATAAAGTGTATGAGATACATTTAATTTTTCATCCACAAATCTCCGTAAAGTTCGCACCGTGAAATCCATGCTCGGCCTCGTGGCGCAAATGGGAGCGTCCCCCTACGGGTGGCATTTGTATGGGTCAATATCAACGTGAATGGAGAGAGTACTTATAGTGAGTGGGAGCGGGACTTGTGAAAATGGGACCCACGGTCTCTTCTTTCGATTCACATTGTGAGACGCCTATGATGCGCCTGCTAGCTTGGCCTGGACCAGACAATCCCTACGGAGGGCCTTGATCATGGGAGTCGGAACACCGTGAATTCCCGAAAGGGATACGATTTCCTTGTTGGTTTTCCTTCTTAGTCCTCCCTACGGCGGCTATTGTTTGGACGGATACTTGGAAATTTAAAGATTAAGGGTGACACTCACAGGATTCATTAAGAGTTAATGGATTTTGACCGAAAAATGGTAACTGGATGCCTAATGGAATAAGAGTTATTCTGGTATTAGGGTCTGGTCGAGAGAGTCTCGTCCTAGAGGAAGAGTGGTTTTGTCTACCCTACGGTGGCGGTCATTCTAAACCTTTAGGGTATCATTGCAAAATTTTGAATGACCTAGGGATCATAGGATAAAAATTTGCTAAAACTCGATTGGATTTTCAAAAGCTTTTGCGAGACTAATACAAAGCTTTTTCATTTTTTTTCAGCAACAAAATGTCAAACGCTTTTAACGCTCCTTTAGCTTCCATTAAGTTAGTCGACGATAGTATTTCGTGGAAAAATAATATAGACACGATTTTGGTAAATGACGACCAGGAGTTCGCGCTCACTGAGGAGGGTCCTCAGGTGCTCGGTTCAACGGTCCTATTCAACAATCTACAAACCTTCTAGTCTTTGGTGCAAACTATGGGATAATGTTTGTAGACTCTTCAGGCCCTAACGGGAAGAAGGAGAATTTGAAGGAAGTTAAGGTTGACTGCGCTGCAGCTCTAAAAGGCAAAGAAATCAAGGATGTTGCCAGAAAGTGTTTCTACTGCAACGGGGACGAACACCTGAAAATGAGTTGTCCCAAGTTCCTTGATGAAAAGAAGATGACAGGTAAATGTGATTTACTTGTCACAGAAACTTGTTTAGTGGAGATGAATGACTCTGCTTGGATATTGGATTCAGGCGCCACTAACCATGTTTGCTCTTCTTTTCAAGGATTAAGTTCCTGGAAGCGGCTGCAAGAGGGTGAGATAACACTCAGGGTTGGATCCGGAGAAGTTGTCTCAATTTGCAACAATAAACACTGATGAAGTTGTTCTTTGGCGGAAAGTACTTATTATTAGATAATATGTACATAGTTCCTGGGTTTACGAGAAACCTAGTTTCTATTTCCTGCCTATTAGAACAAAATATTTTTGTTTCATTCAAGAGTAATAAAGCGTTTATTTCTCGAAATGGAAATTTGATTTGTTCTGCTTCGCTTGAGAGCAATCTATATGTTTTGAACCCTAATTCGGTCAAAAGTGTTTTGAACACCGAATTGTTTAAAAAACAATCAAACCTTGAACTAAGAGATTAAAAGTTTCTCCAAAAGAAAGTGCCCATCTTTGGCATCTTCGGTTAGGCCACATTAATCTCAATAGGATTGAGAGACTAGTGAAGAGTGGACTTCTAAGCGAGTTGGAAGAAAACTCTTTACCAGTTTGTGAGTCATGCCTTGAGGGCAAAATGACCAAACGTCCTTTTAGTGGAAAAGGATATAGAGCCAAAGAGCCTCTTGAGTTAGTACATTTCGACCTCGTGGTGGAGATGAGTGTTAAAGCTCAAAGCGGTTATGAGTATTTCGTGTCTTTCATAGACAATTACTCCGGATATGGGTATATTTACCTAATGCATGTGAAGTGCGAAACACTTGAAAAGTTCAAGGAGTTCAAGACTGAGGTTGAGAACCTATTAGGTAAATCGCTTAAAACACTTCGATCGGATCGAGGTGGAGAGTATATGGACACTGAATTCCAGGACTATTTGATAGAACATGGAATTACGTCCCAACTCTCAGCACTTGGTATGCCACAACATAATTGTGTATCAGAGAGGAGAAACAGAACCTTGTTGGACATGGTTCGGTCGATGATGAGCTATGCTCGTCTCCCTGATTCTTTTTGGGGTTACGCAGTGGAGACTGCGGTTTACATTTTGAACACAGTTCCATCGAAGAGTGTTTGTGAAACACCTTTCGAACTCTGGCATGGTCGTAAAACCAGTTTACGTCATTTCAGAATTTTGGGATGTCTGATCCATGTGTTGGTGTCAAATCCGAAGAAGTTGGAACCCCGTTCAAAGTTGTGCCTCTTTGTAGGTTACCCAAAAGAGACTAGAGGTGGTTACTTTTACGATCCTAAGGATAATAGGGTGTTTGTGTCGACAAACGCCACTTTCCTTGAAGAAGACCACATCAGGGATCACTTACCAAGGAGTAAAATTGTGTTGAATGAAATGGGCAGTTCATCAGCAAGAGTTGCTGATGGTGCTAATACGTCAACAAGGGTTGTTGATCCTAGCTCGTCTAGTCAAGTCCGTTCCCAAGAGTTGGGAATGCCTCGACGTAGTGGGAGGGCTGTGAGACAGCCTGAACGTTACATGGGTTTAGCTGAAACCAAGGTCGTCACTCCTGATGATGACTGTGAGGATTCATTGACCTATGATCAGGCAATGGAAGGCGTTGACAAAAGGCGAATGGATTAAAGCCATGGACCGAGAAATGGAGTCGATGTACTTCAATTCCGTGCGGGAGTTTATGGACCAACCGGATGGGGTTAAACCTATTGGTTGCAAGTGGATCTACAAGCGTAAACGTGGCGTAGATGGGAAGGTGCAGACCTTCAAAGCTCGACTAGTGGCAAAGGGTTTTACCCAGGTGGAAGGGGTTGACTATGAGGAAACCTTTTCACCTGTTGCCATGGTAAAGTCAATTAGAATCCTTCGGCCATTTACGCATATTATGACTATGAGGTATGGCGGATGGATGTCAAGAGAATCTTTACGAATGGCAACCTTGGCGAGACCATCTACATGGACCAGCCCAAGGGGTTCATTGCCCAAGACCAAGAGCAAAGAGTTTGTCGGCTTAAAAGGTCTATTTATGGACTGAAACAAGCCTCGAGGTCTTGGAATATAAGGTTTGATGAGGCGATCAAATCTTATGGCTTTGATCAAAATGTTGTGAGCCTTGTGTCTACAAGAAAATTGTCGACATAACTGTCACATTTCTTATATTGTATGTGGATGATATCCTTCTCATTGGGAATGAGGTAGGATTTCTTACTGACATTAAGGAATGGCTGGCTTTGCAATTCCAAATGAAAGATTTGGGAGAGGCACAGTATGTTCTAGGTATCCAGATTGTCCAGAACCGGAAGAACAGAACGCTAGCCATGTCTCAAGCGTCTTATATTGACAAAATGTTGTCTAGATATAAGATGCGAGAACTCAAGAAGGGCTTCTCGCCTTTCGGGCATAGGGTTCACTGTCTAAGGATCAATGTCCTAAGACGCCTCAAGAGGTTGAGGATATGAGGCGAATCCCTATGCTTCAAATTGTAGGGAGCCTGATGTATGTAATGTTGTGTACTAGGCCCGACATCTGTTATGCAGTTGGGATTGTCAGTAGGTATCAATCCAATCCAGGATTAGATCACTGGACAACCATAAAGGCAATCCTCAAGTATCTTAGGAGAACCAGGAACTACAACCTTGTGTATGGGAGTGGGGATTTGATCTTACGGGATACCACGATTCGACTTTCGGACCCGATAATGATTCTAGAAAATCCACGCCGGGGTCAACCTTCATTCTGAATGGAGGAGTTGTAGTGTGGCGAAGCATCAAGCAGGGATGCATCGCTGATTCCACGATGGAAGCCGAGTATGTTGCGGCTTGTGAAGCTGCAAAGGAAGCTATTTGGCTCAGGAAGTTCATGACAGATTTGGAAGTTCACGCTGTTTTGTGACAACAGTGGTGCAGTAGCCAACTCGAGAGAACCTCGGAGTCATAAAAGGGCAAGCATATAGAGCGTAAGTATCACGACACGGGAGATTATGCACCGCGGAGACGTGTGATCCACGAAGATAGCTTCTGAGTACAACGTTGCTGATCCATTTACAAAGGCCCTCACGGCTAAGGTGTTTGAGGGTCACCTAGAGAGTCTAGGTCTTCGAGTGCTTCTCACGACTAGGGCAAGTGGGAGTATTGTAAAGGGGTATTCAATGCCCTAGTTTATTGTATTACTTTACTATACATTTGAGAAATGTATCATGTACTCCACTAGCTTAGTCCAAGTGGGAGTTTGTTGGGATGTATGTCCTCATCTCGTGTAGTTTGTAATATTCTAAGTTGTAAATGAATAAGAGTTATTTATTTCAACATTGTGTAATAAATAAGAGTTATTTATTTAAACTTTGTGTCTCGCATTTTTCATAAACTTAATCCAATAAACTAAGCTCCAGGGTCATTGTATTATGAGAGAACTAAGAACTTGAACGGTGTGTAGTGGACACACAGGGAAGATCGCGTTCGAGTTAATTACCCAATCGGTCTACAGTATATGGATAGGGTTGGAGACCTAATCCTGGATACACTGTGGATGTGGCCCGCTTTGTATTAGATACAAACGAGGTGATCTGACTCGTTCATGTGGTTGACATGCGAGTGGGGACATCCTGTGCAATGAGATTGTACAAGACCGGACCGTGAATTATTAGACTTACTGATGTAACACCGTTAACAGTATATAGCTAATAAATTCGTAGATGACCATTAGTGACTCGACCTTAATCCTGAGCGTGTTACGGACTCCCGCATGCCGTAGGGTCCGTCCTTTGATTAGTACGGGTGAGGGTGGCCCTTTGTTGCTCGCCCAATATGCCTGCCTACCTTCTCGAGGCGAGGACCACGTGGGGAGCTGGGAACTTGACTACGCAAGAAGGAATTCACTCGTTCCGACTTAGGGAAACTAGGGTTGTTCCTTAAGTATTGTCTCGGGGCTTGAACAACGGGGCCCCACTCTCTCATTGGCCTGAGAGGGTTGTTGTTTATGGTTGGACCATGCAACGTAGTTGTTCATTAGAGGAGCAATGGGACTTAAGGAGCAAGAGGTAGACACAGGGGTAAAACGGTAATTTGACCCACCTATGACTACGAACAACCTGTGAAGGGTCGACTCATGGGTATTGGTTATATCGATGGACACAACTTGTCCTATAGTGATGAGAGTGCAGCTACGGGCTTTAGTGGATTGTTACCGTAGCTATTAAATGTTGAATAACCGGGTCAAAGAGTTTGACAAGTTATTCTCGGGTCATTGGAGCTCGTCACGTGTAGGTCCATTAGGTCCCTCGGTTGGCTCAAATTGGACAAATTGAGGGTTTACAGTTTGGTGTGAATTTGAAGTGTTCAAATTCATTATTTGGGTATTTATGTCATTTATATGAGATATAGATGACATAATATATAGTTTGATGTGAATGAGATTCATAATAAACTATAGTATAGCCTAATTGATTAATTAGTGCTATTTGGAGAAATAGAATTGAGAGAAATAAAATTGAATGTGATTCAATTTATAATTTCACATTTATGCAAATGAGATTTGTATAATAAGGTATGAGATACCTTATATTATATAATATGCAAATATGATTTGTATATTATATAGTTGTGGTAAAATGGTGAATTGGTGGAGATTTTAACTCCACCACACACCATTATAAAAGGATGCATTCAAAGGCATCTCAATATACTTCTTGCCAGTTTTTGGATTTCCATCCAAAGAGAGCAAGACAATTCTCTCTAGAATTCTCTCAATTCTCTCAAAAACTTCTCCTCACCCAAAACCAAAGAGAGTCCCACCTACTCTCCCTCAACCTCCCGAGAACAACCGAGAAGACCCTTTGGAGGTGTCTCCCTGTTCGGATCGTGGTTCGTGTTCGAGGAGGACGTTGGATCTAGAGAGATCGTGACCGAAGGAGGAGAAAACGTTGAAGAAGTGTTCTTCAAGAGGTTAGTATCCATTATAGTTACTGTTTTCTCTACTTTTTTCCATGTTTAGCCTAGGATCTATGAGATAGATTCAATTCTAAGATAAGAATTACACAACGGATCAACGACGTTTGACAACGTCTTCCGGTGCGGGAATTCAAAATCCCATCATCCTGACCACTTGTTACTTTGAGGCGGTAAAAAACAGATGTTGAAGGTTGACATTTCCTTGAAGTAGAGGCGTTTAACCTTTGAAAGACTGAAGGTCTAGTGGAGCTAGAAGTTGGATCTTGGTTTTCTTCTTTCGTTGCGACCATACTCATCCTTTGAAAGACTGAAGGTCGAGTAGTTGAAGGCTTGATGCGATCGAAGACAGAAGTCCTTTGCTTGACTTCTTTTACGTCATCAACTTCTTCTGCTTCACTGTAGTAAACACCAACAGAGTTTTCTTCCTTTTCTTTTATGTGAAGGAAATTTCCAGAGAAGAATTCTTTTAAGGTCATAGATTTTACAAGTTGAGAATATTTTTTGCTTCTCTTCCTTTCAAACTTAAGTTTCCTTGAATCATTCTTCTTTTGATGTTTGTCTTTGCATTTGTGGCTTCTATATTGACAAGAATCATCTGAAGCTAAACTTTGTCTTTGCTTCTTCAATTGAGTTACAAGGACCTGACCTTTGTCTTTATCATCAGTAAGTTTGATTGTACCTTGGAGTTTGTTTCTTGACATCTCACGTTGAAACCGAACAACTACAGGTTGCATGGTTCCAAATTGGACTAGGCTCACATCTTTGCCATGAAGCGGTTTAGAGCACATTTGACTGCATGCATTTACTGTTACTGTAGTATGATTCATTTGAGCTATTTCATCGAGATCTAGCTCAATTTTTCCTTCTTTAGCTAATTTTAGAATTAGCTCTTTCAAGACGAAACATTTGTCCACTGGATGGTTGATAACTCGATGGTACTTGCAATACTTGGGTTCATCGACCTTTTCCATCTCTTTCGGCCGCTTAGTTTCTCGAAGTTCAATCAGTTGTGCGTCTAGTAGTTGTTCCAACATATCAGACATGTCAGAATCAGGAAAGGGATAGACTTTGTTTCGTCTTTCCTTTAAACTTAAGCGACGCTTTCTATTTTCTTGTTACTTTTCAAATTTCTTGTATTTTTGTTTTGAAGACAACTTGAGAGAAGTTGTACTGACAACCATAGACTCTTCTGAAGTTTCCTCGATGTACTCTCCTTCCTTCTTCATGCTAGAGATTGGAATGTCTTGATTCTTTGGCTATCAATACTGAACTCCATATCGTGGGCGCGAGTTGCTAGCTCTTTAAAAGTGCGAGGCTTTATTCCTTGAAGGATGTAAAGGAGTCCCCAGTGCATGCCTTGAATGCACATTTCGACAGCAGATAATTCAGTGAGACGATCTTTGCAATCGAGACTTGTGGCTCTCCAACGATTTATGTAGTCGACAACGGGTTCATCTTTTCGTTGTCTGGTGTTGGTGAGCTCAAACATGCTGACGACTCGTCTTGTGCTGTAGAAGCGATTTAGAAACTCCTTTTCGAATTGTTCCCAACTGTCTATTGACTCGGACTCTAGATCAGTGTACCAGTCAAAAGCATTTCTTTTTAATGTTCGTATGAACTGCTTGACTAGTAGATCTCCTCGCGTGCCGGCATTTTCACATGTCTCGATGAAATGCGTAACATGTTGCTTGGAGTTGCCTTTTCCATCGAATTGTTGGAACTTTGGTTGATGATATCCGGTTGGCATTCTCAAATTGTCGATCCTCTTAGTATATGGTTTGGAATACAAGAGGGAATCTTGAGAAACTCCACCATATTGCGCTCTGATGGAGTTCGTTATCATGTCCTGAAGTTGTTGGACAAATAATTCAGCGATTGAAGTGGATGGTTGTGGTTGATCTTGTTGCGCAACATTCTTGGAAGGTTGTGGTTGATCTTCTTGCACAACATTCTTTCCTTTGCTTTGATCTCTAACAATAGGAATTTGACTTGATTCAACGACATCTTGATTCTCTAACAACAAGAATCTTTTTCTTTAATCGTCTTCATTAAGTCGTTGATTTGTTCTTGCATCCTCGTCATTCTTTCTTCCATAGTATTTGTTTCAGTCATCATGACGAACACTACATCAGAATTAGAATCAAACAAAGGGTTAAACTTGATCAGGAACTTGTTGTTAGTTGATGCCCCCGACAGTGTCATTACTTCATCTTCTTGCGACCTCAACTCATTGGAGCAGCTGTGGGTAATAGAACCCATGTATGAGTTGCTCATAAGAGAGATCATTGAAGAAATCTTCCTGAATGTCATCACTTCACATCTGCTTTGAGATGAGAGAAAGAGATGCGAGGTAGAGATTGTCCCACTGGGCGTGCCAATTTGTTTACACGAGATTTCAACGAAGAAATAGAAATGAGACACGTGTAATTGAACGTTGTGTTTGTATTAATTTGAATGTTGTGAGTTACCATCTCTAATGTTTATCCTCTGATTCTTTCTCACTCTCAAGTGTAATTTGTCTGAGGGCTTTACAGCTTGTTCTTGGACGTAGATTTGATTCGAGGGCTTCGCAACTTGTTCTCGAATGTAGACTTGTCTTGAGGGCTTTGCAGCTTGTTTTCAAGTGTAGACTTCTCTTGAGGATTTTGCAGCTTGTTGAAGGTCTTCGGCTTATAGCTTGTTGAACGTCTTCGCTCGTAGTTTGTTGAAGGTCTTCGGCTTGTAGCTTGTTGAAGGTCTTCGGCTTGCAGCTTGTTGAAGGACTTCGGCTTGTAGCCTGTAGCTTGTTGAAGTTCTTCGGCTTGTAGCGTGTTGAAGGTCTTCGGCTTGTAGCTTGTTGCTTGTTGAAGATCTTCGGCTTGTAGCGTGTTGAAGGTCTTCGGCTTGTAGCTTGTTAAAGGTCTTCGGCTTGCAGCTTTTTGAAGATCTTCGGCTTGTAGCTTTTCTCGAGGGCTGAAACAACTTGTTCTCGATGTTGAAAACTTCAATGGATTTGTGGTGTGTTCTTGACGATTCCCTTGAAGCGTTCTTCGTTCAGATGGTGTTTGATCCTCAAGAGCTTCTGGAGATTTCACAGCTTTGTTTCTGAATTCTCTCTGGAGTCTCAAATTTCTGAACCTTGAAAATGAAGGAGGGAGGTCTCTATTTATAGAGTTCCTCAGGGCCTCCAGATGGGCTTGGGCCCGTTGGACTGGGCCTGCTCTTTATTGGCTCAACTCCTTTGGGTTGGGCCAGGTTGGCTTTGGGTCTTCTGTTCTAGACCGGGCTTGATTGATTTTGGGCCAACTTTCTTAGGTTAGGCTTGGCTAATTTGGGCCTTCAATTTGGGTTATCCTTCCAAATGTTAAAAAGCCCAAATATGTACCTGGATTTTTCATAATTTAATTTAAGGATTCTTACAAATTTAATTAATCTCTAATCAAACATAACATCGTCATTAATGTTTGGTGATGACGTGACAAGTTTGAATTTGTCAAAATTTCTATTCCAACAACGTTGCAAATTGAAGGTGTTGCATCATTGTGAGGACGACGCTGCAAGTTAAATTCATGCGAGGTCGCTTCCTCTCCAAATTCGAGGGACTTCGTTGCTTCCTCTCCAAAGCTCGAGGGCTTCGTCATCGCTTCTTCTCAAATTTCAACGGCTTCCCTGTCGCTTCTTCTCAAATCTCGAGGACTTCGTCGTTGCTTCCTCTCCAAATTCGAGAGACTTCGCTGCTTCCTCTACAAATTCGAGGGACTTCGTTGCTTCCTCTCTAAAGCTCGAGGGCTTCGTCGTCGCTTCTTCTCAAAGCTCGAGGACTCCGTCGTCGCTTCCTTTTAACTCGAAGACTTCGTCGTTGCTGCTTCTCAAAGTTTGAGGACCTCATCGTCGATTCTTCTCAAAGTTCGAGGACTTCGTCGTTGCTTCTTCTGAAAGCTCGAGGAATTCGTCGTCGTTTCTTCTCAACGCTCGAGGGCTTCATCCTCGCTACCTCTCAAAGTTCGAGGACTTCGTCGTCGCTTCCTCTCAAAGATCTAGGGCTTTGTCGTTGCGTCTTCTCAAAGTTCGAGGGCTTCGACGTCGCTTTTTCTCAAATTCTGAGGACTTCGTCGTTGCTTCTTCTCAAAGTTCGAGGACTTCGTTGTCGCTTCTTCTCAAATTCTGGGGACTCCGTTGTCGCTTCTTCTCAAAGTTTCAGACTTCGTCGTCATTTCTTCTCAAATTTCGAGGAATCCGTCGTCGCTTCTTCTCAAAGCTTCAGACCCCATCGTCGGTTCCTTTCCAAATTCGAGAGGCTTCGCTACTTCCTCTCAAAGCTCGAGGACTGCATCGTCGCTTCATCTCAAATTTCGAGGACTCCGTCGTCGCTTCTTCTCAAAGCTCGAGGACTTCGTCGTTGCTTTTTCTCAAAGCTCGAGGACTCCGTCGTCGCTTCTTCTCAAAGTTCGAGGGTTTCGTCGTTGCTTCTTCTCAAAGTTTGAGGACTTCGTCGTCGCTTCTTCTCAAAGCTCAAAGACTTCGTCGTGGCTTCTTCTCAGAGCTCGAGGACTTCGTCGTCGCTTCTTCTAAAAGCTCGAGGACTTCGCCGTCTTCAAAGACTCTGGCGGTGCGTCGTCTTCAAAGACTCTGGTGGTGTCTCGTCTTCAAAGACTCTGGCGGTGCTTCGTCTTCAAAAACTCGAATGATTCTTTGTCTTCAAGGTCTCTGGAAATGCTTCGTCTTCAATGTCTCTGGCGGTGCTTCGTCTTCAAAGTCTATGGTGACACTTTGTCCTCAAAGTCTTCAAAGTTTGGCATCTACTGACTTCGTCGTCAAAGTCATCAAAGTCTAGCCTCTGACGACTTCAAAGGCTTCGAGTTGTCATTAATCTGAAGGTATCTATTCCTCAAAGACAGGCATCCAAATTTTCGCACCAAGTTCGAGTTTGCTCGAAGTTTCGAGTCCGCTCGCTAAGTTTAGAGTTTTCTCGCAAGGTTTCGAACCTGCTCACCTAGTTCTGAATTCATTCGTCAAGTTCGAAGTTCGTGCCTTGCTCACTAAGTTGCTAGTTTGCATCTCATTCCTTAAGTGTCGAGTTTGCTCTCCAAGTTAGGAGTTTGATCGTCAAGCTCCGAGTTTGCTTGTCAAGTTCAGAGTTCGCTCGTCAAGTTCAGAGTTCGCTCGCCAAGTTTTGAGTTTACTCGTAAAATTTCAAGTTCACACCTTGCTCGCCAGTTTCGAATTTGCGTTCCACTCTGAGGATCGTTGCACGCCTCTTCACCAAAACAGAGTCAACGTTCATCGCTGCACGTCCCTCCACCAAGTCAAAAGTGATGCACCAAGTTGATAATGAAGCGATCGTGAAAGTGAATCATCCCCCCATTGAAGAATGTAGTCACTTTCACCTTTAGGAGTGATGTGTCAAGTTGATGATGAAGCGATCATGAAAGTGAGCGACTGTGAAAGCGAATCATCCCTCAACGAGGAATGTAATCACTTTCACCTTCAGGAGTGATGCGCCAAGCCGCCAGGTTGTGAAGGTGATTTTTCCATAGCTGAAGCTAGGAGCCTTCGTCACCTCCAATCCATCGTCGTCGAAGCCGTCGTTGTGAAGGTGAAATGTCCATAGTCGAAGCTAGTAGCCTTCGTCACCTCCAATCCATCGTCGTCAAAGCGTCGTTGTGAAGGTGAATTGTCCATAGCCGAAGCTAGGAGACTTTGTCACCTCCAATCCATCGTCGTCGAAGCCGTCGTTGTGAAGCTGAACTCTCCATAGCCGAAGCTAGGAGCCTTCGTTACCTCCAATCCATCGTCGTCGAAGCCGTCGTTGTGAAGGTGAACTCTCCATAGCCGAAGCTAGGAGCCTTCGTCACCTCCAATCCATCGTCGTCGAAGCGTCGTTGTGAAGGTGAATTGTCCATAGCCGAAGCTAAGAGCCTTCGTCACCTCCAATCCATCGTCGTCGAAGTCGTCGTTGTGAAGGTGAACTGTCCATAGCTGAAGCTAGGAGCCTTCATCACCTCCAATCCATCGTCGTCGAAGCGTCGTTGTGAAGGTGAACTGTCCATAGCCGAAGCTAGGAGACTTTGTCACCTCCAATCCATCATCGTCGAAGCCGTCGTTGTGAAGGTGAACTCTCCATAGCCGAAGCTAGGAGCCTTCGTCACCTCCAATCCATCGTCGTCGAAGCCGTCGTTGTGAAGGTGAACTCTCCATAGCCAAAGCTAGGAGCCTTCGTCACCTCCAATCCATCGTCGTCGAAGCGTCGTTGTGAAGGTGAATTGTCCATAGCCGAAGCTAAGAGCCTTCGTCACCTCCAATCTATCGTCGTCGAAGTCGTCGTTGTGAAGGTGAACTGTCCATAGCTGAAGCTAGGAGCCTTCGTCACCTCCAATCCATCGTCGTCGAAGCGATCGTTGTGAAGGTGAACTGTCCATAGCTGAAGCTGGAGCCTTCGTCACCTCCAATCCATCGTCGTCGAAGCCGTCATTGTGAAGGTGAACGGTCCATAACCGAAGCTAGGAGCCTTCGTCACCTCCAATCCATCATCGTCGAAGCCGTCATTGTGAAGATGAACTGTCCATAGCCGAAGTTAGGACCCTTCGTCACCTTCAATCCATCGTTGTCGAAGCCGTCGTTGTGAAGGTGAACTGTCCATAGTCGAAGCTAGGAGCCTTTGTCACCTCCAATCCATCGTCGTCAAAGTCGTCGTTGTGAAGGTGAACTGTCCATAGCCGAAGCTAGGAGCCTTCGTCACCTCCAATCCATCGTCGTCGAAGTCGTCGTTGTGAAGGTGAACTGTCCATAGCCGAAGCTAGGAGCCTTCGTCACCTCCAATCCATCGTCGTCAAAGTCGTCGTTGTGAAGGTGAACTGTCCATAGCCGAAGCTAGGAGCCTTCGTCACCTCCAATCCATCGTCGTCGAAATGAGTTCGCCTTTTGATGATGAGAACATTCCCGCTCGCTAGGGTGTCCCAAATGTTGGAGGCTTCAAGTCTAAAAAAAAAAAAACAAAACAAAACAAAAGAAAATGAGACTTTGTATATATATAAAGTTTGAAAAGAGAGAAGAATTGTAATAAGTGGTAAAAAGTGTAAAAAAATTGAGAAAAAAAATTCTACAAAAAGAAATATGCCAAAGGAAAATTGAGAGAGAGTTTGATAGATGATTGACTTCAATATGGAATGATGAGTTCATTCCTCCTTCCTACTATTTATAGGGAAGGTTGAGGGAGAATTATTCGCTAATTTTAGAAGGAAATTGGTTAACAAAATTTAAATTGAAGTTGGTTAAGAATAAAAAAAATAAAAAAATCTAAACAAATGTTTGTTAAAAAAATCTCCAACTAAATTAGGAATTTTTTAGCTCAAAATAGGTTTTTTTTAAATGGTTAACACTTCAACTTAGATCTAACCCATTTGTTGCTTTTCAATTGGAGTTGGAGTTTGAAATTCTACATTTATGCCCAAAATTAAATGAAATTTAAAATTTGTATCCACGGTCAAATTTGAGAATAAACTCCAATTTATTCTGAAAACTCTTTACAATTTCGTCTCCCCCATAATTTTTCAAAACAAATTGAGATAAATCAAATTTTCATGAAAAGAAAAAAAAAATTATCGTTTTTCAAACTTTGGCTAAATTTTAAATTGAATTTTTCAAGCTTATTTCAAATCAAGTTTTTCAAGGAAGCCTAATTCAATTTTTCAAAATCAATTCAAATTTGGGCCAAAATTTTGTCCAATTAAAATTGTGTCGAAATTTTAAATCAAATCTCTTAAATTTTGGGTTTAACTTAAATTTTTGGCCACATTCCAAATTTAGTTTCCGTCAAAAGTTTTGGTTTGAATCAAATTTATCTCAAACTAAAATTTGACTAAATTTTCACTTAAGCTTCTCAATCAAAAATGTTTTGAGTACGGTTAAGTTTGTCTCAAACCAAAGTTGGATTAAGTTTTACCAAATTCAAACAAAAAAATATTTTGGTAAGATTTCAAAGTCTAATCCAATTTCAAAATTTTTGGATAGAATTTTAGTCTTACCAAGCTTGGTTTTGAATTAAAGTAGAACATAAAATCTACTAAATTCAAATCAAAATTCTATACAAAAAAAAAATCAAAATATTGACTCAAATTCATATTTTGATAAATTGGCATAAAAAGAAAAAAATATGTGTAAAAAAAAATCAAATTATGAACCAAATTTCATTAAATTGACACATCAAGCGGAATTCAAACTAGGAGCAAAGCTCATCCAAATTAGAGCAATTCTCTTATGTTTTGATTCCAAAATAAATTTTTTGAAATTCACACACACATACCGTGTATAAATCTCAAAAAGGGGACATTTGTTGGAATAGAAATTTTGACAAATCCAAACCTGCCACGTCATCACCCAACATTAATGGTAGAGTTATATTTAATTAGAGATTAATTAAATTTGTAAGAATCCCTAAATTAAATTATGACAAATTCAGGTACATATTTGAGCTCTTTAAGATTTGGGAGGATAAAACCCAAATTGAAGGCCCAAATTAGCCAAGCCTAACCCAAGAAAGTTGGCCCAAAGTCCAAACCCAGTTTAGAGACGAGGCCCAAAAAATCAACCAGGCAAAGTCCAGAAGCGAAGACCCAAACTATATAATATAACTCCTTATATTATAAATGATTCATGAAAATGCTTAACCTAAGGTGAGATTTCTAAAATACAAGCATACACTATGCATGACAATAATTACACAACAATTGCATAATTAAAATAACAAAAATTAGACCAATTTTGGCACCCTAGAAATTTAATTAATATAATCTAATTATATTAATTAAAATTAAATATATTAAATATAAAACGTTTTTATAATTAATATATATAAAAAAAACTATTTTTCGCCCGTTGCTGTTTTGCGTGAAACGGCTCTGGCGTTGCAACGCTGCTTCTTGTCGTCTTCTATCGAGCGTTGCAACGCTAGAGGCTACATTGCAACGCTGCCTCCTGCGCGCGTTTTCTCCCGCAAGAGCAGCGTTGCAACGCCAATGAACAGCGTTGCAACGCTACGCACAGATAACAACAATCTCCATTGTTTTTGGCTCGTTTTTGCTCCGATCTTCTCAGCAACCGCTTTGCCTCGATCGACATGGACTTACAGACTCGATTTACAATTAAATTTGCCCAAAACACCATGCCCTTACATTGAATATTTCAATGAAATTGTAAATCTAAGTGCCAAAATTGAAAACATCTAATTTTGCAAAACCGTTCATACACCTCATGCAAAAACAGTAAATCACACCTTGTTCTTGAAAAATCCAGAACATAAATCAAGAACGCAATTTGGCTCTGATACCAATTGAAGGGAATCGAAGTCCCCACAGCGGAAGCAATTGCGAATCGCGCGCTCTAAATTTAGTTACAACGATTTATTCAAAAACATAAAACACTAGATTAAGCATATATAATAGAATGGACAGCAAGAATGTTACCTTTGAAGAACCTTTCTTCAAGTGCTCCTCCTCTCTCATGATCAAGATCACAGCAACACAAACTCGTTCGAACACCGACACTGCCACTAGATCTTCTCCGTTGTTCTCTAGGTGATGGAGGAAGGTGGGTTCCCTTTAGGAAATGTGAGGTGTTTTGTGAGAGAGATGTTTGTTGTCTTGGAACCTTTCCAACAACAACAAAATGCTAGAAATCACTTAGAATGACTTAACCTAGTTGCATCTCATGCAACCATATATATAGGGGAATGGGATGGAAATGACCATCCTACCCCTCCTTTACTCTCTCTTTAGTATATAGTTTATATATGAATCTAATTCACATTAAAACTATATATTATATCAATTATATCATATATAATAGATATAACACCTCATGTATGAAATTGAACACTTCAATTTCACTCCTAACTTTATACCCTCAATATTACCATATTAAGCCAACAGAGAGATCTAATGGACCTACAGATCATGAGCTCCAATGATGTGAGATTAACTGATCAAACTCTTTGATCCAGTTAATCAATATTCATTAACTACAAGTCACTCCACTATAGACTTGTATTTGCACTCTCCTCTTTGTAGATATTATTGTGTCCACCGATATAGTCATTACCCATGAGTCGACCCTTCACAGGTTGTTCGTAATTACAGTTGGGTCAAATTATCGTTTTACCCCTGTGATTACCTCTTTGCTCCTTAAGCACCACTGATCCTCTAATGAACAACAAGTCTAAGGTCCTACCTTAGACTCATAACCTCATAGAGGGCGGGGCCCCGTTGTTCAAGACCTGGAGTCAGTTCTTAGAGAACAACCTATCTAATTCCTCAGTAGAGGAATGAGTGAATTCCATCTTGCACAGTTAAGTTCCCAGCTAGCTACGAGGTTATGTCCCTGAGAAGGTAGGCTTATTGAATCGGCTACATGCCACTCTCACCCATACTAGTCTAAGGACAAACCCCTATAAGCAGGATTTCTTAACTTGCTCAGGATTAAGGTCGAGTCACTAATGACCATCTATAAATTACTAGTCTCATCCTGTTAACGGTGTTACACTTGTTAGACTAATAATTTGCGATCCAGTCTTGTATGAACTCTTCATACAGGATGCCCCCACTCGCATGTCAACTACATGAATGAGTTGGATTACCTCATTTGTACTAATTACAAAGTGGGTCGCATCCATGGTGTTACCAGAATAAGGTTTCCAATCTTATTCTTATACCATAAACCATTTAGGTTTTCTTGAACTCAACCCAAATAGTCCACTACACTGATTTCAAGATAAATGTTATAACCTTGGAGCTTAGTTTATTTGATTTATAAAAGCAAGACTGTAATCTTATCAAAACAAATAACACTTTATTTATTTGATCAAAATTACACAAGTTTAGGGCATAATCCCAACAAGACCGAGTGAGCGGCTGGGAACTTAACTTAGCAAGATGGAATTCACTCATTCCCGCCTACTAGGGTAAGTAGAGGGATGTTTCCTTAAGTGGTGTCTCCGGGATTTGAACAAAGGGTCCGACCCTCTCATGGCCTGAGAGGGACTCTGTTTGTTGGTAGGACCACAAACAAATTGTTCATTAGAGGAGAACTGGTACTTAAGGAACCAGATGTAAACGAGGGTAAAATGGTAATTTGACCCAGTTGGTGTTACGAACATTTGTGAAGGATTGACTTGTTGTTATTGGTCAATATCCGTGGACATAGAAATATATCTGCAGTGAAAAGAGTGCAGCTATGAGACTTTAGTGGAGTGTTCCCGCAGTTAACGAATGTTGATTGGGAGGTTAATGAGATTAACCGAGCAATCTCGTATCGTTGGAGCTTCTGATCTGTAGGTCCATCAGGTCCACCTTCTAGCTCGTAAAGGGTTCTTAGATCGTTTGAATTTGAAGTGTTCAAATTCATAAGGGAATAAACTTAATGTATATTGATACGATATAATATATTGTTTTGGGACTTTATATTATAAATTTAATGTGAATATGATTCATATTAAATTACATGAGAGAATTAAATATTTGAAAGAGTTCAAATATTAAATTTAAATGTGAATGTGATTTACATTTAAAACTATAGGTTAAAATTTAATGTGCATTAGATGTACATTAAAACTATAGGTTAGAGGGAAAACTTATTAAATGTGATTTAATCCAAATTAAATATATGTATTTAATTTATAATTAATTAAATATGATTTGATTAATTATATAGTTTGATTATTTTTTAATTAAATAAAAGGAGGGGAACGTGTGGCACGTTCCCCACTTCCATCCACTCCCCATCGATAGGGAGTGGGGAAGTTATTCCCTCTTTCTAACCTTCTTTTGCTAGAAAAAAAAGGAGATCATTTGATCGATCAGTGGGTTAATTTGATTGAAATCACACATAAAGAATTCCCTCTCTCTAACATTTCCCAATTCTTCCAATAGTTGAATCCTTCCCAGTTCCCACCAAGGAAGATCTAAGCACTCAGAGATATAGAAGGTGCTCTCTAGTGGTAGTGTATTCTTTGGAGAAAAGGGGAAGTCCATTCTTTGAGTTCTTGATTTCTTTTGGAGCAAAGGAGTTGTTGTTTCCTGTGGAAATCAACAAAGGTATTCTTCTTCTCCCCTTTTAGTTTAATTGTTAAGACTAAAACATGTTTGTATGCAATTAATCCATGCCTAATTAGATTAGATTTCCATGCTTGTTCTGTTTTTCAATGAATGGGTTTTTGCTTTTCAAGCAAAACAAACTTGCATATTACGATTCCAAATTCGTTTTCGCTGCTCAAGGGGATTCGATCTCCATCAGTATTAAGATACAAACGAGGTGATCTGACTCGTTCATGTGGTTGACATGCGAGTGGGGGCATCCTGTACAATGAGATTGTACAAGACCTGACCGTGAATTATTAGCCTACTGATGTAACACCGTTAACCGTATGGACTAATAACTTCGTAGATGACCATTACCTGAATCCTGAGCGTGTTACGGACTCCTGTCTGCGGGGGTCTGTCCTTTGACTAGTACGGGTGAGGGCGGTCACAGTTACTCGCCCAATATGCCTATCTTCTTAGGGACAGGACCAAGTAAGGAGCTGGGAACTTAACTACGCGAGATGAAATTTACTCGTTCCCGTCTCCAGGGCTTGGACAATGGGCACCCACTCTCCCACTAGCACAAGAGGGTTGTTGTGTATGGTTGGACCATTACAACGTTGTTGTTCATTAGAGGAGCAGTGGGGACTTAAGGAGCAAGAAGTAGACACAGGGGTAAAACGGTAATTTGACCCAACAATGTCTACGAACAACCTGTGAAGGGTCGACTCATGGGCATTGGTTATATCAGTGGACACGTAATGTCTTGCACTGACGGGAGTGCAACTACGGGCTTTAGTGGAGTGTTACCGTAGCTAATGAATGTTGGTTAACTGGGTCAAAGAGTTTGATAGGTTAATCTCGGATCATTGGAGCTCGTCACTGTAGGTCCATAAGGTCCCTCGGTTGGCTCAAACTGGGTTAAAAGAAGGTTTAATGTTTTGGTGTGAATTGAAATGTTCAAGTTCACTAAAGGGCATTTATGTCATTTATATGACATATGAATGATATAATATATAGTTTAATGTGAATGAGATTCATAACAAACTATAGATTAGCCTAATTGTTGAATTAGGGCTAATTAGGAGAAATAGATTGAGAGATATTAAATTGGATGTGATTCAGTTTAATAAATCCACAATATTGCAAATGTGATTTGTAAAATGAGATAGAAGATATCTTATAATATATGGTTATGCAAATATGATTTGCATAACCTATAGTTGTGGTAAAATGGTAAGTAGGTGGAGATTTCAACTCCACCTATCACCATTATATAAACCCCTTTGCAATAAGGGTTCATGTATCATTCTCTCATTTTTAGAAATCTCACCAAAAGAAGAGATCTCTCTCTCTCACAAATTCTCTCTAGATTTCTCCTCCCAAAACCAAAACCTAAGATCCCACCATCTTTCTTCTTCCAAAAGAAGAACAACCGAGAAACCAAGTGGTGGTGTTCAGTTTACGTTCGTGAGTAGAGTTCGAGAACGTTGAGATCGAGAAAGCACGAAGAGTTCGTGAACGGAAAGGAATCCTTGAAGAACGTCTTCAACAAGTAAGTATCGAGAACTTGTTGTATTTTCTTTCCTTACTAAGCATGTTTAACCTATTTTAAGTGTTAGATAATTTTAACGAAATTTAGTTGCACAACTTCACCGCGACGATTCGATCGTCTTCCGTTGCACGGGGAGTTTCATTCCCTTCATTTCTTTCTCTGCAACTTCCTTGACCTTTTTGCCCCTTTGGGCGGCAGCGCGGTCAGTTTTGCCCTTCTTCATCTTCTTCTTCTTCTTCCCTTTCGGGTGAGAAGGAGCCACAGATTTTGTCTCAGCTTCCGGTGTCCTGATCCTCATCAAGGACTGAAAGTTCTATAACTCATTCAGAAGGGTTGTCAGAGTGTAGCTAATTTTGTTCATAACAACATTGCTACGAAACTGAAGGAAACTCTTCGGAAGAGTCTCCAAAATAAAGTTGACCTGGCTCGACTCATCGATCAAAGCCCCGTTCATCTCTGCCAGATTAAAGTGGGTCATCATGTCTAGAACGTATTCTCGGACAAACGTCCCTTCTTTCATCTGAGCGTTGAAGACGTGTTTGAGCGAGTCATGTCGGACTTGAAAGTATTATTGTCCAAACATTTCCTGCAAGGACTCCATGATCTCCTTGGCGGTGATCATCAACTCATGCTTCTTTGCCAAGACTTCAGACAAGCTGGCAATTATGTAGACCTTGGCCTTTTTGTCACACCCCCTCCCAAACTACCTGCTAACTTAGCCCGACAGACGGCGTGAAGCCAACAGACATCGTTTACCTCTCTAACGATACTTGTTGACCCTGTTTTACCTTATTAGCATACTAAACTTGTATAAGAAACTCTTAAACATAACACAACAGAATATTGACAATTACGTACCCTACGTAAGGGGTAACCCTACTTAAGACTCTCTGGAAAACTGGAAGAGATATGAACATCACAACCAAAAACATACCCAGCCATGGTTTACACAACCACAACCTAGAATGTACACATAAACATAACTTCATAGTCCTTCTTCTATACATATAGACTTATTATACAACACCACCCCACGCAACATATCAAACTTGTGAAGCTTCCACAGATTATGGGAGTTTTGAGTGCAGGGAGCTCGATCTCTACCTGAAAAGTGGGAAAACACTGAAAGAATGAGCTATGAAGCTCAGTGAGTGACTTGAGTTTAAAAGAAAACTATTAACTCGTACATCATATCACCTGACCATCTATGAGCATATGCATCTGTATTCAAACGTTAATAGTAACTGTGTAATCATTATAGCTTTTCAGGAAAACCAGCAAGTATATCGTTAAAATCTCATAAGACATGTAAATGATATAAACTCTTTTTAAAACATGTCACAATCTACGTTGTGTAGAGCACGCCCAGTACAACCAACATTTATTCTACGATGTAGTGGGGACCGCCCAACACTCCCATCGTCTTTGTCGTAGTGGGGCCCGCCCAAAGACTCACGGCGGTGGCTGTTGTCACTGAGTACACTCAACGTTGACAACAGAATAAGACACTGTGTACTGCGGTACCATAAAGCCTCGGGCTCAATATCTCAGAAAATCACATGAAAACATTTGAACATGCCTGCTTATCTTTTCTTTCATAAAACTCAAGCTTACTCAGCTTGTTCATAAAACAAGAAATCTTTAAATCATACTTGCTAAAACATACTTGCTCGAAATCATAGCATTTCCATAAACTTTGGAAATTCAATAAATATATGCTCATATATAAATTTCATTAAGACATTTAGGCTCACAATGAATACTTGAAAACATTTCTAGGATAACTTGAATACTCATAAACATGTGTTTCAAGGAAAACTTAAAGCATTGAAATCTTTCATTCTTGCAAAACTTGCATTTCTTAAAGCATTTTTCAAGCATATAGTTCATTTTCGAAGTTCGTTTTGTCACTCACCGTGTTAGAACTAGAGTCTTGACCCGTACACTTGACCTATTTCTTCTTGGTCTGTCAAACAAACAAAATTCAACCATTAGAACCTCGAGCTCATGCTTTTTAACCTTGAAATTACAAAAAAAAACACCATTCAAAATTCCAGCATTTACAGATTTCATGCACTGTGTTCAAACACTCATAACTTCTACATTACTTAGCCAAACAGGGTGAACTTTATACCAAACTCTTCCTTTTTGAATCCTCGAAAAATCATATGAAGACATAAAATTGAGATTTCTAACGGATTTGTTCGAAAATACCTCGAAAGCTTCTTTCCTAGGAACTAACTTCTGCTATTCCAGAATCGATTTCCTACTGCAACCCGAAACTTGACCTGATATTTACAACATCTTCCAATAATTTTCTATTCATGCTTTCTTCACGAAAGTTGTAGGAAATTCAATAATATTTCCAACCATACCTACTAGAGCTTCTGATTCCAACTCTACGGATCAGGACAACCAAAAAACCAGAGACTTCTCGGATTTGACAGCAAATTTCTGTCTTCTGCCTTCCTCTTCATAAAACAACAACTTAAGGTCATAATTGGCTCAAGAATCCTTCACGAAATTTTTTCAAAAATGAATTAGCTTTCAAGAAAACCAAAGCTCAACTCTTACCTCTTCCTGTGGAGATCGAGATGAACAAAAAACTAGAACAGGGTTGAGTTGATCACCTTGCTGCTATATAATCAAACTTTGAGTTCTCCTCCCTCTCTTCTGCAATTCCAGCTCCAAAATCACCTCCTTCCTCTTCCTTTAAGCTTCTCCCACGAAACCCTTACCTTCCTTTTGATAAATGAAGAAGAAGATCGATGGAGGAAGTGTTTTTAAAAAGAAAACAAAGGTGAGGGTCCACCATCCACTTTCCTTTTCCCTTTTTCATTTTTCCTTTTCCTTTCTTTTCTTTTCTTTTCTTTTCTTTTTAAAACAAACCAACTATAATATACTATCCTTTCCTTTCTTGTTTTCCTTTATTTTTGTTTTGTTTTTTTTTTTGAATTCCTAAGAAAGATCTCGGGTTTACACTTTTCGTTGGCCCTGATCCATCGATCGTATGCATCACTTAACACTTCGTGTGATTGATCGAGCTTCTAAGAATCGAGGACACTCCTCTCGAAGCGAGAACTTAAGGTCGTCAGTTACTTGAATCGTGTTTATATTATTTTTCCATGTTTGGAAATTATCTCCCACTAATTTGTCGGATGCTAGTAAACCTATTATTGAGCTAGACATTTTGCTGAAAAATAAACAAATTAAAACTTTGTGTCAGTCTCGCAAAACTTTTTGAAATCAAATCAAGTTTTAGCAAAATTTATTCTATGATCCCTAGGTCAGAAAAAATTTACAATGATATCCCTAAGGTTTAGAATGACCGCCACTGAAGGGTGAACAGAAACACTCCTCCTCTAGAATGAGATTTTCTCGACTGGACCCCTAATACGAGAATAACTCTTAGTTCCATTAGGCGTCCGATTACCATTTTTAGTGCGAATCAATTAACTCTTAATGAATCTCGTGTGAGTGTCACTCTCAATCTTTAAGTTTCCAAGTATCCGTCCAAACAATAGGCACTTAGAAGGGGTGAACCAAGAAGGAAAACCAACAAGGAAATCAGTATCCATTTGAAAATTCACGGTGTTTCGACTCCCATGATCAGGCCCTCAGAAGGGATTGTCAGTCCATGCCAAACTAGCGGTGGATCATAGGGGTCTCACGATGTGAATCGAAAAGAAGAGACAGTGTGGGTCTGTTTTCACGAGTCCTGCTCCCACTCACTATAAGTACTCTCTCCATCCACTATGATATTGATCCATACAAATATCATCCGAAGGGGGACGCTCCCATTTTTACTAGACCGGTTTTGGCACTTAGGGGACATTACATAAATTAATTAACATTAATATAACTTTTATATTAATATTAATTAATTAAATTAAATTAAATTAAAACTAAATTTACATTTTATTAAAAAAATAAAATTAAAAACAACTAAACAACTGCCCCACGATGTGAATTTCTCCATCAGCCCACGTCTCGCGTGCACGCCTCACGAATTGCTCCCTCGCGCGCGCGCGGCGTTGCAGCGTCGTGGCAGCGTTGGTAACGCCTGCAAACTTTCGGCGTCGCGACGCCACGTGCTCCACGCGAGCGTTAAGCGCCGCTCTGCAGCCAAGCCTCCACCCGCGCGGACGGCGTTGAGACGCCGCAGAACAACGTCTGAACACCATCTGTTGGACAACAAACACCTTTGTTGTTTTCATCGATTTTCTGCCCGTTTCCGCTCTGATTTCTTCACAGCAACTCTTGTCGTCTTAGACCCGGACTTACAGACTCGATTTATTTTCTAATTTGCCCAAAATATGGGCCTTTACATTTGATATCATCAAATAGAAAATAAACCTAAACTAGTTCCAAATCCGAAACATCCAATTATGCAAACCACAATTACATCTAATGAATTGAAGCAATTACCCACCTAATTTTAAGAAACCAAATGCACAACGAAAAACCAACGATTGGTTCTGATACCAATTGAAGGGAATGAGAATCCCACGCAGCGGAAGGGCGATCGAATCGTCGTGGTATCATTGTGAAATATGTTTTCTTAAAATTGAAACTATCTAATAGCATCTAGGTTAAACGTGCAATAAAAGAAAAAACTAGTAATAATTACTTACTTGTTGAAGAACCGCCTCACGTTTTCCTTCTCTAGTCATGAACCCTTCGTGATCACGATCTCAACGTACTCGATCTCCTCGAACGAACAAACGATCTGGACACGTTTCGAAAGGTTTCTCGGTTGTTCTTCCTTTGGTAGAAGGAGAGTGGTGGGACTCCTTTTTTGGGTGAAAGGGAGGAGAGATTGAGAGAGAATTGCAAGAGCTCTTTGGTGAGATTTCCAAAAATGAGCCAAATGCATATGGAATCTGTCACACCCCCTCCCGAACAACCTGCTAACTCAGCACGAAAGGCGGCGTGAAGCCAACAGACATTGTTTATCTCTTAACAATACCTGTTGACCCTGATTCACCTGATAAACATACTATGTTCAAAAATGGAACACTTAAACATGACATAGCGGAAATTGGACAACTATTAAACATACACAAGGAGAAACCATTCACAAGTCTCTCTTGAAGACTAAAAGTCTAGAGCATCAGAACCAACACAAGACAAACCAGTGTTTATACAACCTCTAATGTACAAACAACTATAACCCCAAAGTCCTCTCAAAATAATTTACAAACATAGAGACTTGCTAGACAAAACCAAACCACGTACAAAGTATTTAACTTATGAAGCTTCAAAGCAGACTATGGCAAAGAACTCGGTGCGGGAGCTCGATCTCTACGAAAGGTTTGAAAACATAGAAGGAATGAGCTATGAAGCTCGGTGAGGACTGTGTTAAATATCTCGTAACTTGTAAAACATGTGACACGAAAACTATGAGCATATGCATTTGTATTCAAGCATTGAAAGTAAACGTGGAATCATAATAGACTTTCAGAAAACCAACAAGTATATCATCAAATCTCGTAAGGCATGTAAATGAAATAAACTCTTTTCAAAACATTTCACAATCCACGTTGTGTAGGGCACGCCAAGACAACCAACGTTTACTCTCTACGATGTAGTGGGGCCCGCCAAAGACTCCCATCGTCTTTTTGTCGTAGTGGGGCCCACCAAAGACTCACGACAGTGGCCGTTGTCACGGAGTACACTCAACGTCGACAACAGAATAAGACCTGTGTGCACACGGTACCATAAAGCTTCGGGCTCAATATCTCAGAATTTCACATGAAAACATTTGAACATGCCTGCCTATCTTTTCTTTCATAAACTCAAGCTTACTCAGCTTGTTCATAAAATTGGAAAACTTTAAAACATACTTGCTAGTACATGCTTGCTTGAAATCATAACATTTTCATAAATTTTGGCAACCATTGAACATATGCTCATGTATAAACTTTATGAAGACTTTTAGGTCACAATGAACACTTGACACATTTCTAGGAAAACATGAATAGTCATAAACATGTACTCAAAAGAAAGCATAATGCATTGAAAACTTTATTCTAGCAAAACTTGCATTTCTTGAACATAATTCAAACATATATACACTTTTGAAGTTCCTTTTATCACTCACAGTGCTTGAACTAGAATCTTAGCCCGTACACTTGACCTATTTGCTCTTGGCCTGTCAAACAAACCAAATTCATGTATTAGAACCTCGAGCTCATGGTTTTTAACCCTAAAACTACAAGAAAACACACTTTCAAAAATTCCAGCATTTTCAGATTTTCTGCCCTGTTTTCAGACAGCCATAACTTATTCATTTCTTATCCAAAAAGAATGTACTTTATACCAAACTCTTCCTTTTTGCACCCTCTAAAACTCTTATGAAGACATGAAAATGAGATTCCTAACGTACTGGTTAGAAATTACCTCAGAATCTTAACCCCTAAATTGATTCTGCTGCTGTTCCAGATTTCACTTCCTGCTGCAACCCGAATTTTAACCTGAAGATTACAACATCTTCCAATCATTTTCTTCTCACGATTCCTTCACAAAACTTGTAGGAAATTGAATAAGCTTTCGAACCATACCAATTAGAGCTTCTAACTCCAAGTATAGAGATCAGAACAACCAAAACATCAGAGACCTCTCGGATTTGACAGCAAATTTCTGTCTTCTGCCTTCCTCTTAACAAAACAGCAACTTAACATCAGAATTAGCTCGAGCTTCCTTCACGAATTTTGTTCTAATATGAGTTAACTTTCATGAAACAAAAGCTCAACTCTTACCTCTTCTTGTGGAGCTCGAGATGAACAGAAAATCAGAGCTTGTCTGAGTTGATTTCCTTGCTGTAAAAATGAATCTCCTTGAGTTTTCCTCTTTTCTTCTGCAACTCCAGCTCAAAATCAACAAAAATGGCCTCCTTCTTCTTCCTTTCTCCTTCAACCACGAAGCTCAGCCTTAGCCTTTGATGAAAGAGAAGAAAATGGAGAGAAACCCTTTTTAATAAAAGTCAATCGGTGGAAAAGTTTGTCTTTTTGCACTTTTGCTTTTTCATTTCTTTTTCATTTTCTTTTCTTTCCTTTATCTTCTTTCTTTCTTTTCTTTTCTTTACAAAACCAAAATAACTTATTATAAAACATTTGTTTCATTTCCTTTTCTTCTTTTGTGTTTAAAAGCAAAGCAAACCAAAATGGTTTAAACTTTTTCTTCCTTGTTTTCCTTTTGTCTTTCACTTCATTACTTTTCTTTTTAAAACATGAGAAACCAAGTTTTAAACATTCATTTCTTCCTTTCTTTTGTTGTTTGATAATAAGGAAGTTCCAAAGAAAGATCTCGGGTTTACAACTTACCTCCCCTTAAGAAATTTCGTCCTCGAAATTTAGTAGTCTTTAAGTGAAAATCATTGGGTACTTCCTTCTCATTAGATCCTCTAACTCCCAGGTTGCCTCCTCCACTCCGTGATGTCTCCAATGAACCTTCACGAGTGGGATTGTCTTGTTCCTTAAAACTTGTTCTTTCCTGTCGAGGATTTGAACTGCATCCTCAACGTAACTCATGTCTTCTTTCAGCTCAACTGGTTGTGCTTGCAACACATGTGTCGGATCTGGGATATACTTCCTCAACATGGACACATGAAATACATCATGTACTCGAGATAGTTCTCGCTGGCAACTCCGATCACGTAGGTCTTGGCTCAACTCGTCCAGATTCATTGGATAAGGACCAATATATCTAGGGCTTAGTTTACCCTTCTTGCCAAAATGAAGGACACCTCTCCATGGAGATAACTTCAAGAAAACTTGATCTCCAACTTGGAATTCTAAGTCCTTTCGTCGCTTATCTGCGTAACTCTTCTGACGGTCTTGTGCTACCTTCAAATTTTCTCTGATTACCTTAATATTGTCGGTAGTAACTTGTACCAACTCAGGGCCGATTAGCTTTCGCTCTCCAACTTCATTCCAACATACGGGCGTTCTACATGATCTTCCATACTGAGCCTCAAATGGTGCCATACCAATACTCATTGGTAGTCATATTGTAAGCAAATTCCATAAGCGATAGGTGAGTATCCCAACTCCCTTTAAAGCTGAAGGACACATGCTCTCAACATGTCCTCTAAGGTCCGGATGGTCCTCTCGATCGCCCATCCGTCTCGAGGATGGAATGTCAGACTAAACTTGACTTTGTTCCCAAAGCTTTCGTAAACTAGGCCAAAACTTAGAAGTAAATCTTGGATCTCTATCTCAAACGATGAGACACGGCACTCGTCTCGACTCACAATGCACGCCGACGTACAACTTAGCAAGGTGATCAAGCGTGAGACGTCGCTTTGATCGGTACAAACCGTCTTTGCTTTTAGTGAGTCCGCCCACTATTACCCATATACCATCATGCCCACTTGAAGTACGTGGTAATCCAAAGCAGAAAATCCATAGTGATATGCTCCCATTTCCACTCAAAACCATGGCGAAGTGGATTAAGGAGTCCTCCTGGCCTCTGTCTAACTGGTTTAACCTGTTGGCGGATCAAACATCTATCAACATAATCGCCTATCTCTCGTTTCATCCCGGGCCACCAATACGTTCCCTTCAAAGTTTTGTACATCTTGTGCTTCCTGGATGCATAGCATAAATTTGAGCTGTGAGCTTCCTCTAGAATAGCATCTTTAAGCTCACTAAATTTCTGAACACATAGTCTTCCTTGCCTTTCTATGGCTCCGTCTGATCTCATCTTAAACTCTGCTTCTGGGTCCTGTTTGGACTTCCCAAACATTTTCTGCAAGTTACTATCCTCTGCTTGTCTTCTCACAACCTCTGCACTGAGTGAAGACTGACTGAACTGAGCTAAAGACTCCACTGAACTCTCTGCATTCATTCAATCGCCTTAGAATCCCTTAGAGTTCTTAAAAATGTTGCTCGAATACCACACAAAGCATCCCTAGGAAGTCTTGACTTCCTGCTCAAAGCATCTGCTACCACATTTGCCTTACCAGGATGGTATTCTATAGTACAATCGTAATCTTTAATCAGTTCTAACCATCTTCTCTGTCTCATATTCCACTCCCTTTGATCAAAGATATACTTCAGACTCTTATGATCTGTGTAGATGTGACACCTTTCACCAAACAAGTAATGTCTCCAGATCTTCAGTGCTAGAACAACTGCTGCTAACTCAAGATCGTGGGTAGGTAATTACATTCATGCTTTTTCAATTGCCTTGATGCATAAGCTATTACTTTTCCTTCTTGCATCAGAACACACCCTAAACCTTGTCTCGAGGCATCACAAGAAATCACATACTCTTTTTCCATTCATGGGAAGTGTGTCGAATAGGTGTTTGTAACTAATCTCATTTTCACTCACGAAAACTCGTTCGCACTTGTCTCGACCATTCAAACTTAGCATTTTTCCTTGTCAAAGCCGTTAAGGGTAATGCTAATCGTGAGAAATCCTCAACAAACCGCTTTGTAGTATCCCGCCAAGCCTAGGAAACTACGTACTCTGTCGCCTTTGTTGTCTCTCCCAGATTGACTACTGACTTTAACTTTATTTGGATCCACACTAACACCATTTCTTTGAGACAACATGCCCCAAAAACACTACTCGATCCAACCAAAACTCACATTTGGTGAATTTAGCGCATAAACTGTTTATCTCGTAGTGTTTGCGTAATAATCCTCAAATGTTCCTCATGAGCTTTCTCACAATTGAGTAAACTAGTATATCATCAATAAATACTATCACGAATCGATCCAAATATCGGTGGAATATCCTGTTCATGAGGTCCATGAAAAGCGCTGGTGCATTCGTCAAACCGAGCGGCATTACTAGAAACTCATAATGCCGTGCACGGTTTCGAATGTCGTCTTAGGAATATCTCGATTCCCTTACCTTTAATCGATGGTATCTCGATCTTAAATCAATCTTAGAAAACACCGATGCTCTCTCGTGAATCGGTCAAACAAGTCATCTATATATGGGGTAAAGGATACTTGTTACGTATCGTGACTTTGTTTAACCGTATCGTAATCAATGCATAATCTAAGGGTACCATCTTTCTTCTTTACAAATAACACTTTGGAGCTCCCCAAGGCGATACACTAGGTCCGATGTATCCCTTATCAACTAGTTCTTGTAATTGCATCTTGACTCTCTCGAGCTCACTTGGAGCCATTCTATACGGCGCTACTGTGAAATGAGTGCTGCATTCTGGTAGCAATTCAATAGTGAACTCTACCTCCTATTGTGTGGCAACCCCGACAGATCTGGGCTGGAAAAACATCTAGAAATTCGTTCACAACAAGAACATCTTCTCGGTTTTAACTTTTCTTCTCGCACCTCCACTACGTGAGCAAGAAACGTCGTGCATCCTTTTCTCAACAACTTCGAGCTTTGAATGTGAAATCAAACTCGAGGAATAATCTTCTTTTCACCCGAAAACCACTTCACCAACCCCGGTTTTCTAAAAACAACTTCCTTTCTATGGCAATTCATGGAAGCATAATGAGTGAATAAGAAATCCATTCCTAAGATTGCATCTAACATCTGCAACTCTAGTGGAAGAAGATCCACTAACATATTGAGACCTTCTACTAAGACCTCACAGTCTCGCAACATCGAATTGACTAGTAAAGCATCACCAACCTGGAGTGTATATAACTAACTCCTCAAATAAAGGCTCTAGCTTCCTACTAAGCTTAGTTAGGAATAAATCGAAACAAAGGAATGCGTAGCACTGGATCTATCAAAACACAAGCGGTACATTACAAATAGAAATCGTACCAGTAATCACATCCGTGCATCCTCGCTTCTCTTTGAGTCATAGCGTAGACCTTTCCTGTTGCCTAGGTCTCCCTACAACTCCTTCTCGCTTTTGCACCATGGTGCCCTCTCTCCGCAGCCTCATCGAAACTCTCGGTTACTGCTCAACTATGCGGGACAACAACTCCTGGTCCTCCGTGCGGCGGCTCTAAAGCCGTGGACAATCCCTCTTGAAATGCCCCGCCGCCCACATCTGGTAACACACACCGACACCAACAAGACATTGGCCTCGATGATTCTTGCCACAATTTGCACATGGAGTTCTCCTTGTTTGACCGCAGCATGAACTCTCGCATTGTCTCGTGGTCTTCTTTGTGGATCCGCAGATTGACTAGGTGCTCTTTGACTCGCCTCGATAGGCACCACTAACATTCATCGCCTCAATATATCGCGCCGCCATTTCGATTCTTAAAGTCTCGACGACTTGAAACATTCACCCTGTGTGTGAATCTTCCATTTGTTCGCGACCGAAAACTACCCCGTCGTTGAAGGCCCACGAGTAGGCTCCACTCATCATTGCGCGCTCTCGCTATACTCGCTCAACACGTAGAGCGGTCTCTACCGGTGAGAGAAGTCACCACTTAGCAATGGTCAGAATCTGGGAGTACGTATCTCGGTCGTAACCCTCTTTCAAATCGTCGACACGATCACTCTCGGATGCCACAATTACTCAAAGATATCGTGTGTGATTTCGGTATACCTTCTCTCGTATTCACACAATGCGATAATGACCCTTGCTTTAATTCTAAAAATTCATCTCTCTTGCCGCAGTATGTGCCGTGGTAATATTTATCTTCAAATATGCTCTCAAAGTTTGCGATCTAAAGTGCGTGCATCACGCCGTCGGCTAAAATTGACTTCCACCATCCTCGACTTCTTTCTCTAGCGCAGAATGTGGCTAGCTTGACTTTACGCTCCTCGGGGCGCTCATCACGTCAAAACATTTCTCAAGTTTATTCAACCACACACCTCGGCATCTCGCTGGATCTGTGGAACCCTCAAAAGCGTGGCTCCCAATTTCTTCGAGACGTTCTATTCCATACGCTTTTTCGGATCACTTGGCCTCGCTTCTCTCGGCTCGCCAACCTCTCTGTGAGGAAATGGCATCTTTGCCGATCTCTCGGCCTCGGTTTGGACTCTCGGGGCACTAGATCCCCTCTCTCAGATTGGCCTTGGGTAGGATCTCGTGTCCGCCCTCGATCCCGCTACTGCGTAAATCTCTGCTAGCACGTGGTGGCATGACTCTATAACATATCAAAATATTAGACATGCTATGGATACTTAACTCAAATACACACTACTAAACTTCTATTCATATTTTAGCCCTAACTGGACTTGCTCTTACCCTTGCTTAAACCATACTCCACTAGTTCGATCTGAACTAACTCAATAACATGCTATAACTTTTACTTTATTCTCAGAGCTAGCTTGCCCTGTCTCATTCCCATGGAGCTAATTGCTCTGATACCAAGTTGTCACACCCCCTCCCGAACAACCTGCTAACTCAGCACGAAAGGCGGCGTGAAGCCAACAGACATTGTTTATCTCTTAACAATACCTGTTGACCCTGATTCACCTGATAAACATACTATGTTCAAAAATGGAACACTTAAACATGACATAGCGGAAATTGGACAACTATTAAACATACACAAGGAGAAACCATTCACAAGTCTCTCTTGAAGACTAAAAGTCTAGAGCATCAGAACCAACACAAGACAAACCAGTGTTTATACAACCTCTAATGTACAAACAACTATAACCCCAAAGTCCTCTCAAAATAATTTACAAACATAGAGACTTGCTAGACAAAACAAACCACGTACAAAGTATTTAACTTATGAAGCTTCAAAGCAGACTATATGCGAGAACTTTCGGTGCGTGGAGCTCGATCTCTACCTGAAAGGTTTGAAAACATAGAAGGAATGAGCTATGAAGCTCAGTGAGTGACTGTGTTAAATATCTGTAACTTGTAAAACATGTGACCTGAAAACTATGAGCATATGCATTTGTATTCAAGCATTGAAAGTAAACGTGGAATCATAATAGACTTTCAGAAAACCAACAAGTATATCATCAAATCTCGTAAGGCATGTAAATGAAATAAACTCTTTTCAAAACATTTCACAATCCACGTTGTGTAGGCACGCCGAAGACAACCAACGTTTACTCTACGATGTAGTGGGGCCCGCCAAAGACTCCCATCGTCTTTGTCGTAGTGGGGCCCGCCAAACACACACGACATTTGCCGTATCACGAGTACACTCAACGTCGACAACAGAATAAGACCTGTGTGCACACGCGGTACCATAAAGCTTCGGGCTCAATATCTCGTGAATTTCACATGAAAACATTTGAACATGCACTCGCTATCTTTTCTTTCATAAACTCAAGCTTACTCAGCTTGTTCATAAAATTGGAAAACTTTAAAACATACTTGCTAGTACATGCTTGCTTGAAATCATAACATTTTCATAAATTTTGGCAACCATTGAACATATGCTCATGTATAAACTTTATGAAGACTTTTAGGGTCACAATGAACACTTGACACATTTCTAGGAAAACATGAATAGTCATAAACATGTACTCAAAAGAAAGCATAATGCATTGAAAACTTTATTCTAGCAAAACTTGCATTTCTTGAACATAATTCAAACATATATACACTTTTGAAGTTCCTTTTATCACTCACAGTGCTTGAACTAGAATCTTAGCCCGTACACTTGACCTATTTGCTCTTGGCCTGTCAAACAAACCAAATTCATGTATTAGAACCTCGAGCTCATGGTTTTTAACCCTAAAACTACAAGAAAACACACTTTCAAAAATTCCAGCATTTTCAGATTTTCTGCCCTGTTTTCAGACAACCATAACTTATTCATTTCTTATCCAAAAAGAATGTACTTTATACCAAACTCTTCCTTTCTGAACCCTCTAAAACTCTTATGAAGACATGAAAATGAGATTCCTAACGTACTGGTTAGAAATTACCTCAGAAGCTTAACCCCTAAATTGATTCTGCTGCTGTTCCAGATTTCACTTCCTGCTGCAACCCGAATTTTAACCTGAAGATTACAACATCTTCCAATCATTTTCTTCTCACGATTCCTTCACAAAACTTGTAGGAAATTGAATAAGCTTTCGAACCATACCAATTAGAGCTTCTAACTCCAAGTATAGAGATCAGAACAACCAAAACATCAGAGACCTCTCGGATTTGACAGCAAATTACTGTCTTCTGCCTTCCTCTTAACAAAACAGCAACTTAACATCAGAATTAGCTCGAGCTTCCTTCACGAATTTTGTTCTAATATGAGTTAACTTTCATGAAACAAAAGCTCAACTCTTACCTCTTCTTGTGGAGCTCGAGATGAACAGAAAATCAGAGCTTGTCTGAGTTGATTTCCTTGCTGTAAAAATGAATCTCTCTTGAGTTTTCCTCTTTTCTTCTGCAACTCCAGCTCAAAATCAACAAAAATGGTCTCCTTCTTCTTCCTTTCTCCTTCAACCACGAAGCTCAGCCTTAGCTTTTGATGAAAGAGAAGAAAATGGAGAGAAACCCTTTTTAATAAAAGTCAATCGGTGGAAAAGTTTGTCTTTTTGCACTTTTGCTTTTTCATTTCTTTTTCATTTTCTTTTCTTTCCTTTATCTTCTTTCTTTCTTTTCTTTTCTTTACAAAACCAAAATAACTTATTATAAAACATTTGTTTCATTTCCTTTTCTTCTTTTGTGTTTAAAAGCAAACCAAACCAAAATGGTTTAAACTTTTTCTTCCTTGTTTTCCTTTTGTCTTTCACTTCATTACTTTTCTTTTTAAAACATGAGAAACCAAGTTTTAAACATTCATTTCTTCCTTTCTTTTGTTGTTTGATAATAAGGAAGTTCCAAAGAAAGATCTCGGGTTTACAGAATCCTTCTTGCAAAGGGGGCTTATATAATGGTGATAGGTAGAGTTGAAATCTCCACCTATTTACCATTTAACCACAACCATAGGTTATGCAAATCATATTTGCATAACCACATATAATAAGATATCTCATATCTCATTATAAAAATCACATTTGTATAATTGTGGATTTTAAATTGAATCACATTTGATTTAATTTCTGTCAATTTAATTTCTCCAAATTAGCCCTAATTAGACAATTAGGCTAACCTATAGTTTATTATGAATCTCATTCACATTAAACTATATAATATGCCAATCATATCTCATATAAATGACATAATTTTCCTTTAATGAATTTGAACACTTCAAATCCACACCAAAACTATAAACCCTCTATAAATCCAGTTTGAGCTAACCGAGAGACCTAATGGACCTACATGTGACGAGCTCCAATGATTCGAGACTAACCTGTCAAACTCTTTGACCCGGTTAATCAACATTCATTAGCTACAGTAACACTCCACTAAAACCCGTAGTTGCACTCCCGTCACTGTAAGACAAGTTGTGTCCACTGATATAACCAATGCCCGTGAGTCGACCCTTCACAGGTTGTTCGTAGACATTACTGAGTCAAATTACCGTTTTACCCCTGTGTCTAAATCTTGCTCCTTATGTCCCCACTGCTCCTCTAATGAACAACAACGTTGTAATGGTCCAACCATAAACAATACCCCTCTCGGACCAGTGAGAGGTGGGCACTCATTGTCGCAGGCCCCAATAAAAGAATGTAACTTAGCTCCATTGCGACTGATGGGTATTCCATCATCATTGTATTCCACTAACTTCTTATCTCCTGCACTCCTAATGTGTGTTACATCGAACATAATAGTAGACCCTCATCATCTTTTCTTTTTATTTGGTGTTCCATCTTGATTAACATCCATGTTCTTGTCCTCTACTCCAGGTGCAGGTTCAACTTCATCAAGTTTCAAGTCTTTGTCACTTACATCGGTGCTCCATGTGGTGTAAAATTTAGATTGTCAAACAACTATAAAAAAGAATTAATATAATATATATTACGAAGACAAATTAAAGAAGATGGATAAGATAGAGTCAAAAATCATAATAGCTAACCATCACGAACCCAACCAATAATGTTATTTAGGAATCCACGTTCCTTCACCATCTACTCGTACATATGTTGAGATGTTCTCATCTAAGTCATCATTTGTATCAATATTTGGCATATCACTTGGTAGTCCTTGACAATGTAGTATTGCATCTCCAAGTTCATCCTCATTATTTTGATCTTCGAAGTCTTTTTGTGGTGGAGTAAGCACAATTGACCATCTAACATCACTTGGATCCTCAACATATAATACTTGTCTTGCTTGGGTGGCTAGAATAAAAGAATCAGACTTGTGACCTCTATTTAATTCAACGAACACAAAACTAGTTTAACGATTTTGATACCATTATTATTCTCAACCCAATCACATTTAAACATTTAAACATGACAACATTAAATGTATTATAATTTAGTTCTCAAATCTCTTGTATCACTCCATAAAATGACATATCACTATTGATAGGATTTTTATCTTTCGAGCTTGATACTTGCATCGTTCTTGCAACTAAGCTAACTCCACTATTTTGTGTTGTTCAATCCTTTTCACAAGACTTTGTGTGATAGCGACATCCATTAATGACATAACCGTTATATTTAATCACATTTGGATGAGAACCATGAGCAATCCACCTCAAGTTATCTGATATATTAGTATTTCCCATTTGAAGCTCACTTGCTACCTAGCATGAAAATTACTTAACATATTTAGAAAAGAAGGTATATAAAATGATATGTTAAATGACACGTTTAACATGTTACCTTTTCTCGTAACCACGGTATGAACGTTCGATTATGTTCATCCTGAATCCATTTATGATTCTTTGATCGATTTAGATATTGTGACTGCAATTCTATCATATGTTTCCTTTTAGAGGTACATCGAAACATTGTCATATAGCCAGGATCATATATCATATGTTGCAACAAAAACGTTGGGACAAAATCATAGAAACTTACTCTATATATGGTTGATATATGGTTGCACATCAATTGTATTTTCCAAAACATATTGATGAGCTTGGTACAAAAGTTCTTGTCCAGGTTTGAAAGGAACTCCAGTTGACAATGGTTTACCAATATTTGAATTGTTTGAATTGACTCCTACCTTCTGAGTCCCAAGCCCAATAGCATCTACGCCAGATAAAAAATCTGAACAAAATTCAACGGCTTCTTCTACTATATAACTTTCAGCAATACAACCTTCTGGACGATGTCTATTTCTCACGAAATTTTTAAGAACTTTCATGAATCTTTCAAAGGGATACATCCATCTTAAATATATAGGCCCACAAAGTTTGACCTCCCTAACAATGTGTACTGTGAGATGCACCATAATTGTGAAGAACGAAGGAGGAAAAGACTTCTCCAATAAACATAATGTAACCACGATACCTTCTTCCATTTTTTCTAGTTAGATGACATCTAAAACTTTGTTACATATAGAGTTGAAGAAAATACACAATCGAGTTATGGCATACCGAACATGTTTTGGTAACACAAATCTTATTACAATAGGAAACAATTGTTGTATGAGCACATGACAATCATGAGATTTCAGACTATTAAGTTTTAAATCTGGCATTGATACAAAATTTCTAACATTGGAAGAGTATCCTTCAGGAACCTTCATTCCTGACAATGTCTTCAAAACACAACGTTTTTCTTCCCTGGTAAAAGTATAACAAGCAGTATGAATGAAATTTTTTTTGTCCCCACTAATAGGTGCGAAGATTTTTTTGTCCCCACTAATAGGTGCGAGCTTTGGTCGAATTTTTAGATGGACTAAATCACGTTTAACATTCAATCCATCCTTACTTTCCCCGGAATATCAAGAAGGGTACCTAAGATATTCATGCGAACATTTTTTTCAATGTGCATCACATCTAAACAATGCCTGACATGCAAATGTTTCCAATAAGAGAGCTAAAAAAAAGAAGACAATCTGTTCCAACAACTTTTTGCGCTTCCTTTCATAGTTTTCTTTTTATTCTTTTTCTTTTCTCTTGGAAATTCAAGATCTTTTGTTTTTGAAAATACAGCCTCCCCAGACAAAAGTTATGGAATTGTTCCAAGTTTCTTTTTCTCATTAAATGGTTTCTTTTGACATCGATATGGATGATTACGTGCTAGATATTTTCGATGCCCAATGTATGCCATTTTTTTCCATATTTCAATCTTAAAGATGGTGCATTATCTCCACAGATTGGGCATGCCTTATACCTCTTCACACTACATCCACTAAGGTTTCCATATGCAGGAAAATCATTGATTGTCCACAACAAAACTGCCCTTAATTTGAATAATTCTTCTCGATAAGCATCATAACATTCAACACCACTTTCCCATAAAAGTTTTAAATCTTCAATTAGTGGTGATAGGTATGTGCCAATGTCATCCCCTGGTTGTTTTGGACCCGAAATCAACATTGATAACATCATAAATTTTCTTTTCATACATAACCACAGCGGAAGATTATAAATAATCATCACTACTGGCCAACAACTATATTTCGAACTCATTTCACCATGTGGATTTATTCCATCTGCTGACAATGCTAAGCGAAGGTTCCTAAGTTCACAACCAAAGTCTGGCCACTTCAAATCTACTAACTTCCAAGTTGGTGAGTCTGCTAGATGACGTAATTTCCCATCTTCTTCCCTCTCATCCACGTGTCAGGTCAAGTTTTAGCACAATCAATACTTCTAAACATCCTTTTGAATCTTGGAATAGGTGAAAAATACCATATTACTTTTGTAGGAATTTATTTTTTCCCTTCATTTGTATTCTTATCATGTTTCCACCTTGATGCACCACATTCTGGACATTCAATTGCATCAGCATAATCCTTTCTATACAAACAACAATCATTAGGGCATGCATGAATTTTTTCATATTCCATTCCTAGTGCACCTAATGTTTTCTTTGCTTCATACATTGATGGTGGGAGCTCATTAGTAGCAGGCAAGATCATCTTTAAAGTTTTGAGTAGTTCTGAAAAACTAATATCACTCTATCCATATCTAACTTTCAAATTATACAATTTTACCAACGTAGACAACTTGGTGAATTTTTTACATCCTTTATATAAGGGGGTTTCAGCATCATTAAGCAACTTCTCAAATCAATTTGGATCTTTAGAATATTCCTGATGAGCAACATCAACCATTTCTTTTATACTTCCAACATCGATCTCTTCATACATATGGGTATCCAACTTAGAAAAATCTCCATGTACAAATGAACTGGGAAGTTCTTCCCCATGCCAAAACCAAATTTTATAACTTTCATCAATGTCATTGACATATAAATGATCTCTAATATCATTGCTACTACGTTTTTCACAATTCCCACATTTTAAACAAGGACAACGAATAGATGTACTATTTGTATTAGAAAATCTAAATTTGATGAAGTTTTCAACACCCAACTCAAAATCTTTGGTTAGTCTACTCTTGCTCCTCCATGATTTGTCCATAATTGCAATTCTAGTAAGAAACGATGATAAGTAATCAGTAACATCATAATCACAAAAGAGGGGGAGTAAAATTAAGCCTTAAAGAAAAGGAAAAAAGTAATCAGAGGAGCATAGAATTAGTAATAATAGATATTCACAAAATAGTTATTGCACTTACAAACTAATAATAGATATTCAAAGTAAAAGAATCAAAGGAAATGATATCAATCATGCTAGTTGACAACTTTTAGAATCATTAGGGAAAATCCCATAGTATTCCAACTAAGATTGGGGCAGTTTCAAATATGTAGCTACAAAAAGTTTCATTGTAAAGTTCCAACATTGCACTCACAAGATTTATGAATTAAGGATAATAAACTCTGATTTCTACAGCTGATATTCACCCCCTTCTCTGATCTCAAGACTATTTCCTAATTCCTATAATATTAAAGTCAAAATCGTTCTGTGTGAAGTCATAAAACTACCATAAGTACATGATGAACAATTAGTAAACTTAAACAACAATGAAGCATACTTTCAGGCTAAAAACAACTCAAAACAACCTAAAAGTTTCTAGTTTCCATCATAGAAGCTACAAAGTGTGAAAAAATGGCTAAAATGAGTTTAAGTGTTGTTTTGAAACTTAGAAAGTGCATAAATTGATCACACAACTAACCTCCATTGCAACAAAAGTGTATTAAAGGTGCTTAAGTATTCTTTGAGGCAAAAAACTAACTAAAAAAAAAAAAGTTTCTACTTTGCCCCTTGTAACCTAAAAAGCTGCTAAAAAGAATTTAAGTGTCACTTGGCTCTTAAAGAAACCTAGAAAGTGCCTAAAGTGAAACTTAAACCATACACCAACCATTGGATGCTACAAAAGTAGTGAAGAGGTACTTAAGGATACTTTGAGGCCAAAAACTAACTCAATAGGACCAAAAGTGTTGACTTTTTCCTTTGGATCTTACAAAATGCCAAAACGTGCTAAAAATACTTGAAGTGTCATTAGGACTCTTAAAGAAATTTAGACAATTCCTAAAGTGAACACATAACCACCCCTCGATGCTACAAGAGTGTGACTTAAAGGAACTTAAACACATTTTGAGGCTAAAAACAACTCAAAAAGAGCTAAACATGTTTAATTCGTCCCTTCAAACCTACAAAGTAGCCAAAAAGTGTGAAAAAAAGAGTTTAAGTGTCATTTTTACTCTTAAGGAAACAAAAAAAAGTGCCCAAAGCGAAACTATAGCACAAACAAAACTATAGCCAAAGAAAATGGCCTAAAGGGCAACCTTTATTTTCCTTTCTTGGTTAGAAAACCCTTAGAACCTAAAGAGTAGCCAAAAAGTCGTGAAACAAAGTTTAAGTGTCATTTTGACTCTTAAAGAAACTTAGAACTCCCAATGCTACAAACGTGTCTTCAAGGCGATTAAGCATACTTTTAGGCTAAAAACAACTCAAAACAACCTAAAAGTTTCTAGTTTCCATCACAGAAGCTACAAAGTGTGAAAAAAATGGCTAAAATGAGTTTAAGTGTTGTTTTGAAACTTAGAAAGTGCATAAAGTGATCACACAACTAACCTCCGTTGCAACAAAAGTGTATTAAAGGTGCTTAAGTATTCTTTGAGGCCAAAAACTAACTCAAAACAAAATAAAAGTTTCTACTTTGCCCCTTGTAACCTAAAAAGTGGCTAAAAAGAGTTTAAGTGTCACTTGGCTCTTAAAGAAACCTAGAAAGTGCCTAATGTGAAACTTAAACCACACACCAACCATTGGATGCTACAAAAGTAGTGAAGAGGTACTTAAGGGTACTTTGTTTCATCTAGCTATGTTGGTGGGTCCTAATCGAACTGAATCAATTAAGAATAGTCCAATTAGTGATTCAATACACAGTATATTGACGAAATTGAATCAATATAAAATTAATTATTTTTTTTTTTAGGATAAAATTTATATCAATGATCTTTGTTGGTGAAAAAATTTATATCAATGATCTTTATTGTAAAAAGAAACCATCAAACTTTCATAATAAAAAAAAAATTGATGGTCTTTTCATTCTCTCTCTCATATTTCCCTCTTGCATAGAAATTGGATCAACCATGACATATAAACTTATAAAAGATTTTAGAGGATTATACAAATATTTCACTTAAGCATGTGTATAGAGTGTTTCATTTAGCTTTATCATACATGTGGGTGCATAGCTTTAGTCAAACATTAACAGAATAAGAATTAAAAAAAAAAAAAACCATTGACTTGTTAATAATGTGTTTGCACTTATTTATAAGATTTCATATATTTAAGAAAAAATTGAATGAATTTTAAGTTTTACAACATGATTAATTAGATGTGTGTTTCTATAATTTTCTATAAAAGAAAAACTAATTGTTGAAACAAAAAATAAAACATTCTCATTGAAGTAAAAAAATAACATTCTCAAAAACCAATATATTTTTGTTTAATTTATGATCTCTTTGTACATTTATGTCCATACAATTTCTGATTGTTTAGTTAATGATTAGGATTAGGAGTTTAAATATACTCTTAGTGACAATTTAGTAATTTTAATGCAAGTACCTCCTTTGAAAAAAAAGAAAGTTACGAAATAAAACTAAACTTCAATGGTATTTTATATATAGAAACTAACTCAAAACCTATTAATAAACATTATGTCTTTTTTAAAACCTATGTCGTTCTCCTCACTACCTCAATTGACATTCTCTATTAGTTTGTGTTGTTTGATATGCAATCGTTTTTCTATTTTCATTTGAGTTTTCGATTTGTCCTCACAACAACAACGATCTTCTATTTTGTGGTAGTTAATGTTTTTTTCTCTATTCACAATGACTCACACTTCGATAATTTCTATTCTTTATAATCCTTCTCTATAATGTTTAATTTCTCATATAAATCAAGGTACCACATTTATATGCTTCTTTTGATAATGAGTTTAATTTTAATAGATAAATGTTTTATTTTAATACTAATTACCATAATAAAAATTAAACTTATAACTTATTATAAGTAATTCATTAGTTGGTAATAAAATAATTTTATTATTTAATTATTAATAGAATATGAGTTTTATAAAAAAAACTGACTAATTTGTTTAAAATTAAAATATAGAATGTTAAAATAAATTGAATATATATATTTTAAAATTCAATTTTTTTAAAAAAAATTAGTCTTAATAAACATGTTAAGTTTGTTATAAAAAAATGAGTACTTTACCATGCAATAATTAACTTTATTTCAAAAACAAAAGAATAATTTTCTTTTGTTATGATTGGAATTCTAATGCTTAACCATTTTATTTTAATAATGATCATAATAAAAACTAAAGTTATAACCTACAAAAATTGAACTCTTATGTAAGAGTAATTAATTTTTTTAGGTCAAGTAAATAATTAGTAGATTTATAAATAATTTGAATATTTATTTATTTACTATAATACAAAATCTTAGAGTTCTAATTAAAAATAGATTCTTAGCATAAAATTAAAATACTAAATATTAAATTTATTTTGAATTTCAAAATTTAAAAAATGAAATGACATTTAAGATTAAAAAATATATTCTCCAAAAGAATAATATAAAAGTTACATTTGTTAATCTCTAAAAAAGATAGTCTAAAAAAATTAAAGTAATTACGTTTGTTTGTTTATTTTTTAATTCATTTGATTTATTAAGTACTTTATATTGAATAATTATTTTAATGCACTTAAATTTGATATTGAAGTTATATTTTTTAAAATAATGTAAATGATGTCTAAATTTATTAATTTATTAAGACTAAAAGAGGGAAGATGATTGTTGAACTCAAAAAAAGAAAAATGGTTACACGTAAATGAAGAATTCTTGCTTTTTAATAGAGTATAGATAGAGATATAAATTATAGCATTGTAGATATAAATTACAGTATACCATAACCCAAACAAAACTTATATATATTTTTTATAAAAAATTGTTATATGTTTGTTTATAGAAAGAAACAAATTGGTATAAAATTAGTAGGAAACAAATTTAATAAATATATTTGTTGGAATAGAAATTTCGGCGAATCCAAAATCGTCACGTCATCAGAAAAAATTATTTAATTAGGGACTAATTAAATCTACAAGCATCCCTAAATTAAATTGGTGGCTATACAATTGGGTTCCTTAAAATTTGATAGACAAAAGTCTAAATCAAAGGCCCAATTACCAAAAGTTCAAGCTCGATCCAGAGACGTAGGCCCAAAATCAATTAGACCCGGTCCAGGACAGAAGGCCCAAATCAACCAAGCCCAAAAAGGTTGGTCCAACCCAAAATGGTTGGCCCGAAGCCAACCTGTCCCAACCCAAAGGATTTGACCCAACAAAGAGCAGACTCAGTCCAACGGGCCCAAGCCCATCTGGAGGCCCAAAGGAACTCTATAAATAGAGACCTCCCTCTTTCATTTTCAAGGTTCGGAAATTTGAGAGAGAATTCACAAACCAAAAGACTCTTTGTATTCTTAAAGATCAAACACTTTCTAAACGAAGAACACTGCGTCAAAGATCAAGAACGTTTCTTCGAATCTGAAGAACCCATTGCAACTTCAATCTCAAGAACAAGCTTTGTAGCCCTCGAGTGAAACATACGAAGGTTCAGAACAGAAGAAGTTCAGAGAGAATTCAGAAACAAAGTTGTGAAGTCTCCAGAACCTCCTGAAGATCAAACACCATCTGAACGAAGAACGCTTCAAGGGAATTGTCAAGAACACACCACAAATCCATTGAAGTTTTCAACATCGAGAACAAGTTATTTCAACCCTCGATCCAAGCACATAAGTAGGAGAGAGAATCAGAGGATTAAATACTAGAGATTGTACTCACAATTACCTGAAATTAATACAAATACAAAATTCATTTACACGTGTCTTATTTCCATTCGTTGGTTGAATTCTCGTGTGAACAAATTGGCACGTCCGGTGGGACAACTCTACCTCTCATCTCTTTCTCCTTCAAATCAAATCAAATCAAGTGATGACATCAAAGAAAGTTGCATTAAACATTGATGCTGCAAGCAACACCTACATGGGTCCAATAACTCGTAGTCGTTCCAAAGGAATTAACCTAGTTGCATCTCATGCAACCATATATATAGGGAAATAGGATGAAAATGACCATCCTACCCTTTATTCTCTCCTTAGTATATGGTTTATATATGAATCTAATTCACATTAAAACTATATATTATACTAATTATATCATATATAATTGATATAACACCTCATGTATGAAATTGAACACTTCAATTTCATTCCTAACTTTATACCCTCAATATTACCATGTTGAGCCAACGGAGGGACCTAATGGACCTACAATTCATGAGCTCGAATGATATGAGATTAACTGATCAAACTCTTTGATCCAGTTAATCAATATTCATTAACTACAAGTTTTACTCCACTATAGACTTGTAGCTGCACTCTCCTCACTGTAGATAATATTGTGCCCATTGATATAGTCATTACCCATGAGTCGACCCTTCACAAAGTTGTTCGTAAGAATACAATTTGGGTCAAATTATCGTTTTACCCCTGTGATTACCTCTTTGCTCCTTAAATACCACTAATCCTCTAATGAACAACAAGTCTAACGTCCTACCTTAGACTCAAACCCTCATAGAGGGCGGGGCCTCAATGTTTAAGACCTGGAGTCAGTTCTTAAGGGAACAACCTATCTAATTCCTTAGTGTAGAAATGAGTGAATTTCATCTTGCATAGTTAAGTTCCCAGACTACCTCACGAGGTTCGTCACACGAGAAGGTAGGCTTATTGAGTCGGCTATAGGCCACTCTCACCCATACTAGTCTAAGGACAAACCCCTATAAGCAGGAGTTTTTAACTTGCTCAGGATTCAGGTCGAGTCACTAATGACCATCTATAAATTACTAGTCTTATCCTGTTAACGGTGTGACACTGGTTAGACTAATAATTTGCGATCGATCTTGTATGAACTCTTCATACAGGATGCCCCCACTCGCATGTCAACTACATGAATGAGCTGGATTACCTCATTTGTACTAATTACAAAGTGGGTCGCATCCATGGTATTACCAGAATGAGGTTTCCAACCTTATTCTTATACCATAGACCATTTAGGTTATATTCTTGAACTCAACCCAAATAGTGTCCATTACACTGATGTTCAAGATAAATGTTATAACCTTGGAGCTTAGTTTATTGGATTTATAGAGCAAGATTGTAATTCTATCAAAACAAATAACACTTTATTTAATTGATCAAAATTACACAAGTTTAGGGCATAAATCCCAACAATATCCCACTTGACCTAAAGCTTGTGGAGTACAAAAACATTACAGTAATGTAAATACAATAAACTAGGGCATTTAAACCCCTTTGTACAAAATACTCTCACTTGCCCTTGTTGGGGAAGACTTGTAAACCTAGACCTTCTAGGTGACTCTAAAAAACTTTAGCCGTGAGAGCCTTTGTAAAAAGATCAGCAATGTTGTGCTCTGAGGCTATCTTCGTGACAATCACGTCTCCTCTATGCACGATCTCCTAGATGAGATGATACTTACGCTCTATGTGCTTTCCCCTCTTGTGACTTGGGGTTCCTCGATTTGCCATCGCACACCACTTTATTATCGCAATACAACGTGATGGGCAAAGTCATATTTGGAACAACTTCCAAATTTAGCATGAATTTCCTTAACCAAACGATCGCCTTAGCTGCTGCTACAAGTTGCTACATATTCAAACCTCCATGGTGGAATAAGCGATGCATCCTTGCTTGACGCGCCGCCATACTACAACTCCTCCGTTAAGAGTGAATATTGACCTACGATGTAGATTTCGAGAATCTTTATCGATGCAGGTATCTGTCTGTGGATCAAATCCTTAGTCCCATACACAAGCGTGTAGTTCCTTAGTCTCGAAGATACTTAAGGATTGTTTTAACCGTTGTCCAGTGTTCAAGTCCTGGATTGGATTGATACCTACTGACTATCCCAACTGCAAAACGGATGTCAGGCCTAGTACACAACATGGCGTACATCAGGCTCCCAACAGCAGATGCATAAGGAATCCGTCTCATATCCTCAACTCTTTGAGGTGTCTTAGGACACTGTTCCTTAGACAAATGGATTCCATGTCTAAAAGGCAACAAGCCCTTTTTGAAATCTTGCATCTTAAACCTTGACAACACTTTGTCTATGTAAGATGCTTGAGACAAGGCTAGTATTTTATTCTTTCGGTTCCGGACAATCAGGATCCAAAGAACAAACTGCGCATCACCCAAATCTTTCATTTGAAACTGCGTAGCTAGCCATTCCTTGATGTCAGTAAGATAACCTACATCATGCCCAATGAGTAGGATATCATCCACATAGAGAATTAGGAATGCGACAGAACTATTGATGATTTTCTTGTAGACACAAGGTTCATCATCATTGTGGTCAAAACCATGAGATCTGATTGCCTTATCAAATCTTATATTCTAGGACCTAAGGCTTGTTTCAGTCCATAAATTGACCTTTTAAGCCTGCAAACCTTTTGCTCTTGTCCTGGTTCAATGAACCCTTTGGGTTGGTTCATGTAGATGTTTTCCTCAAAATTGTCATTCAAAAAGGTTGCCTTGACATCCATTTGTCATACCTCATACTCATATTATGCGGCAATGGCAAGAAGGATACAGATAGACTTTACCATAGCAACAGGTGAAAAGGTTTCCTCATAGTCAACCCCTTCAACCTTAGTATAACTCTTTGCTACTAGTCTAGCCTTAAAGGTTTGCACCTTCCCATCTACACCACGCTTTCTCTTATAGATCCACTTACAACCTATAAGTTTTACCCCATCAGGCTTATCTACAAGATCCCAAACAGAATTGAAGTACATAGACTCCATTTCTTGGTCCATGGCTATGACCCATTTGTCTTTTTCTTTGTCAACCATTACTTGATTATAAGTCAATGGATCATCGCAGTTGTCATCTGGTATAACAACTTGGGTTTCAGCTAAACCCATGTAACGGTCAGGTTGTATTACAATCCTGCCACTACGTCGAGGCATACTCAACTCTTGAGATGGACTTTCTTGACTAGAAAAACTAGTATCAACAACTCTTGTTGACGTACTAGTGTTCTTAGCAACCTTTGTTATTGTTCCGTCTAATTCACTCAACACTACTTTACTTTTTGGTTTGTGGTCCCTTATGTGGTCCTCCTCTAAGAAAATGGCATTTGTCGACCCAAAAACCTTATCTTCCTTAGGATCATAGAATAAACCACCTCTTGTTTCTTTTGGGTATCCTACGAATAGGCATAACCTTGAACGTGAATCCAACTTCTTTGGATTTATCACAAGCACATGTGCTGGACAACCCCAAATTCTGAAATGACATAAACAACCTTTACGTCCTATCCAGAGTTCAAAAGGTGTTTTAGAAACACTTTTTGAGGGCACATTATTCAAAATGTATACTGCAGTCTCCACTACGTAACCTCAAAAGGAACTAGGGAGATGAGCATAACTCATCATTGATCGAACCATGTCCAACAGGGTTCTATTTCTCCTTTCCGATACATTGTTTTGTTGTGGTATGCCGGGAGCTGAGAGTTGGGATGTAATTCCATGCTCTATCATATAGTTCTGGAATTTTAAATCCATGTATTCTCCACCTCGATCCGATCGAAGTGTTTTAATAGTTTTACCTAATTGATTTTCAACCTCAGTCTTGAATTCCTTGAACTTTTCAAGTGCTTCAGACTTGTGGTGCATTAGGTAAATATGCCCAAATCTTGAATAATCATCTATGAAAGAGATGAAATATTCATATACTCCCCTGGCTTTAACATTCATCGGAGCCAAAGGTTTGAATGTATAAGCTCTAGAGGGTCTTTGGCTCTATAACATTTTCCACTAAAAGGTCTTTTAGTCATTTTGCCTTCTAGGCATGATTCACATTTATGGATTGAAACAAGCTTCGAGGTCTTCGAATATAAGGTTTGATGAAGCAATCAAATCTTATGCCTTTGATCAAAATACCGACGAGCCTTGTGTCTACAAGAAAATCGTTGACAAAACTGTCGCATTTTTGGTGTTGTATGTGGACGATATTCTTCTCATTGGGAATGAGGTAGAATTCTTACTGACGTTGAGAAGTGGCTAGCTTCACAATTCCAAATGAAAGATTTGGGAGAAGCTCAGTATGTTCTAGGTATCCAGATAGTCTGGAACTGGAAGAACATAATGCTAGCCTAGTCTCAAAGCGTCTTATATTGACAAGATGTTGTCTAGATATAAGATGCGAGAACTCCAAAAGGGCTTCTTCGCCTTTTAGGCATGGGGTTCACTTGTCAAGGATCAAGTGTCCTAAGACTCCTCAAGATGTTGAGGATATGAGACGTATTCCATATGCTTGGTGTGGGGGAGACCGATGTATGCAATGCTTTGTGTACTAGGCCCGACATCCATTATGCAAGAGGAACTTGGTGAATATCCCAATCCAGGATTAGATCATTGGATGGTAGTAAAGACAATCCTCAAGTATCTTAGGAGAACGAGGAACTACAACTTAGTGTATGGCCGTGGGGATTTGATCCTTACAGGATACACAAATTCTGATTTTCAGACCGATAAGGATTCTAGGAAATTCACTTCGGGGTCAGCCTTCGTCTTGAATGGAGGAGTTGTAGTATGGCGAAGCATCAAGCAGGGATGCATTCTTGATTCCACTATGGAAGCGAGTATGTTGCGGCTTGTGAAAGAAGGCGCAAAGGAAAATTTGTTTGGCTTAGGAAGTTCATGACGGATTTGGAAGTTGTTCCAAATATGAACTTGCCAATCACGCTGTTCTGTGATAACAGTGGTGTAGTAGCCAACTCATGTGAGCCTCGAAGCCATAACAGAGGTAAACACATTGAGCGCAAGTATCATCTGATACGGGAAATTGTGTACCGCGGAGACGTGACAGTCATGCAGATAGCATTGGAGCACAATGTAGCTGATCCATTTACAAAGCCCCTCACGGCTAAAGTGTTTGAGGGTCACCTAGAGAGTCTAGGTATTCGAGAGCTTCCTGACTAGGGCAAGTGGGAGATGTGTAAACAGGTATTCAATGCCCTAGTTTATTGTATTTTTTTTGTAACTCAAATACATTTTGGAAATGTACCTTCTCCACTAGCTTAGTCCAAGTGGGATTTTGTTGGGATTTCTTTCCTAATCTCGTGTTTGTAAGATATTGTTTTGAAATTAATAAGAGTTATTCATTTCTTCACCTTTATGTCTCGCATATATTTTAAACCTTTCCAATAAACTAAGCTCCAGGGTCATTGAATATATGAGAGAACTAGAACTTGAACGGTGTGTAGTTGACACACAAGGAGGATCACGTTCGAGTTAATGACCCGAACGGTCTACAATATAAGGATGGGGTTGGAGACCTAATCCTGGATACACTGTGGATGCGACCCGCTTTGTATTAGATACAAACGAGGTGATCTGACTCGTTCATGTGGTTGACATGCGAGTGGAGGCATCCTGTACAATGAGATTGTACAAGACCAGGACCAGTGAATTATTAGACTTACCGATATAACACCGTTGTGAGAAAGACTAATAAATTCATAGATGACCATTAGTGACTCGACACTGAATCACGAAGCGTATTCACGGACTCCCATCTGCAGGGTCCGTCCTTTGACTAGTACGGGTGAGGGTAGTCTCAGTTACTTGCCCAATATGCCTATCTTCTCAGGGACAAAACCAAGTAGAGAGCTGGGAACCTAATTACGCGAGATGGAGTTCACTCGTTCCCGCCTTTAGGGAATCTAGAGGGTTGTTCCTTAAGTGTTGTCTTGGGGCTTGGACAATGGGCGCCCACCTTCTCACTGGCCCGAGAAGGGTGTTGTGTATGGTTGGACCATCACAATATGATGTTCATTAGAGGAGCAGTGGGGACTTAAGGAACAAGAAGTAGACACATGGGTAAAACGGTAATTTGACCCAACCATGTCTACGAACAACCTGTGAAGGGTCGACTCATGGGTATTGGTTATATCGGTGGGCATGTAATATTCTACATCGATGGGAGTACAACTACAAGGCTATAGTGGAGTGTTCTTTGTAGCTAATGAATATTGGTTGGTAGGTCAAATAGTTTGACTGGTTAACCTTATATCATTGGAGCCCGTCACTGTAGGTCCATTAAGTCCCTTGGTTGGCTCAATATGGGATAAAAGAAGAATTAATATTTTGGTATGAAATTGAAGTGTTCAATTTCACTTTAAGAGTATTTATATCATTTATATGAGATATAGATGATATAATATATAGTTTAATATGAATGAGATTCATAATAAACTATATGTTAGCCTAATTGTTGAATTAAGAGCTAATTGGAGAAATTGATAGAGAGAAAATAAATTGGATGTGATTCAATTTAATGAATTGCAAATGAGATTTGCAACATGAGATATGAGATATCTTATATCATATAATTATGTAAATGAGATTTACAAACCTATGGTAGTGGTAAAGTAGTAATAATGTGAAGTTGTGAACTTCATTATTCCATTATTTAAACCCTTTGTAAGAAGGGTTTGACAAGCTAAGTTGTCATTTTTGGATTTTGCCCTAAGAATCCAAAAGTGAAATTCTCTCTTCTCTCTCAATTCTCTTCACCTTCCAAAACACAAAAGTTTCCACCAACTTCCCTTCTCCAAAAGAGAACAACCAAGAAGATCATTTGGTAGTGTTTGGGATCCGATCGTGGGAAAAGTTTGTAGAGATCGAGAAGCGCGAAGAGTTCGTGATCTACAGGAGAGATTACTGAATTTGTCTACAACAAGTAAGTATTTTCTTCTTGCTGTAGAATTTCAGCATGTTTAGCCTAGATCTAATAGTTAGATCAATTTTAATAAACACATGTTGCATGATGATA
>JAYKKG010000013.1:0-121585 GCA_036507285.1 Trichosanthes cucumerina
ATGCAGATTTTCCTGCCAGTTAGATCGACTTCTTCCAAACCTCACAATAGTACAAAAATCACCCGTCCTTCTTTTGTAAATCGAATGACTATCAATCGGCGTGCGAAATCTGGATTTGATTGATTAGAGGCGGCAAAAATAGCGGTGGTCGGGCCTTGCGGAATAACGCATCGTTGCCCTATCCGCCTACGGTGAGATTGTAGGCTGCTTGCAGTCGTTCCACGATCTAATCGCGGTGGCTCGTGTTTTGATAAATCGACCCTCTCGGTGCTCGCTCGCGGCGCGGCGGCGTTCCGCGAGCTTGATGCGGCGTTGAGAACCGTAAGTCGAAGTGGCGGGGCGTGAGCGGAGACTGGTTGATGATAAGCTTCGGCTTGCGGATAGCTCTGACCCGCCGGTGGTGGCCGAGTTACGGGCGTCGTCGGCGTTAAGGATGATGGCTCGCCTGGAGTTGGTAGCGCGCCTGGCGGCCGAATGCGTCTTCGGTCACGTGAGCGGCGGCGGCGGTGATAGGTTGGGGCGTCGGCGTGGGTGAGAGCGGCGGCGGTGGTGTCTTGCTTCGTTGATCACTGCTGGAGGCTCTTTGCCACGATCCTCGGTTTGTAGGCGGTGTGGCGGAAAAAGGGTAGCAACTTTGCTTGTGTGATGGCCCGTGAGCACGATTGAAGTAGATGAGGATGGATTACTGTGCGTGGTGGGACTAATAAGGGAGGCGGTACATCGGCTAGGGGCGAGAGGAGGAAGACAAAAGAGCTTAGGGTTAGGGGTTTTGCTAGGAGTTAGGGTTTTGCTCAGGGGTTTTGATTCCTCCTCCCTTTTAGTTTGAGACTTAAGGATATTAAATACAATACATTAGGTTAAAAATTCAAATGCCAATTACACCCTCATTTAGACATTAATAACCAAGCAACCTTTGCAATTTCCTTTACCTTTAATTTCATAAATAATCTCATCTTAAAGAACAATTCACTTAAACTAAACAAAATTACGGCCTCACTCTCGCGAGAGCTTGACTAAAATCACTAATCGGCTAATAAACGGCACGTGGTTAATAGAAGCGTTAAATAAAATAAATAATAGTGCAGTATGGTGATGGTGAATCACACAAACAATATATTACAAACGAGAGATTAGGACAAATCCCAACACCTTAATGTACTCTGAGGACTTTCCAGGTCTCTTATGAAGAATAAGAGAACAGGCGTGGAGAGGCAAAGCTGTTTGCCCATTCCATATGGTGGTTCCAGAAGGGTTCATCCTGCGGGACTAAGTCCTGTAACTCTCTACTGCTTTGAGCTTAAGAAGACCAAAGAAAGAAAATAAGAGGAAAGGGAAGGCACTCTTTCTTGACAAAGGTGAGGGAAAAGCCAAGCTTGAGGGATAAAGGAAAGTGTTTCCCATGAAACATGGATGGGCATTGGGCGAAAGCTGTCCAAAATACCTTGTTGAGCTCGAAGAGAAGAAAGGTAAATTAGATTTTACTTGTTCTTGAAACATGTTTAGTGGAAAATAATGATTTTACGGATACTTGATTCGAGAGCCACTAATCACGTTTGCTCTTCATTTCCCGGGAAACTAGGTTCCTTGAGGAGCTCAAGAGGTGAGATGGCGCTCGGGAGTCGGAGCAGGAGACATCGTCTCGGCTCGTGCGATAGGAGATGCCAAGTTATTTTTACGGTGATAGATTTTTTCTTAAAAAAATCTGTTTATAATTCATAAGCTTAAAGGAACTTAATTTCTATCTTTTTGTTTAATAGAACTTGGATATTGTATTTCTTTCTCGATTAATGAAAGCGTTCATTTTGAAGAGAGGGTGTCAATATTTGTTACCGCTAAATTGAAAAAATGAAGCATGCGTCTTTGAAAATGAATAAAGCGAAAGCAATTTTAAATCATGAGATGTTTAAAAATGCTAACATTCAAAATAAAAGGCAAAAGAATTTCTCCCAAATAATAATACCTATTTGTGGCATCTTAGACTTGGTCATATTAATCTCAGCGGATTGAGAGACTCTCTAAGAATGGACTTCTAAACAAGTTAGAAGGTGATTCTTTACACGCCTTGCGAGTCTTGCTTGGAAGGTAAAATGACCAAGCGACCTTTTCTGGAAAGGTTATAGTGTCGTAGAGCCACTTAGAACTTGTACATTCGGATCTTTGTGAATTAGGTGAATGTTAAGCTTCGATGAAGTGTGAATATTTCATCTTTTCATAGATGATTATTCGAGTTATAGTTATCTATACCTAATGCATCACAAATCTGAAGCTCTTGAAAAGTTCAAAAGTGTAAGGTGATGCGGAAAATATCAGTGCCCTAAACTAATGTAAATTAGAATAAGACTCAGACACTTCTATGGCGTGCAAGTATACGGTCGAAGCGACAAGTGATAAGTTAAAAATGCTCGATCCCACGAGGACTAGCTAAACCTAAATCAATGAGTGTCTAACAAATTTTCCTTATTTTAGTGCAATGCATGAGTGTGCAAATTACTATTGTTAATAAATAAATTGATGTGATATGTGAGCAAATACAAGACTAGACTCAAGAAAATAACTAAATTTAAATGAGGGGAGAGGAGAATGCAACTAAGAGGGAAGATGCAAGAGATGAGATTTTTTCATGAAAAATATAGGCTCGGGTAAGGTTGGAGTTTTAAGTATTCAATTGGAATGAATTTTGAGTGATGCCTTGAATTTACCTACACATGTATTCAAATGATTTCTTTCAAAATCACTAAGTTTTAAAACCTATAATCCCTCAATTAAGATCTAAATTATGCTCATGATTTAAGGTTCTAGGTAGGTTAATCATCTCTAATCAACTCAATAATCCTAGAATGAAATTTTAGTTTTCTAATTCACTAGCTCTCATAAGTTCGTGAATTCTAGAGAAATTAAGAGCCCAATTTTAATTCTCATGCAATATTAAATTTAATAAAATTTCATAAATCAACAATGACATTAATCATAAATTCGCTCCAAAATCTACATTGAAAACAACCTAACCCTTGCCTAAGATAATTTAGTTCATGACAAAAATCAACTCACAAACTTCTAATTGATGCATGTTTTTATCCATCAAAGAATTCAAAGAAAACAACCCAATAATGTTCCGCAGTTATCATAAATCGAGTCACAATTCTAGCCTAAAAACGATCCACGAATTCGGTCTAAAATAGTGAACAAAAATAGTCTTAAATATGTGTCCAATAGCGGAAAAACAACATTAACAATTAGAGATTAGGAGGAGGTAATGACACGAAGCAAAACACGAAAGAAAACCACGAAGAGCCAATGGACCATAGTAGCAGATTTTAGTTTTGCAGGTTCTGTGCGACAGCGATATCTCATGAACCGAAGCTTAGAACGACGATCCAACCGTTCAAAACGAAGTCCTATAAGTTGCAAATAAGCTGCCACAATTTCAGAAAAATCCAACGGTTGAAACTTTGGTAAACGACACTTTCGTGAGCGCCGCCAGTGAAAAACCGAACTGCTCTGCGATCTCCCAATGCGACAGAAATATTTGGCACATCGAAGCTCGAGCGGCGATCCAACCGTTCAAAGTAAAGCCCTATGAGTCTTGAACAATATGGAAACATTTCAGCACAATCCAACGGTTGAAACTCTAGCAAACGACAACTTTGTGAGCATCGTCTGTGAAAATCGAACTGCACTCTCAATTTTGTTACAACAATGGCCTCTCGGTTTTGCTACAGCAATAACACCTTGAATCTTCAATTTTTCCTCACTCGTATGATTGCTACAGCAATGGAACCTTCACGATTTTCCTCTCCAATGCACACCTTTGCTGTAGCAATCGCCCGTTCTCTCTCGGTCTCTTCCTCTTTTGCGACTACTCCTTCTCTCTCTCCTCTTGCCTGTAAACCCTAGCCTCCTTATACAAGATGGTGTTGCCCTAATTCCATAAATTACAAAAATACCCTTAAGGATAAAAAGACCATCTTACCCTTCGGGTAAAATGTCTAAAATACCCTTAGGGTTCTGTAATTTTCAAACATCCTCTGCACATAGAAAAATCCTAATAAATTCATTAATCAAAATATGGACCCAATAAATATGATAGGATTTTCTAGAATTAAAAATCTCGTTTTTAGGTCTTTAATTCTTTGTTAGCTTATTTTTCCAAATTTCTTAAATTAAAGCATAAAAACATCAAAATTAATTCTTTGCACCTAATGCTTAAATGCAAGATTTTAAAGCTAACACACATAATTTAGGGATAAACTAACATGAGGATCACTAAATTAAATGCAATTCAAGTGGATTAAACACTAAAATTCTAGTAAAATAAGTCACTTATGGTGTGAGTTATCATAAAAATTGCAAAGTAGAGAATTCATTAGGAAAAACCATTAAAATACTTGATCAGATCGAGGTGGAACTATATGGATTTGAGATTCCCGAGAACTATATGATAGAACATGGAATTAAATCTCAACTCTCGGCACCTAATACACCTCGACAAAATGGTGTGTCGGGGAAGGAGAAATAGAACCTTGTTAGACATGGTTAGTCCCTATGATGAGCTATGCTCAATTGCTGCCTCATTTGGGGATCGCATGATGAGACTACGGTTCAAATCTTGAGCAGTGTTCCATCAAAAGTGTTTGAAACACCTTTTTGAGCTATGGAAGAGGCGTAAACCTAGTTTACAACACTTGGGATTTGGGGTTGTCGAGCTGCGTGCTCGTGACAAACCCGAAAGAAACTAGAACCTCATTCAAAAATTGTGCCAATTTGTTGGCTATCCCAAAGAAATGAGGGTGGTCTTTTCTCGTCCACAAGAAAATAAGGTGATTGTATGCGACAAGCGCCACGTTCTTGGAGGAAGATCACATGAGGAACCATAAACGCGTAGTAAATTAGTACTAAATGAAGCTACATGTCGGTCAAGTGGACCTTACGTCAAGAGTTGATGGAGGAGTCGGCACCTCAATCGATCTCGTTCTTCTCAATCGTTGGGAATGCCCTCGCGATGGGAGGTTGTTTCCCAACTTTGATCGCTAATTGGGTTTAGTTGAAACTCAGGATTGTCATGCATGATGGCGGCGTAGAAGATCCATAGTCTTATAAGCGGACAATGAATGGCGTAGACAAGGACCAATGGATCAAAGCTATTGACTTTGAAATGGAGCCAATGGACTTCAATTCGACATGGGAACTTGTAGACCAACCTTTAAGGAGTTAGACCAGTAGGGTGTAAATGGATCTATAAGAGAAAGAGACATGCAGTAGAAAAGTCACAGACCTTTAAAGGCTAGGCTTGTAGCAAAGGGTTTTACCGGAAGGAATGAGTTGACTATGAAGAAACTTTTTGCCGATTGTTATCTTTGAAGTCTATAAGGATACTTTTGTCCATAGCGCATTTTATGATTATGAAATTTGGAAAATGGGCGTCAAGGCTGCCTTTTTGAATGGTAATCTTAACGATAACAACTATATGTCTCAGCTTAGAAGTTTTATAGCCCAAGGTAAGGAGAAAAAAGTTTGCAAGCTTAATCGATCCATTTATGGATTTAAACAAGCATCAAGATCTTGGAATATAAGATTTGATCTGTGATCAAGTCTTACGACTTTGAACAAGGCGTTGGCGAGCCTTGTGTTTGCAAGAGGATGCCAGCGATAAAGTAGCTTTGTTAGAACTTTATGTGGATGATATCCTACTCATTGGGAATGATGTAGGATACCTAAGCTGAAATAAAAGAATTGGTTGTGACCCAATTCCAAATGAAAGATTTGGGAGAAGCGCGGTATCTTCTTGGGATTGAGATCTTTAGGAATCGCAAGAAACGAGCATGCTAACACTTTCTCAAGCGTCTTATATTGACAAAATGTTGTCGGATATTCGATGCGGGAATTACAAGAGGGCTTATTACCCTTAAGGCCACGGAGTTCATCTCATACAGGGAATAATGTCCCAAGACACCTCAAGAAGTTGAGGATATGAGACATATTCTCTATGCCTCTGCGATGGGTAGCTTAATGTATGCTATGCTATGCCAGTCGAACATTTGTTATGCGGTGGGAATAGTCGGTGAGTACGGTCGATCGAGGGTTGAACCCTTTGGACAAAGATAAAAATATCCTCAAGTATCTAAGGAGAGCGAGGATTATATGCTTGTGTATGGGTCTAAGGATGCGATCCTTCTGGATACACTAATTACGATTTTTGGTGATAGGATTCTTGGGAAATCCACATCGGGATCGAGTTTTCACTCTTAGCGGGGAGCTATAGTATGGCGAAGCATCAGCGAGGATGCATCGACTCCACAATGGAGGCTAAGTATGTATTTGCTTGTGAAGCGACTAAGGAAATTTGTTTGGCTAAGGAAATTCCTTCTGCGATTTGGAAGTTGTTGAAATATGGAATCTCCAATCACCTTATCTTTGTGACAAGCGGTGGTGCGGTAGCCAATTCGAAGGAACCTCGAAGCCATAACAGAGAGTAAAGCACATCGAGAGGAAGTATCACGATCGAGAAATAGTGCAATGAGGAGTGTGTGATCCACGAAGATCGCTTTGGAGCACAATATTATTGATACATTTACAAAGACTCTCACGGCTAAAGTGTTCAGAGGGTAATCTGGAAAATGCAGGTCTCGAGATACATAAGCTAATCTAGGGCAAGTGGAAATATGTATTGGGGTATATGGATGCCCTAGTTTATTGTATTTCCATCTCTTGTAACCTTTGTTTTATATTATGATGTACCCCCACTAGAGTTTTAGTTCAAGTGGGAGTTTGTTAGTATTTGTGCCCTAAAACTTCGTAGTTTGTAATTATGTTCTAATTAATGTAACAAAGTGTTATTATTTCAATAAAGTGTTATTGTTGGTTATCTCTGACTTTGCCTTTATTTAAACCTTAAATCAATAAACTAAAAATCCAAGGTAGGACCACAAACAAATTGTTCATTAGAGGATCAACGATACTTAAGGAACAAGATGTAACAAAGGTAAAGCGGTAATTTGACCCGGTGGTATTCACGAACATTCGTGAAGGATTGACTTCTTTGTTATTGGTCAATATCCATGGACACGAAATATATCTGCGATGAGAAGAGTGAATTTGTGGGACTTTAGTGGAGTGTTTCGCATGATTAACGAATGTTGATTGGGAGGTTAATGAGATTAGCAGAGGCAATCTCAAATATCGTTAGAGCTTACGATTTGTAGGTTCATTAGGTCCACCTTGTAGCTCGTAAAGGGTTCTTAGATCATATGAATTTGAAATGTCCAAATTAATTAGAGAATATATTTAATGTATTTAGATACTATATAATATATAGTTTTGGAACTATATATTATAAATTTAATAATGAATATGATTCATATTAAATTATATGAGAGAAATTAATATTTGAAAGAGTTCAAATATTATATTAAGTGTGAATGTGATTCACATTTGAAAACTATCGGTTAAAATTTAATGTACCTTTGGATGTGCATTAAAGCGATAGAGTTAGAGGAAGCATATGATTAAATATGATTTAATCTTAATTAAATATAAGATATTTAATTTGGTTAATTAAATATAATTTAATTAAGGTTTTAATTTAATTCAATATTAAATTAATGGGAAGGTGTCGAGGAAGGACACGTTCCCCACCTCCTCCCAATCGATAGGGGTGGGGAGGTGATCCTCGTTTTATTCCTCTCCAATGAAGGAGAGAAGGTTGATCGATCATTTTCTATTACACGAGAGAATTATCTCTCACATTCTCATTCCCTTCTTCTTCCAATTGTTGGAAACCTTCCCACGAAGGAAGATTTAAGAACTAAGAGTTATAGAAGGTGCTCAGCTTTGTTGGTGGTGTTACATTTGAAGAAAAAGCAGAGAACTTAGGAAGTTCTGTGTTCTTTGATTTCTTGTAGAGGAGGAAGAAGTTGCTCCAAGTTAAAACTACAAAGGTATTTTTCTTCCACTTAGTTTAATTGTTAAACTTAACATATGTTTTCATGTATGCAATTAATCCATGTTTAATAGGATTAGAAATGCCATGCTTATTACGTATTTTTAGTTAATGTCTTGGTTTTGTTTTTAAAGCAAAACAATCAAGTAATTAAGATCCCAAACACATGATTGGCAAGTTCATATTTGGAACAACTTCCAAATCCATCATGAACTTCACAGGCCAAATAGCTTCCTTTGCGACTTCACAAGCCGCAACATATTCGAAACCGATCGGGAATCGATGCATCCTGCTTGATGCTTCACCACACTACAACTCCTCCATTAATAATGAAAGGTGACCTCGAAGTGGATTTCCTAGAATCCTTATCGATGCGAAAGTCATAATATGTGTATCCGTGAGATCAAATCCCCACTCCCATACACAAGGCTATAGTTCCTCGTTCTCTAAGATACTTGAGGAGTGCCTTTCACTTATCGATGATCTAATCTGGATTGGATTGATACATCTTGACAATCCCAAGCGCATAATAGATGTCGTGCCTAGTACCTGACATGGCATACATCGGGCTCCTACAAGCCCTGAAGCATAGGGGTTCGTCTCATATCCTCAACCTCTTGAGGTGTCATAGGACATTGATCCTTGAACAAGTGAACCCCATGCACGAAGGCGACAAGCCCTTCTTGGAGTTGCATCTTATACCTAGACAACATCTTGTCAATATAAGATGCCTAAGACATGGCTAGCGTTACATTCTTAGGTTCTAGACTATCGGATACCTAGAACATCTTGTGCCTCTCCCAAATCTTTCATTTTGGAATTGCGAAGCAAGCCATTACTTAATGTTAGTAAGTCCTACCTCATTCTCAATGGGAAGGATATCATCCACATACAATATTAGAAATCACGATAGTTTTGTCGGCGATTTTCTTGTAGACACAAGGCTCGTCAACATTTTGATCAAAACCATAAGATTTGATCGCCTCATCAAACCTTATATTCCAATACGAGGCTTGTTTGGTCCATAAATAGACCTTTGAAGCCGACAAACCTTTTACTCTTGGCCTTGGGCAATGAATCCCTTTGGGTGGTCCATGTAGATGGTCTCGTCAAGGTTGCCATTAAGAAAGGTGGTCTTGACATCCATACGCCATACCTCATAGTCATAATATCGGCAATGGTCGGGAAGGATTCTAATCGACTTTACCATGGCAGCGGTGAAAAGGTTTCCTCATAGTCAACCCATTCCACTTGGGTAAAACCTTTTGCCATTAGTCGAGCTTTGAAGGTTTGTACCTTCCCATCGCCACGTTTACGCTTGCAGATCAACTTGCAACCAATAGGTTTAGCCTCATCCGGTTGGTCCACATGCTCTGAGCGGAATTGAAGTACATCGGCTTCATTTCCTTGTCCATAACTTTAATCCATTCGTCTTTGTCAATATCTGTCCTTGCGATCATAAGTCAATAGATCCTCACGAGTCATCTTTAGGAGTGGCGACTTGGGTTTTAGCTAAACCCATGTAACGTCTGGTTTGTCTCTGGCGCTCCCACTACGTCGAGGCATTCCCAACTCTTGGGAGCGGACTTGACTAGGCGAGCTAGGATCAACAACAATTGTTGGCGTACTAGCACCATCGAAACTCTTGTGATGAAGTTTGTCCAATTCATTCAACACAATCTTACTCCTTGGTAAGTGATCACGATATGGTCTTCCTCAAGAGAAAGTGGCATTTGTCGACACAAGCAAGTATTATCCTTAGGATCGTAAAAAAGCGATCTCTAGTCTCTTTTGGATAACCTACAAAAGAGGCACAAACTTGAGCAGGGTTCCAACTTCTTGGGTTTGACACCAACACATGGGTCGGGCATCCCCAAAGTGCGAAATGACATAAACTTCTTTTACGACCATGCTAGAGTTTGAAAGGTTTTTCACAAACACTTTTCGGCGAAACTATGTTCAAAATGTATCTTTGCAATCTCCGCTGCGTAACCCCAAAATCAATCGGGAGGCGAGCATAGCTCATCATCGGCCGAACCATGTCCATCGAGTTACTGTTTCTTCTCTTGATACACCATTACTGTGTGGCATACAGTGTGGAGAGTTGGGGCGTAATTCCATGTACTATCAAATAGTCCTTGAATTCAATGTCCATATACACTCCACCTATATCCGTCGAAGTGTTTTATAGATTTACCTAATGAGGTTCTCAACCTCGATCTTGAACTCCTTGAACTTTTCAAGAGTTTGGACTTCCTATGCGATTAGGTAAATGTGCACGTACCTCGAATAGTCATCTATGAAGATCTGACGAAGAATTCGTAACCACCTCGTGCTTTAACATTCATCGGACACAAGAGGTCGGAATGTATAAGCTCAAGGGCTCCTTAGTTCTATATCCTTTTCCACTAAAAGGATGTTTGGTCATTTTGCCTTCAAGGCATGACTCACATCTGAGGTAAAGAGTTTTATTCCAACTCGCTTAGAAGTCCACTCTTCACTAGTCTCTTAATCTTATTGAGATTAATGTGACTTAAGTAGATGCCAAAGATGAACACTTTCTTTTGGAGAAACTTTTACTCTCTAAGTTCGCGTTTCGGTTGTTTTAAACAATTCGATATTCAAAACACTTTTGGCCGAATTAGGGTTCAAAACATATAAATTGCTCTCAAGCAAAAGCGAGAACAATTCAAATTTCCATTTAGAAATAAGCGCTTTATTACTCTTGAAAAAAGCAGAAATATTTTGTTCTAATAAGCGGAAATAGAAACTAGGTTTCTCGTAAACCCGGGAACTATGTACATATTATCCAATAATAAGTACTTCCCATGAAAAAGCAGTTTCATAGTGCCTATTGCTTTGCAGCGAGACAACTTCTAGGATCGACCACGAGTGTTATCTCACCCTTTTGCGACCCTTTGCGGGAACTTAATCCTTGAAAAAGAAAGAGCAAACATAGTTAGTGGCGCTGAATACATTATCAAGCGAGTAATTACTCTCCACTAAACAAGTTTCCTTGACAAGTAAATCACATTTACTGTCATCTTCTTTTCATCAAGGAAATTGGGACAACTCTTTTTCGGTGTTTGTCCCCAGTTGCGATCAGAAACACTTTTGGCAACTTCCTTGATTTCTTTGCCTTTTAGAGCGACAGCGCAGTCAACCCTATCCTCTTTCAACTTCTCCTTCTTCCCTACAGGGCCTAAATAGTCTACAAACTTTGTCCCGGAGGTCATACCCACAATGAAAATGTCTTAAGACAAGTCTTGCCTCAAACTTCTTGTCCCCTTGTTTGTACCAAGAATTTGGAAGGTTTGTAGATCGTTGAATAGAATTTGTTGGGCCAGGGCACACTGAGGACCCTCCTCGATGTATGTGAACTCTTGGTCGTCATTTACCAAAATCGTGTCTATATTGTTTTTCCACGAAATCTTATCGCGACTAATTTAATGGAAGGTAAAGGGCGTTAAAAGCGTTTGACCTTTTGTTGTTGAAAAAAGAAACTTTGTATTAGTCTACTTAAAAACTTTTGAAAATCCAATAAGGTTTTAGCAAATTTTTATCCTATGATCCGTAGGTCATTCAAAATTTGCAATGATACCCCCAAAGGTTTAGAATGACCGCCACCGTAGGGTAGACAAACCCCACTCGTCCTGCAGGACAAGATTTTCTCGCTCAAACCCTAATACAGAATAACTCTTATTCCATTAGGCATCCGATTTACCATTTTTCGGTTTGAATCCATTAACTCTTAATGAATCCTGTAAGTGTCACCCTCAATCTTTCAATTTCCAAGTATTCGTCCAAACAATAGATGTCGTATGGAGGACTAAGAAGGAAAAAACCAACAAGGAAATCGTATCCCTTTCAGGAATTCGCAGTGTTCTGACTCCCATGATCAAGGCCTCGTAGGGATTATGCAGTCGAGCCAAACTAGCGAGGCGGATCATAGGCGTCTCGCGAGTGAATCGAAAAAAGAGGCCGTGGATGCGGTTTTCCACTGAGTCCATTGCCACTCACTATAAGTACTCTCTCCATTCACGTTGATATTGACCCATTCAAATGCCACCCATAGGGGGACGCTCCCATTTGCGCCACGAAGCCAAGTATGGATCTCACGGTGCGAACTTAACGAAGATTTGTCGATGGAAAACTAAATGTATCTCATACACTTTATTTCCTCCCCTCAACACTTTAAAAATAATCGAGATTGACCTAGATAAACCGGCTAAAATTTACCTAAGTCTACCAATATAACTCTTATATTGGAATATAAATAAGTCTATAATCACATTATTAACTTAGGTCTATGTGAGTAGATTATTTAACTCTTAATTAACGACACTCACGAGAATATAACCTAAGAATCTCGGACGAATTCACTCCCAAGTCGGTTCCAGGGGGTGTTCATAAAGCGTCGACTTAAAAACCTCGACCTTAGACAAAACCTTCCTTAAACGAGTTACTTATCGAGTCACCATTCAAAGGTCATATTTGATTTTTAATTGTAATCTCATTAGAACTAGAAAACCTAAGTCTAATTATTCAAGTTCTAAACCATTTAAAATTAATAATTATCTTAGGTTACATGCATTTCTATGTTATAGTGCTTGATCATTCATCACATGAATAATACTATACTATAACATACATTCATCACATGAATTAAATGCATGAGCATGCTTTTAATTTAAAATATAACACTTATATTAAATAAATTAAATCATGCAAACATTATATTATAACTCTTATAATATTAACCTATCATGCATACTATATATTATAACTCTTATAATATAAATATTATGCATGAAATGTTTAACCTAAGGTGGGATTTTAAATCTATATGGAATGACATTATGCACTTAGAAATAATTAAATCATACATCCCATGCATAAAATAATCATATAGCATTATTGGACCGAATTTTGCCACCTAGGGACATAAAAATTAAATTAATTAACATTAATATACATTTATATTAATATTAATTAAAATAATTAAATAAAATACATTTATAAAAATAAATTTAACAAAGAAAATAAATAAAAAAACAATTTTGCACGTCCCAAGGCTCGAACATTTGCACTTGAAGTCGCAACTCCCACTCCCGCATACGATCTTGAGCAAGCTGTTGGAAACCTCCCACTCGCATTCAAGCGTTGCCTCTCGCGCGTGCATAACCTCGGCGTTGCAGCGCTACACCCAGCGTTACCAGCGGCTGACTGCGGCGACACCTTGATAAGCATTGACAAGCGTTGAGGGCGAATGAGCAGATTTTCCAACATTAGGGAAGGAATTAAGAAGTTGGAAAAAGAAATTACATGGAATGCATCATTATTATCTCATTTAGATCCTCGTATAGATCAATGTGAACTTGAAGTTCAAAAGATAATTCATTTGCAAAACATAGCAAATCAATTACGGATGCATTCACGGATGCTAAAAGGGTGACTAAATCATATATACGGCAACAAATGCTCCATCAAAAATAGATATCCCAAAGGAACAAGTTGTCAATAATGAGTGTGGAGCACGCCAGAAGCGTGGTAGACTTATGGGTTCCAAAGATAAAAATCCTCGAAAAGAAAAGTAGTTGAGAATCAAAATGATTGGATAAAAGGTATGGATGTTCGGAAGAAATCCTAGATACAACTACTCAAAAGAGTATTGATGAAAATCAAGCGCTTGAGGATAATAATGAAATTTCTATAAACTATGTTACAATAGGAAAGAGATGGAATCGAAATGATATCATTGTTGACAACATTTTTGCTTATAATGTTTCTCACGATATTATTCATGAAATTGTGATTTTGATCCAAAATCTATCGAAGAATGTCAGCGAGAGAAAGGATTAGCCAAAATGGAAAGAAGCAATCCAAGCGAGTTGAACTCACTTTCAAAGCGTGAGGTTTTGGACCGATAGTCCTAACACAGAAGGTGTCAAACACTGTGGGATACAAATGAGTATTTGTAAGGAAATGAAATGAAAAGAATGAAGTCACAAGATATAAAGCGAGACTTGTTGCACAAGGATTCTTACAAAGAAAGTGGTATAGATTATGAGGAGACATATTCTCCTGTGGTGGATGCAATAACGTTAAGATATTTGATTGGCTTTGTTGTATATGAAAAACTTGATATGCATTTCATGGATGTAGTCATGGCGTATTTATATGGATCTACGGATAATGACATTTATATGAAAATCCCGAAATGATTCAAAATACGAAACATATGAATCAAGTTCTCGGGAATGGTATTTAATGAAATTCTGAGATCATAATATTAGTTAAAACAATCGGGGACGAATGTGGTATAATCGCTTTGGCGAATATCTCTTGAAAGAAAGATATCAAAATAATCAGATATATGCATGTATTTTTATAAAGAAATCTCGATCGAGGATTTGTTATTATAATTTGTATATGTTGATGCCTTAAATATAATTGGAACTCTGAAGAGTTATCTAAGGCAATAGAATATCTTAAGAAAGAATTTGAGATGAAAGATCTTGGAAAAACAAAATTTTGTCTTGGTTTTGCAAATTGAACATTTATGAGATGGGATATTTTTCATCAATCAACTTATCTGAGAGAAAATCTTAAAAGATTCTATATGGATAAAGCACATCCATTGAACATTCCAATGGAGGTTGGTTCCTTTGGATGTAAAGAAAGATATATTTCGACCTCGAGATGACAATGAAGAACTACTTGGTCTGAAGTACCATATCTTAGTGCAATTGGAGCACTTATGTATTTGGCTAATAACACAAGACCACATATTGCATTTTGAGTAAATTTATTAGCTAAATATAGTTAATGTCCTACAAAAAGACATTGGAGCAGAGTTAACCATGTACTCAGATATCTTGAGGGCGATTGATATGGGTTTATTTTATTCTAACAAATTCGGTTTTGATCTAGTTGGTTATGCACGATTCTTGTTATCTATCGATCCACACAAAGCTAGATCTTAGGCAGGTTATCTATATACATGTGGAGGAGCTGCTATATCATGGCGATCGATGAAAGCAGACCATCACGACCACTTCTTGAATCATGCTAAAATCCTCGCAATTCACGAGGCAAGTCGAGGCGTGTATGGCTAAGATCAATGACACAACACATTCGTGAGACATGTGGCTTATCTTCTTGCAAACCCCTTCCAACAATATTATCTGAAGAAAACACAACATGTATATCTCAAGTCAAATGAGGATATATTAAAGGAGATAGAGCAGAAGCATATCTCTCAAAGTTTTCTACACTCATGACCTTGATGAAAATGGCGACATCTCGATTACATGATTTGTTGAAAGATAACTTGCGGACATATTTACAAAGGCATTACCAACTACAACATTTGAGAAATTGGTTCACAATATTGGGATCACGAAGACTCGAGAGATCTCAATTGATGTCGTCATGAGGGGAGTAAATATATTATATAAAATATGTATTCTTCTTTTCATTCACTAGGGTTTTTATCCCATAGGGTTTTTCCTAGTAAGGTTTTAACGAGGCATATTTTATATAAATGGGCATTTAAGGCGATATATAAATATTATGATGTAAATGCCCATTTCCACATGTCCTTTAACACCCATGCCATGTGACAAATTATCCTTAGCCATAGTGTCCTTCATGTGTCCATTTCTTACCAATGCTTAGTGTCCAAATGTACCAACTCATCCCTTGCCAAATTTCCTATATATAGTGTCATTTGGTGGAAGAATAAAAGGCACAATTGGTGAAATAAGCCTCCAATTCTTTTCTTCTCTCCCACTTTCTCTTTAGTTTATTTCTTATTTAATTTCTCATAAATTTCCACTATCTTTTGTCTATATCATTTATATATATATATATATATATTCTAATTCTAATTTCCAAATACTTGAATTATTATTATTATTATTATTATTATTATAATAATATTATATTATATTAGTATTTAAATATTGATAAAATTATAGGTTTTCATCCTATTTTCACAACATTTGTAGATATGTATATGCAGAAAGAATAAGAACCTACAAATATATCAACTTTATAAAATCTATAACGCTGAAATATTGTAATTTTTTAAATTAAAATACCTATTAATTAATTATTTGAGGATAGAAATCAATTTTAAGTTTAATCCTTTTTGTAATAATAATTTTTAATTTACTTAATTGATAGTGATATTTTCAATGGTATGTGTTGCTTAAAAAATCAAATTTCATTACCATACATTGTATGAAAAGAAATATTAAAAAAGGAATTCATTAAAGTTAGATAATTAAAACTTGTAATGTTGAAATAAAGAATAAAATATAAAATAAAGTAAAAGTAAAATTACATTATCAAAAAAGAGAGACAAAAAATAGGAGTAGTTGAAAGCTTACCGACTAAATAAATAACATTCTTCTTACTTTTAAATTTTTGATTTCTCAATATTAAAAGTAATTGCATTACTGTATAATATTTTGTCCACAAGAGAATAACTCAATTGACATCAAGTAAAAAACTGTAATAATATTCTAAAAATATATTTAAAAAATATAAATAATATTGAATCACACATTCATTATACAATAAATAAGATGTATATTATATTACATAAATGAATAATTTATTTCACACAATAATTGAATGAGAAATATTTCTGAAAAAAGAAAACAATTCAATAGGAAATATCTTTTGTGATGTTAATCTTTTTTTTTTGGGATGTTAACATTTGTGATGTTAATCTTGAGTGTATTAGTTTCAACACTCTTTTCTTCACTGCCTATAACACCATTTCCTGCATCGTCGTTATGAATCTTTTCTATTTCACCATCCACAATATCTTTTTTGTCATCGGTCTTGATCCTCTTTTCTTTACCATATGTATCATTCTCTTTATCGTCTATTTTTCATCACCATCTATGACATTAGATCCTCCTCATGCAGATCGATTGCACTACAACCTCTTTGATATGGGTTTACTTGAGGTCTTCCACAAAGTTCGGGATGTTTAGCGCTACATCGGGACTAATATCACCTTTTAGAGGACCATACTCAATGTAATTTGCATTTGTAATCTCAATCGTGTCAATACAAACAAAGAGAATGCCAACAAAAATAAACGTTCTTCCTTTGATGATGGCCATGGTCGATAATAAAAAATATACAAAACCTATTTGAAAACTTAAAACTTAGAATGGTTTGATAAAAAGAAAAGATTTTAAACTAGGGATATTTATACTAGCTTGTTAGCTTTTTATAGATTGTGTTTGCTTTTTCTTGGGTGGGTTTATATATCTCTTACAACAAAACCTAATAAAAGTAGGTTTGAATTGAATGATTAACATTTTGCCAACTCATAGATTCAATCAAATGACAACCTCACTTGTTAATTCTTAAATATAGAATAACCACAACGGAAGCTAATAAAAAAAATATCAAATTATCATAGGTATTCAAGAGAGAATTGAAGTAAATAACCTTTAACTTGGAAAATAAACTTTAAAATTATCCGATATAAATTTTTTTTCAAATAATTTTATCTATAATATATTAAAAAGTGAGGATGTTGGAAAAAAAATTTTTTGGACACATTTGTGTTTTTTAATTATTAATTTACAAAATATGTCATGATTGAGTAATTATAAATACTTAATTAATTAATTACTATTAATAAATGTATGAAATTTAAAATGTTGGAATGGAAAAGTTTTCTACCACTTAAAATTTTTCTTTAATTATAATTCATAATTGATTTTGAAAACACAAGTATTTTAAAAGTTTTGTAACTTCTCATGTAACGACCCTACTTTCCAAACTCACTTTACGTAGGACCGCTACTAAACATGCATGCATTTAAGGCCATAAATAACATTAAATAAATAAAACATGATGATTAAAATCGCTTTAATTTGGGATCCCATAAAATAAAACATTTAAAACAACATCAATCGGTTTGGCCTCGAGTTAAAGCGCTCTAAAATCATAATGTGTAACAAAAGCGTTTAACCATGACTCTTAAAAACATAAATACATAAAACATGACTTTGTCCCATGGCCTTCGTAAGCGCTTGAGTCATTCACCTTGTATGCCTTTGCTCCTACGAAAACATTTTAAAAGGAAAGAGTGAGTATTAGAAAAATAATGCCCGATAAGTGACCTCGCTCACAGAGGTTTTGGGACATGTCGCATACAATCATGACCATAAAACATTCATGTGTGGGACCTAACTTTCTAATTACTATCATGACTATTCCTTTTTGGCTTTTAGTGGTCAAGTAAGTTCTCCACGAAAGCATGTGAGTCAAGCGACTCTGTACTATGGAGTCCTCCCTAACCCCAGAGAGCATGTTGGGTCAGAAGATTCTTGAGTCATATTGAGTCAGAAGACTCTGAATCATGTTTAGTCAGAAGACTCTGTCATATAGGGTCCTTTTAAAACCACAGGAGTATGTTAGGTCAGAAGACCATTGTCATATGTGGAGTCCTCTCAAAACCCCCATATAACCTTTTGAAGTATAATTGCAACAACCATTCATATATCTATCATGTACATACAAATATGCATGAGGTCTCATCATCCTTTCATATACTATGATGCACATGTCATAGAATAATAGTAATTCAAATATCAAAGAATACTTTTCATAACATTTAAGCTTAAATCAATCCATCATAAATCATAGCATAACTTTCATAGCTTTCAATTTAAAACACTTTAAAACATAATACTTTGAAATATATAAGTAATCAAACATAATAAAATCCATGACTTTAAAACTTTACATATAACTTTCATATACGGGACCTAAAACTTTCTCATAACAGAACATAACTAAAATACATGACTTTCTTTTGGTTAAGTGGTCAATTCATGAACTGAGTCCTTTCATGTTGAGTCCCTCACACAGACTCCTATATGTTTTGAGTCACTCCACAGACCCTATAGGGTGACCAGGAGGGTCTCTAATGCATGTTTGTTGTGCATAAAACCTCGAGAGGCAATTGCCACATAGAGTGCATGATGTCCCATTTATTAATCATAACTTTAATACACATATCATGAGAAGACAATAAATTAACATTCATGGCATAACATTCATAACTTGACTAAAATAATACTTGAACATAATAGATTTCAAAAGTGTAAATAATAAAATACTTTTGAAATAAAATAAAAAACTTTTTTTCTCCCATTTTAGAAAATTGGCACAAGATCCCTTACCTTAGCTTTCGCTCTTAAATTTCCTATAATTAAATCTCGACTCGAGAAAATCCTTTGAACTATGCTCAATACTTGAGTCCCTTAAATCAAATCCATTTTCTTAATTAATTCACACACATAAATAATCTTATTTTTAATCCACTAGTAGTTAGGCTAAATTACCACAAGCGAGAAGGTGAAATCACGCTCGAAGGGTCGAATTAATCGAACTAGATAACTTCAAAAGGTTGCGTTGACCATATCAGTTGACCGACGGCGACGACGAGCGTTGACCAACGAGCAACGGTGTGTTTTAGGAGATCTTATCCAGTGGCGTGGAAATGTGTTTTAAGATCGAAATTTCTTGTTTATATTGGTTTACTAAAAATACCAATACATTGGAAAAATCTGAGAGACAAGCATTCACTCTAATCTAATTAGGGCATAGAATTTAGACATGCAAACATATGTTGTACAATATATTAAACTAAAAGAAAAAAGGTAACTACCTTTGTAGTTTTCACACAGCAACCCTTGCTCCAATTGCATAGCAACACAACACCTCTGTTCTTTCTTCTCCAGCAGGACACCAACCACTTGGCAAACCCTCATCCTCTGGATTCAACTTAGATCTCTCCTTTTTGTGGGAAGGAGCCAACAATTGGAAGTGAAGAGAACTTTTTGTTGAGAGAATTCTTTCGGCAATTTCTCGAGGAAAAACCAAATGATCAACTAGTCCAAACTTACGTCCAAAGAGAAGTTAAAGGGAGAGAGCACTTCCCCCACTCCTATCCATAGGGGGCGGTGGGGATGTGAGGAGCGTGTCCTCTTGACACGTTCCCACCACTAATAATTAAATTAATTAAAACAAATTGAATTAAATATTATATATTTAATCAATTATCAATTAAATATCATATATTTAATTAACGTTTAAATATCATATATTTAATTGAGATTAAATCATATTTAATCAATTTCTCCTCTAACCTATAGTTTTAATGCACATCTCATGCACATTAAATTTTAACCTATAGTTTTTAAATATGAATCAAATCACATTTAAATTAATATTTGAACTCTTTCAAATATGTAATTCCCTCGTACAATTTAATATGAATCATATTCACATTAAATTTATAATATAAATTTTAAAAACTTTATTATAAAGTATCTATATACATTAAATTTATTCCCTAATGAATTTGAACATTTCAAATTCAAGCGATCTAAGAACCCTTTCTTTGGAAGTAGGGGTGAGCATCGATCGGTCGGGGTCAATTTTCGATCCCAGCAGACCACCGAACCGCGACAAGCAGTGGTCGGTTCGGTCGAATTTTTTTAAAAAAAATCTTACCAAAAAACCGACAAATGTGATCGGTTTGGTGGATTTATATATATATATTTAAATATTTATTAAATTAATTATTTAATATTTATAATTATTATTTAATTATTTTTAGGAAAAATTTTAGTTTTTATTTTTTTAATTATTATTATTATTATTATATATATATATTTTTTTTTCATTTTTGATTCGGTTTTGTGAAGGCCAAAAGCGGCCAGATAAAACCTTCACAAATCCGATCGACCAGCCCTCGGTTCGGTCGGTCGTGTCGATTTCGATCTTTTGCTCACCCCTAGCTGGAAGTATTAAGTTAACCATCGAGCTTAAGTACTGACCTTAGACAAAACATCACTTTGGAAGAGTTCTCTTATAACCAATGTCCTATTACCTATTATATTTTAAACTATTTAAAATACTATGTAAGACTAACTTCTAATCCTATTAGAAATTAAACTTAAGTCTAAATTCATTTTAAACAATTTAAAACTAATATTTTTGTTTAATCCAAATTCCTATGTTTGCATGCAACTATTTGTTATAGGTTATGGTTTCTAAAACCCTTTTTTATAAATTTTATAAATTTTAATTATTAACCTATATCGACGAACTATATGATAAATCCCACAAATGATTTCTAATTGGAATTACATTCAAGGGCAAAATACCTTTTTGGTCCCTTAGTTTTGTGTTTAGTTCCCTTTTAGTCACTGAGTTTCAAACTTAACAATTTAGCCCCTGAGTTTTGTATTTATTTACATTGTTGGTCCTTCCCTCCAATTTTTCGTTAGTCATAACAAAAAGCTGACGTGATACCTATTTTTTTTATCTATAATAAATTATTTTATTAATATCTAATTATATTTTATTTAAAATTTATTTTTTATTTGACAAAATACTTTTTTAATCTACCAATTTTGTATTTGGTTCTCTTTTGGTCCCTAAGTATTCAAAAACTCAACAGATTTACCCTTAGAAATTTTGTTTGAAGGCGTGAGTTCGGAATCGAGAATCACTGGGAATCGAAGAAGCTGGAGGTTTGTCTGAGGGTTACAAGCACGGGAATCGAAAAGCTGTGTTTGGGGTGCGGTGTTACGAAGTGCGTGAATCGAAGCACTTGTGTTTGAGAGTGCGATGTGTTAAGCACAGGAATCAGAAGTGTCTTGGAGTGCGGTTTTACGTACTCTAGGTTTGAAGTACTGATTTTGTTTCACCTTTTTTCTTTTAGCTATTTTATTCCTTTCAAATTTTTGTAATTGATCTTATGTAAATTGTAGAAGTTAATGTCTAACATGGATCAATCTTTTAAGTAACTTTTCCATGAAACTTTCAATTTAGGTAGTTTTTTTAACACCCCTACCACGAGTTTACACATACAAATACATCGTCCAAAAGTGTTGCAACTAACACGAAACAAAAGAACATAAAGCGCCTTTGTGCGAAAGAAAAAAAATATTTCATTTTTTCTAACTTTTAAAAAAGAAATTACAAAATTGAGCCATTTGAGTGTACATTAAAAAAAAATACCAAGTTGTTTTTATTTTTTTTTAAATAAAAATTTCACAAAATTCAAACGTGTTGAGAATAGCATAAAAAAAATGTTTATTAGCCATTTTTTAGTTTTATTTTAACCTTTTAAAAAATTGACTAGATTGTCGGATTGTTGGAGTGGTCAAGTTGATGAGGTGGTGGGATTGTCGAGGTGGTCGTTGGATTTTTGGTTGTTGGTGGTCATCGGGTCGTCGGAGTTGTTGTTGAAAAGGTCGTTGAGGCAACCATCAGTGGTGGCTAGTCGCCGGAGTTGTTGAAGAGGAAATGGAAAATCAAGTGTTTTTCAGAGGCAGTCATGATCAGCGCTAGTCGTGGTGTGGTCGTCGGAGTTATCGTTGTCGATGGTGTCGGGTGGTCGCCAGAGTTATCGTCGGAGTTGTTGGCAAAGTGGTCGCCGGTATGGTCGTCGGAATTGTCGTTGTCGGTGGTTGTTGAGTGGTCGTCGGAGTTATCACCGGAGTTGTTGCCAAAGTGGTACTTTGTGCGGTCGTCGTCGAGTTTTTATCGGAGTTGTCGTTCTTGGTGGTGGCCGAATTTTTACCGGAGTTGTCGTTATCGGTGGTCGTCGGTGGTCGCCGGAGTTTTTATCGGAGTTGTCGAATTAGTCGACAAATGGATGAGAAAAACATGGAACAAATTCCATGAGATTACACTATTGTAACCCATGGGGTTGTATTGTTGTAACCCATGGGAATAAGTTTCAAAACCAAGGATTTGGAACACCTTGCTCCAAACATGGGGTTGGATTTGGATGCCAAACCCATCCAAATCTAAACCCATGGGCCAAACACACCCTTAAGTTTTTCATTTAGTTACCATATTAGTCCTTTCATTCAATTTTTCTGTAGTCTAAAATAGTGACGTGACACCTATTTTTTGTTAAAAAATATTATTTTATTAATATTTAATTATTTTTAGTCTTTAATCAAAATTTTATTTGTTAGTTCGTTCTCTATTCCTGATAAGTTTTTAATAGTGAGTGATATCTATTTTTTATAAAAAAAAATATCATTTTATTAATATTTAATTATTGTTAGTCTCTAATTAAAATTTATTTTTTATTTTTTAATTCATTCTCCTTTCTTGATAAGTTTTTGATAATTGAATTAAATAAAAAATAAAAAATAATTAAATAGAAGGACTAATAGCATAATTAAAAGCAAAACTTGAGGGTAAATTTGTTGAGTTTTTAAAAACTTAGGGACAAAAAGAGAACCAAATACAAAATTGGGAGATTAAAAGAGTATTTTGTCAAATAAAAAATAAATTTTAAATAAAATAAATTTTAATATTAATAAAATAATTTATTATATATAAAAAAAAGGTGTCATGTTAGTTTTTCGTTAGGGACTAATAGAAAATTGGATGGAAGGACCAACGAGTGTAACTAAATGCAAAACTAAGGGGCTAAATAGTTAAGTTTGAAAACTAAGGGACTAAAGGGAACTAAACACAAAAGCGAGGACCAAAAGGTATTTTGCCCTACGATCAACAATTTGAATCATGCAAATTACTTATATAAAATAACACATTATCTTAAACTGAGTAATTTCATGCTCCATGCTATTTATTTTTCATATAATCCAATTATAACAATTATAATTAATTACTTATGAAAAATAAAATAAATCATGCATTTCGACCATATTTATATAACTATTATACAAATAAAATGCTTGAACATGCTTATCTTAAGGTGGGAAAAAATATAAATGACATTCATAAAGAAAATAGCCGTAAAACCGAAAAAGTTTGGCCCCTAAAGTGCAAAAAATTATAAAATTACTCTAATTTTATTATAAAACCGATCCAAAACACTTGGGCGGGCTCGGACCACTCGAGTCGGACCAATCATGACCGAACGCTCGAGCAGCCCTGAACCGGTATGCTTCTTCAAGTTGATGCCACGGCGTTGCAGCGCTTGGGGAAGCGCTGCAGCGTCGCCTCCTTATGCGCGCGGTTCGGTATCGGGCGGCGTTGCGCGGCTGCGACCCCTCAAATCTCCTTATCGATAGGAGCTTGGGCATTGTGACGTCGTTCCTCGGCATTGCAGCGGCTTCTTTGGTTACGCTAGTAGCTAATTCCTTCGAACACAGCAGCTTCCAATGGAAATTTCTCCCTCGAATCTCATTCGAAATGTTTCAAACTTGTCACAAACGACTCAATTATGCACTTAATTGCCCAAAACACAACCGCTTTTACACTTAATTTGATCAAATCAAAGATGAAACTAAGACAAAAAATTTCCTAAACAATTGTACAACAAACCAAATGTTATTCCCACCTATTCAATGCAAATTTGTTTCAACCAAAACAAAACAAACTTGACTCTGATACCAATTGAAGGAGATCTTATCCCCGTGTGAAGCGGAAACGTGTTTTAAAATCAAAATTTCTTGTCTATTTTGGTTTACTAGAAATACCAATACATTGAAAAAATACAGAGACAAGCATTCATTCTAATCTAATTAGAGCATGGAATTTAGACATGCAAACATATGTTGTACAATAAATAAAACTAAAAGAAAAAAGGTAATTATCTTTGTAGTTTTCACACAGCAACCCTTGCTCCAATTGCACAACAACACAACACCTCTGTTCTTTCTTCTCCAACAGGATACAACCAACTTGGCAAACCCTATATCCTCTACATTCAACTTAGATCTCTCCTTTTGTGGTAAGGAGCCAACAATTGCAAGTGAAGGGAACTTTTGTGTTGAGAGAATTCTTTCAGCAATTTCTCAAAAAGAACCAATTGATCGATTAGTCCAAACTTCTGTCCAAAGAGAACTTGAAGGGGAGAGGAGCACTTCCCACTCCGTATCGATGGGGAGGCAGTAGTGAAGTGGGGAGGGTGTCCTTTTGACACGGTCCCATCATTTAAATTAATTAAAACAAATTGAATTAAATATCATATATCTAATCCATTATCAATTAAATATCATATATTTAATTAATGTTTAAATATCATATATTTAATAGAGATTAAATCATATTTAATCAATTTATTCTCTAACCTATAGTTTTAATGTACATCTCATACACATTAAATTTTAATCTATAGTTTTTAAATATGAATCACATTCACATTTAAATTAATATTTGAACTCTTTCAAATATTTAATTATCTCATATAATTTAATATGAATCATATTCACATTAAATTTATAATATAATGTTCCAAAACTTTATATTATAACGTATCTAATATACAATAAATTTATTCCCCTAATGAATTTGAACATTTCAAATTCAAACGATCTAAGAACCCTTTACGAGTTAGAAGGTGGACCTAATGGACCTACAGATCAGAAGCTCCAACGATACGAAATTATTCGGTTAATCTCATTAACCTTCTAATCACCATTCGTTTACTGCGGGAACACTCCACTAAAGTCCCACAGCTGCACTCTTGTCACTGCAGATATATTTCTGTGTCCATGGATATTGACCAATAACAACAAGTCAATACTTCACGAATGTTCGTAATAGATGTATGCCTTAATCTCGTTTTGTTTGTACCATTACCATTTGAAATTAATAAGAGTTACTTCTTTCATCACTACTGTCTGCATAATTTTTACAAACTTTGTTCAATAAACTAAGCTCCAAGGTCATTGAATATATGATAGAACTTGAACTTGAGCGGTGTGTAGTGGACACACGGGGAGGATCGGGTTCGAGTTAATGACCCAAACAGTCTACAATATATGGATAGGGTTGGAGACCTAATCACGGATACGTTGTAGATGTAGCGCTTTGTATTAAATACAAGCGAGGTGATCGACTCGTTCATGTGGTTGACATGCGAGTGGGGCATCTTGTGCAATGAGATTGTACAAGACCGGATTTGTAAATTATTAGACCTCACGATGATGTAGCACCGTTAACAATATGGGACTAATAACCGTAGATGACTATTAGTTACTCGCCTTAATCTGAGCGTGTTACGGACTCTGTTTGCGGGGAAGTGCGTCCTTTGACTAAATGCGGGTGAGGGTGGTCACGATTACTCACCCAATATGTCTATCTTCCGAGGGACATGACCACGTGGGAGCTTGAAACTTAACTACGCGAGATGAAATTCATTCGTTCCGCCTTTACGGAAACTAGAAGAGTTGTTCCCTTAAGTCTTTGTCCCTAGGGCTTGGACGTGACGCCCACCCTCTCAGCGGCCCGAGAGGGTGTTGTGTATGGTTGGACCATTACAACGTTGTTGTTCATTAGAGGAGTAGTGGGGACTTAAGAAGCAAGAAGTAGACACAGAGGTACAACGCTAATTTGACCTAGTAGTGTCTACGAACAACCTGTGAAGGGTCGACTCATGGGTAATTTTTATATCAGTGGAAAAAACTTGTCTTACACAAGGGAGTGCAGCTACGGGCTTTAGTGCGGTGTTACCGTTGCTAATGAATGTTTTTTAACCGGGTCAAAGAGTTTGACAATTTAATCTCGGATCATTGGAGCTCGTCACTGTAGGTCCATTAGGTCAGTTGGTTGACTCAAACTGGATTAATAGAGGGTTTCTAGTTTTGGTGTGAATTTGAAGTGTTCAAGTTCATTAAATGGTAATTATGTCAATGAGATATGATTGACATATTATATAGTTTAATGTGAATGAGATTCAAAATAAACTATAGGTTAGCCTAATTGTCTAATTAGGGCTAATTTGGAGAAATTGGATTGAGAGAAGTTAAATTGAATGTGATTCTATTTAAAAATCCACAATTATACAAATGTGATTTGTATAATGAGATATGAGATATCTTATTATATGTGGTTATGCAAATATGATTTGCATAACCTAGGGTTGTGCTTAAATGGTAAATAGGTGAAGATTTCAACTCCACCTTTCACCATTATTTAAACTCCTTTGCAAGAAGGATTTGGTAACTCAAGGCTCATTTTTTGGAAATCTCACCAAAGAGCTCTTGTAATTCTCTCTCAACATCGCTTTCATTTTCTCCTTCCTTTCACCCAAAGAAGAGTCGCACAACTCTCGTTCTACCAAAAGTAGAACAAGCAGAAACCTTTCGGGCGTGTCTATGTTCGGCGAGATTGAGTACGTTGAGTTCATGATCACGGAGGGTTAGTGACCGGAGGAGGAAAACATGAAGACGGTTCTTCAACAAGTATGTACACTTGCTGTTTTTCTTCTTAAATTTCATGTTTAGCCTAGTTTTTATGTGATAGAAACTGTTTTAAGAAAACATATTTCGCAACGATACCATGGTGATTCGATCACCCTTCCGCTGCGTGGGATTTCATTCCCTTCACGTAACACAAGTTGGGTTAAATTATTGTTTTACCCCTAGGTTTCATCTTGTACCTTAAGTATCAGTACTCATCTAATGAACAATTTGTTTGTGATCCTACCAACAAACAGAAGTCCCTCTTGAGCCAATGAGAGGGTCGGGCCCTTTGTTCAAGTCTCGAAGACCCCACTTAAGGGATCATTCACTTGCTTACCCTAGTAGGCGGAAAAAAGTGAATTCCATCTTGCTAAGTTAAGTCCCCAGTCGCTCACTCGAGGTTGTCCTCAAGGTAGGCATATTGAGTCGGTGAATCTGGCCACTCTCACTCATACTAGTCAATGGACAATCCCTCTCAAACAGGAGTTCGTAACCTCCTCAGGATTGAGATCAAGTTGCCTAGGTAATCCTAGTGAAATAGAAACCAAACTAGTTTACATCTAGCAGTTACTATTTCACGGTTCGATCTTATGTAATCTCATCACATAGGATATCCTCACTCACATGTAATCTACACAAACACGTTAGGATCACAGTCTTTGTATCATATACAAAGTGGGCCACATTCATAGTATTACCAGGGTAAGGAACCCAAACCTTATCCTCTTACTATAGACCCTTTAAGTTTGTATCTCGAAGCGAGATCCTTTATGTGTACACTATATTGATTCAAGAAACATTTCTGACATTGGATGTTCGTTTAATTGATTTTGGTTTAAAACAAGGGCAATATAAGTAAATAATAAACAATAACTCTTTATTTAAATAATAACTCTTTATTACGATAATTAGAACAAAAAATTATAAACTACGAGTTTTAGGGCACAAACCCCAACACAATCGGCTTCACTCATAGAGTTGACAAAACTCACGGCGCGGTTCAAGCGAGCAATCCACATGAGAGCGAGCAACCAAAGCAGGCTGGCGCTCTGTTTGCATGTAACGACCTAAAAAAATGAGGCGAATCTCACGCTTAGAAGTTACTCACGCTACACCGTTCGTGCGAGACATTTTTGACATAACGACATAACAAGGAGAAAACCAAAATTTTTCTTGGAACCTAACAAGCGAGAAAACACTTCAATGTGTTTCAAAGGATGCCCAACCCCACCAAATTATAATTAAAGAATGGGTTGGGCTACAACAAAGTTCCAAGGTACATTCTCTTGCACATACGAACACGCAATAGAATGACAACTCAACAGAATGAAAGTTTACCAACTAAAAGTACAAGAGAAATAAAAGTGTGCGACCAAAAGAAAATAAAGCGGAACTTTAACATGGCGGTGACAAATGAAAACTCTAAGCTAGGGAAAACAATAAGGTAACTTGGGTCCCCACGGCCTCGTAGGGTTGTTGTCGTTATCATCCGCCTTAGGGTTTCTTACACGCAACCAAAAACAATAAAGTAGGCGGGTGAGTATAACGTCCAAGAAAACTAACATGCAACCAAACAAAACTCGTCTTCTAAACTCACTCCAACCCCAAATAGGTCTCACACTTAGCACACTTCACCCCTAGCCCTCCTGCGGTAATAACTCGAGCTCTACCTTCGATCCACGGAACTTTGATTGGCGATGCAATGAGAGAAATCAACTCTCACGACACTACACTGCGGCATAGAGCATCGTGAGTGCGTATCCTACATGCCCTATGGGGAATTGGCCCTAAGCCGGCGCGGGATAATGGAAAGCAACCACTCCCGGCGGGGGCGTACCTCGGGCTCTCGCAACACAATAAACTAGCATAGGGTAGTGAGTGCGTAACCAACACGCCCTATGGGAATCCCCTAAGCTAGTGCGGGATAATTGAAAGCAACCACTCCACGATCTCAAAGGGGCGCTTTTGATCTCACGAGCGATCATATATCATCAACCTAGAGGTTCTTACTGCTTGAGCGTAACTCGGGGTTTAGTAAGTGTTGAGTTTTGCGCTTCATAAGGTTATTTAGAAATCTAACCCGATATTCCTAATATCCCGATCCATTCTCAAGGGTCTCAAATTCAACCGAGTTTTCACTTTTAGCCAACACCTCAAAGTACCAAAATCCACCTTGAGGCCACACTCGACTAGACATCCAGGCTTAGCCTTACCCCAATTCCACACAAGTTTTCTTAGCTCCTTGCTTCACGTCGATAGCGCCTCCTAACTAAAATTCGACATAACCCAAACCCGCCTGCGAGCGGCTGCGTAAGCTATGTCGCCCGAGTCTAATGTCACACTCGTTGTGACTCACCCTCGAGCACTCTCGTCTTTGATGCATTGCCATGACTACCATGGCTCACCAAAAGACATCATCGCCTACTGTTGGGATTTATGCCCCTAAACTTGTGTAATTTTGATCAATTATATAAAGTGTTATTTGTTTTGATAAGATTACAGTCTTGCTTTTATAAATTCAATAAGCTAAGCTCCAAGGTTATAACATTTATTTTATAATCGAGTGTAGTGGACCTTTGTTTGGGTTGAGTTAAAGATTATAACCCAAATAGTCTATGGTATAAGAATAAGGTTGGAAACCTCATTCTCGTAACACCATGGATCGACCCACTTAAGTAGTGCGAATGAGGTAATCAAACTCATTCATGTAGTTGACATGCAGTGGAGGCATCTGTATGAAGAGTTCATACAAGATTGGATCATAAATTATTAGTCTAGCGATTATAACATGCAGTTACGAGGATAAGACTAGTAATTTATAGATGGACATTAGTGACTTGACTTGAATCTGAGCAAGTTAAGAACTCCACCTTATAGGGGTTTGGCCTTAGACTAGTATGAGTGAGAGTAGCACATGGCCAGGCTCAATAAGCCTACCTTCGGGGACGGAACCTCGTAGGTAGTTAGGAACTTAACTGTGCAAGATGGAATTCACTCATTCCTCTACTGAGGAATTAGATAGGTTGTTCCCTTAAGAACTTACTCTAGGTCTTGAACAACGGGGCCCCGCCCTCTATGAGTGTATGAGTCTAAGGTAGGACCTTAGACTTGTTGTTCATTAGAGGATAGTGGTGCTTAAGGAGTAAAACCGGTGAAGGGTCGACTCATGGGTAATGACTATATCGGTGGACACAATATTATCTCTCTGGTGAGGAGAGTGCGGCTACAAGTCTATAGTGGAGTCACTTTTAGTTAATGAATATTGATTAACTGGATCAAAGAGTTTGATCAGTTAATCTCACATCATTGGAGCTCATGATCTGTAGGTCCATTAGATCCCTCCGTTGGCTTAACATGGTAATATTGAGGGTATAAAGTTAGGAGTGAAATTGAAGTGTTCAATTTCATACATGAGGAGTTATATCAATTATATATGAGATAATTGATATAATATATAGTTTTAATTTGAAAATTAGATTCATATATAAACTATATACTAAAGAGAGATTAAAGGAGGGGTAGGATGGTCATTTCCATCCTATTCCCCTATATATATGATTGCATGAGATGCAACTAGGGTAAGGTTTTTGGAAGCTCACTTGTTGTTGTTGTTGGAAGAGTTCCAAGACAACACAAACATCTCTCTCTTAAAATTCCTCACATCTCTTAAAGGAACCCACATTCCTCCCTCACCTAGAGAACAACGGAGAAGATCCAGGTGGTCGTGTCTTATACGTTGGAGTTCTTGTCGCTTAGATCGTGTGTAGTGGAGAGAAGCACTTGAAGAAAGGTTCTTCAAAGGTAAATTCTTGCTATCCATTTCAATTTTATGCTTAATCTAGTTTTGTATGTTCTTGAATTTATCGTTGTAACTAAATCATCAAGGCGCGATTCACAATCGCATCCATTGCGGAACTTCAATTTCCTTCAATTGGTATCGAGCCCAATTGCGTTATTGATTTATTTTCTGGTTTTTCAAGAACAAGATGAGATTTCTTGTTTTTGCATGAGATGTATGATCCGTTTTGAAAAATTAGATGTTTTCAATTTTGGCACTTATATTTACAATTTCCATTGAAATCTTCAATGTAAAAGGGTCAGGTGTTTTTAGGAAAATTTATTTGTAAATCAGAGTGCTGTAAGTCAGGTGTCGATCGAGGCAAGGCGGTTCTTTGAGAAGATCGGACAAAAGCGAGCAAGGAATGGGATTCCTAGTTGTTATCTGTGTGTAGCGTTGCAACATTGTTCATCGGCGTTGCAACGCCGCACTTAAAGAAAGCGCGGGCGGGAGGCGGCGTTAGTAACGCGACCACTAGCATTACAGCGCTTTCGGTAGAAGGCGACAAAGCGGCGTTGCAATCTTTGCTATATCGGCGTTACCCAACACGAATCGTTTCACGCGAGAACAACGAGTGTAAAACGTCTTTTTATTATATATATTAATTATAAAAATGTTTTATATTTAATATTTTTAATTTTAATTAAGATAATTAGATTATATTAATTAAAATTATTTTTAAGTGCCAAAATTGGTCTAATTTTTGCTATTTTAATTATGCAATTGTTGTGTAATTATTGTCATGCATAGTGTATGCTTTTATTTTAGAAACCTCACCTTAGGTTAAATATTTTCATGCATCATTTATAATATAAGGAGTTATATTATATAGTTTGCATGATTAATTAATATAAAGCGATGATATTAATTTTTAGGCGGCATTGACATGCATTATTTTTCATGAGATGAATATGCTATGAATGTCTTATTATTCATGTGTTGAATGATCAAGCAATATAACATAGTATGCATGGAGTGACCGAGGAGTGAAATTTAATCATAGAGTCTTATAAATTACTGATGGCGTTAGTGGGTTTATTAAGGGGTTAATAAACTAGAAATCCTAGGTTTAATATAAGGAGTTATATTAACAAACATGGGATAAAATCAATATAAGAGTTATATTGATTATCAATATAAAGTTATGTTGATAGAGTTTGGTAAAACCATTACTTAGGGTTTTAGCCTAAGAAAGATTCCTATAGACTTAAAGTATTCGGTGGGAGGAAAAGTGTATGAGATACATATTTTTCCACCTACGCTATCTCAGGAAGTTCACACAGTGAGACTCATACTTGGCCTCGTGTAGCGCAAGCGGGGCGTCCCCCTTGGATGGTGTTTGTATGAGTCAATACCAAGGTGAATGGAGAGGGTACTTATAGTGAGTGGGGCGAGGTTTAGTGAAAACAAAACCGCGCAGTCTCTTTTGTCGGTTTACACCGTTAGACCACTATGGTGACCTACTAGTTTGGCTTTGGACGGACAATCCCTGGAGGAGGGCTTGATCATGGGGATCTAACACAGTAGACACCCGAAAGGGATAAAGATTCTTTAGACTGTTTTCCAATCTAGTCCTCCCTTCGGCGGATTTTATTGGATTGAGACTCTAGGATCTAAAGACAAAGAGTTACACTCACGGGGTACATAAGTTGTGTATGTATCCAGACCGAAAAATGGTAACTAAAACCTATAGGAATAAGAGTTATTCTAGTGTTGGGTATTGGTCAAGAGTGTCTTGATCCAGAGGAGGAGTGTTTTTTATTACCCTTGGGTGTCATACATTCTAAACCTTTGGAGTATCATTGCAAATTATAAATGGCCTAGGAATCATTTGATAATTAGCTAAAAACATGATTGGATTAGAGTTATAGCAAGAAACTCATACAAGTATGTTTGTAAAGTTTTCAGCAAAATGTCTAGCTCTATGATTTCCTTATAGGGTGCGAAAAAGCTAACCGGAGAGAAGATAATTACTTGGAGGAATGGACTCAACATAATTTTGGTTACACATGATCTTAAATTCGTTCTCAATGAGGAATGTCCTCAATTTCCTGCACAAAACGCATCTCAAGCTGTTTAGGATGCATATGACCGTTGGTTCAGTGCCAACGAAAAGGCAAAAGCCTATATTCTGGCTAGCATACCTGATGTTTTAGCCAGGAGGCTGGAGGGCAAGGTCTCAGCTCAAGAGATCATGGATTTTGTGCTAAATTTGTCTAGACAACCGTCCAAACAAATTCGGCATGAAACCCTAAAATTCGTTTATAACGCACGTATGAAGGAAGGAACATCACTGAGAGAACAAGTTCATCCTAGAATCTCTTCCGAAGAGTTTTCAGCGATTCCGTAGCAATGCAGCGATGAACAACATAGAGTGTGATCTGACTTCTTTGCTACATGAGCTGCATAATTATCAATTTCATATGGATAATAAGAGACAACAAGATGGAGAGGCAAATTTGTTTGCTCATTCCAAAAGTTACGAGGAGGATTCATCCTGCGGGGAAAAGAAGCGCAACCATGCTTACGGACTTAAGAAGATACATAAGAAGAGAAAAAGGAGTAGATAAAGAGCAATCGTCGGCAAAAAAAGTCATTATTAGATAACATGTAGCTTAAGGGTTTATTAGAAACCTCATTTCTTGCCTTAGCGAACATTGTACTTCTCTATTTTTTCAATTGAATAAAGTGTTTATTTCATTGGAAAAGTATTGTACTATGTGTTGCTCTTCTTGAGAATTATTTGCAAATGGTTTAATTCAGTTAAAATAATTTTAACAAGTGAATTTTACAAAATTGCAAGTACACGAACTAATTTCTCCTAAAAAAAATGCTCATCTTTGGCATCTAAACTTGGATCACATTAATCTCAATAGGATTGAGAGTTTGGTAAAGAAAGGACTTCTATACGAGTTAGAAGAAAATTCTTTGCCAGTATGTGAATCATGCTTAGAATGCAAAATGACTAAAAGACCTTTTAGTGGAAAAGGTTATAGAGCCAAAGACCTCTAGAGCTTATACATTGGACCATTGTGGTCCAGATGAATGTTAAAGGAGGGGAGGATATGAATATTCCATCTCTTTTATAGATGATTATTCTAGATTTGGGCATATTTACCTAATACACCACAAGTCTGAAGCACTTGAAAAGTTCAAGGAATTCAAGACTGAGGTTGAAAATTAATTAGGTAAAACGGTTAAAACACTTCGATCGAATCGAGGTGGAGAGTACTTGGATTTAAAATTCAGAACTATATGATAGAACATGGAATCACATCCCAACTCTAAGCTCTGGCACACCACAACAAAATTGTGTATCGGAAAGGAGCAATAGAACATTGTTGGACATGGTTCGATCAATGATGAGTTATGCTCATCTCCTAGTTCATTTTGGGGTTACGTAGTGGAGACTACGAGTATACATTTTGAATAATGTGCCCTCTAAAAAGTGTTTCTAAAACACCTTTTGAACTCTGGAAAGGGCGTAAAGGTAGTTTATGTCAATCCAAAATATGGGGTTGTCCAGCACATGTGCTTGTGACAAATGCAAATAAGTTGGATTCACGTTCAAAGTTGCGCCTATTCGTAGGATACCCAAAAGAACAAGAGTTTGTTTATTCTATGATCCTAAGGTAGATAAGGTTTTTGTGTCGACAAATGCCATTTTCTTGGAGGATGACCACATAAGGGACCACAAACCAAAAAGTAAGGTAGTGTTGAGTGAGTTAGACGGAACAGTAGCAAAGGTTGCAAATAAGAATACTAGTACATCAACAAGGGTTGTTGATACTAGTTTGTCTAGTCAAGAGAGTCCATCTCAAGAGTTGAGTATGCCTCGGCGTAGTGGGAGGGTTGTGATGCACTTGTTCATTACATGGGTTTAGCTCAAACCCATGTTGTTATACCAGATGACAACTGCGAGGATCCATTGACTTATAGTCAAGCAATGGTTGACAAAGACGAAGACAAATGGGTCATAGCCATGGACCAAGAAATGGAGACGATGTACTTCAATTGTGTTTGGGATCTTGTATATAAGTCTGATGGGGTAAAACCTATAGGTTGTAAGTGGATCTACAAGAGAAAACGTGGTGTAGATGGGAAGGTGCAAACCTTTAAAGCTAGACTAGTAGCAAAGTGTTATACCCAGGTGAAGGGGTCGACTATAAGGAGACCTTTTCACCTGTTGCTATGGTAAAGTCTATTCGTATCCTTCTTGCCATTGCCGCATATTATGACTATGAGATATGGCAAATAGATGTCAAGACGGCCTTTTTGAATGGCAATCTTGAGGAAACCATCTACATGGACTAACCTAAAGGGTTCATTAAACCAGGACAAGAGTAAAAGGTTTGCAGGCTTAAAATGTCGATTTATGGGTGAAACAAGCCTCTAGAGTCTGGAATATAAGATTTCATGAGGCTATCGAGATCTTATGGTTTTGACCAGAATTATGATGAACCTTGTGTCTACAAGAAAATCATCAATGGTTCTGTCGCTTTCCTAATTCTCTATGTGGATGATATCCTACTCATTGGGAATGATGTAGGTTATCTTACTGACATCAAGGAATGGCTAGCTACGCAATTCCAAATGAAAGATTTTTCTCTCGAATATCCAGATTGCTTACTGGATCAAGTTGGCAACATACATCGACTCGAGGATCCATGAACAACCACTTCCTTAAAAGGAAAACACGAGCTCACCTAAAACAATTTCAAAGAATGAACGGTCACTAGCTTGGCCTAAGGCTCACCCCTAGCTCGTAACAAGCTAGTTAAAGCAATCCAAAGAACTTAAACACGAACCGAAGCTTAAAACATTGCACCCAACGATCACACTTGGCCCAAGCCTTAGTAACCAAAATATCAATGAGCAACCTCGAACCCTTTACAAGTATAGTCTCACGCTTAGGCGACCTTGAGCCCAACGAAGTAATCCTCTATTTAGTCTCGTCAAATACGCTTTACTACACTCGCCCATCTAGGTTTTACTTGTGGTTCACAAATTCCAACTACCAACCTCGTGGTGGAACCCGAGCATTGATCCACCTCTCAACTACTTCACTGTCAGACCGTCGCGTTCGCTCTCAGCTTATTACGATCAAAGGCTTTTAGTCTCACTCTTAACCTGAAGCCTTAAGCCCCTATTCCCAATATTAACTACCTTCTTAGTCCATTCGTGGTACAGGCAACACCAACACAAACTCAAACTCAAACGTATACATCACAACAAAGTTTTCGTGCATTAAACACAATTCACGGATTACAACATTAAAATAAATCACATATTAACTTTAAAGGGCTTAATCCAAATGACTACTTACCTCAATAACGAAGTCCGAAACTTCGATCTCGAGTCCCACACACTTCTTAAATACGTTCAGACCCCTAAGTCACAAACAAAGTCTTAAAGTCACACTACAATCATCGATATTTGGATTATCTTGACTTAAATAACCAACACAACATGTAACGCCCCTACTTTTTATAACATAAATTTCTAGGGACATTACTACTCATGCATGCATTCGAGGCCTTAACAGACTTTAAAATAAGTAAAAGTTGATAAATAAAAATCAATTATATTTGGGATCCCATAAAAATACAAAAAAACGTTTACAAGAAACATAATTAAGTTCGGCCTCTAGTTTCAAAACTCTGTACTACATAAGCGGAAAACAATAATCATTTAAAATTCTTTCTAAATAATGGATGGGGAATTCATGACTCGGTTCCCATGGCTTCTGTAGCGCATCCATGCCACTCGCCTGGTATGCTCTCGACTTTTCCTGAAAACATTTTAAAACAGGGAAAACACAACAAAGGTAGAGGGGTGAGTATTATAAAATACCCAGTAAGTGGGGGTCGGGAAATGCAAACACATGCATATGATTTTCCTTCAAATCTGACTTTTTAAACATGACTATTATTCGTGACTTTTAAAATCATAAGGCTTTCTGCAATGGGACCTAAAACTTTCTTTCATAAAATCATGACTTTTTCTCTTTGGCTATGCGTGGTCAATTGAATCTACCTGAGTCTTTTCATTTTGAGTCCCTCACAGACCCTTTATAAGTTTGAGTCCCTCACAGACCCCTGTAGGTTTGAGTCCCTCACAGACCCCTGTAATATTGACCCATAGGGTCTCGATGCATGTTTTACCCATGCATAAGTTCTCAGGAGACCAATTGCCACAGCCTACATGACATGTTCATATACATACAATATGCCCGAGGTCCCATTATTCAATCGAGATATATCTATGCATTCATAATGATGCAACAATCATATAAATCATAAATCATAGCATGACTTTCAATCATAAATCATAAATACGTTTGTAATTAAAATACGTATATATATCCAACACAGTGACCGACATGAAAGATCTCAGATTACATAACTATACATGACTGTATCAAAATTCATTCCAAATACTTTGAAATCATTTTGATTTGGGCCCTCTCAACCCCTTAAATCTTTTGGATTCACCTCCGGTTAAAGAGTGAAATACTTTTCTAAATGCATCTTTAGATAAATCTTGAAATCCGTTCTTTTTAAACTAATACTTTTGGAAACATATTCACTTCCCTTTTAAAATAATTTATAGAAAAATCCCTTACCTTGGGTTTCGATCAAGGATCTCCAAGAGCTCCTAACATCTTGTCTTTTCTTTCACGTTCAACTCGACACTCAAATTTCATACTCTCCTATACCATAAATAAGATTCATGACTAATTCTTACTTAAAGAAGCTTATAATTAAAGTTCAACAATAACTAGGTCGGATTACCACTAACAGTAACTTGAAACGGACTCGGGAACGAAACGGACGCAATTTGTCAGATCTGGAGCACGGCGACGCGTGGCCGGAGCACGGCGACGCGTGGCCGGAGTGTGGCGGCGTGTATGGAGGCACGTCTTGGCGCGTGGAGGTCAGATCCGTGAAGCTCGTGAGCCGATCTATTCAAAACCGGTCTCTCTGCAAAACCGATTAGGAAAGGCGCAACCGGTGAACCAAGGGCGGTTTGGCTCACATCAGTGCGGCGGTTCGAGGTGAATCCGACGGCTTCAGGCATTCGACGGTGCAACCCCCCCGCGCGACTTAACTCCGGCAACTCCCCACGGCGCGACTGCAACAATTCCATCTCAGATCTGGACATGTGGCAGACGGAGGTTGTAGTGAGCCAAGCTCGACTTGCCGGCCGATCACGGTGTTGGCAGCGGTGGGACTCGTCTCGAATGACGGCGTGACGGCGAGAGGAACTTCAAAGCAAGGGCAGCGGCAGCGAGATCTCGAGGGCGGGGGCCGTAAGCGTAGCTTCGCCGGCGAGGTTGGGTTTTCGGTGGATCACGATATCACACGGCTTGGGTGAAAGGATGAGGAAGAAGAAGACCCTCGTGCAACGTGCCCTTCTAAAAGGTAACCTAATTCCTTCTTTTAGATAGAATTACCAAAATGCCCTTCTTTTACCTTCTAACTACAAAAATGCCCCAAACCTTAATTAAAACCTTTATTTACCTAGTTTCTTTAACTTGCACAAGAATACTAAATCCATTTATCTATTTTAAAGGTCCAACTTAACTAATTCTCACTAAATTAAGCCCAAGGCACGACTTAAGGGTATTTAGAAAATTCTAGGGCATTACAATCTTCCCTCCTTAAGAACTTTCGTCCTCGAAAGTTTGTCAATCTTGTAATAATTTAGGATAGATCGCTCACACCTACTCCACTCGGTTATGAAGAATCCTTCGATCCTTATGCAAGAATTAGCATTAGCTGTTCCCCAAGTATCACATCTTAGCGTAAACTTATTACCCAACAGTCTCATAACTTTAACTTGAGTTCGTTCCCTTCCTTCGAGTCTTCCTACTAAGGCTTACATAAGTGAGGCCCTTGACTTGGATTCTAAATTCGGAAAGTCTCAGATTCAAATTCTAAGATAACTCGGGATATTTAGCTCGTATTTCCTTCTGTTTTGTGATTTTTAGAATGGTACTCTTTGCTAAAACGGTCCCATTGTTATTGAGCCTCAAAACCCTCTTTAAGGTTTGCTGCACCAGTTACCAGTATTCATTTCAAGACATGCCTCGATAATTTCCTCTAGTCATCGCCTCCGTACCCTCATCACTTTCACCAAAGACGTGACTTCAAGGATAGAGTTAGGAACTTTGTTTGGTTGATCAAGACTCTTTACACTATTGGTTAACCTCTCGCTACTCTCCACGACCTTTTAGTAAACGTTGCAGTGGCAATCTCCCTCCCATGCTTACTTAATTAACTTTGGGGCTTTCCAATGCAATCCATAACTCGTTGAAAGTTTTAAGTCATGTAGGAGTAATCCAAACTTAGGTCCCCTTTGGTTGTCGTGATACGTGAAATGTTCCATGCAACTTTGTCAATCTCGTTACGAAAATGCTCCAAAAATTTCGGCAGCATAACGGCGTAACTACAAAAATGCCAAAATTTTCTCTAACACCTGTTTGATAGAAATGCACTTCTAAAATCAGACAACCAACCAGTCACGCCTCCAAACTTCATCTCAAGATTTACTCAGAGTTCAGAACACACAATACATGAGAATGTTGAACAACAAAAAAAAAAAAAAAAAAATGAATGAAACACAATTTCTTTAGTTGTAAACAAGAATTCTTTAAGGGCAAGGAAATCTATCAATCAGGTTACAACCTTAACTTCAACACAAACTTTAAAAGGAGTTACAAACTATTCTTGTCTTACCTTGCTTTAGAACCAAATCAATTATAGATTATCACACTAAGTGTCAAGATTTTCATTACAAGTTCTAAGTCATGAATGAAGAAACTTAATTTAACCTATCTTATGTCCCACTATCTTACGTGAAGCGTAAAATGAACTTTTAATGTTGCATTGATGCACAAGTTCATACCTCTGTGGAGACATCACTGTAGACTCATAATGTCCATCGCGTGGCTCACACTCTATCTTAAGATATCTTAACTCTAATTCCTGATTGGCGATAACTCGTCCTCATATTCATCATAGAGGATATGTATATATATATATATATATTTTAAACAAGTTATTCATGAAACAACTCGTACTTTAAATAACCTTTCCTCAGCCTATGGCACAACGCAACAGTCATTCATATCACTCCCCTTTAAAAATAACTCCACCGATAACAACTTCGATACTAAGGGATCTCGCAAAAAAGAATTTAGTCTTTTAAAACTCATTCTCCCTTTATCTTCTAACTCCTTAAATAGCCTGATCAGGTGATCACTCGAATATAACGAAAATTTCTTAACACCAATAGGGTTGGATACTTTATAATAGTATCCTCTACACTTCTTAACTGTTCCGACTCTTTTGTCATGAAACCCCAACGTTCAACTTCGAATACGAAGAGTTTATTCAACACCTCTAGACTTTGAACTTTTTCAAGAACTACAATATCCCTCTGTTAAGGTTCTACTCGCGAACTTAGTTATTCAAGGTTTCTTGATAGACTTTCACCTCGTAATGTCTACTTTTTCCTTCCTTTGTCCAAACTGGCTCTTTTAATAACGTGCAGGTGAGTGTCTAATCTTGACAAAATTTCTCTTAAGCCTTACATCTTCAACTCAGACATTTTCTTTCTAACACCAAACACCTTAGGTCACCTATTCGTCACTTCTTAGCTTAATAAATTGCAGTACGCTCATCCTTTGAAATTTACTTGGGGCACTCAACCCCTTAGTGACCTTTCGACTACTTTCCCATCTCGGGACTTACTCTTCCCTCCTTATGCCTAAAGCCATCCTTCCAAATTGTCCTTTCTACCCCTTCTTAGACTTGGTTTAACTAGAACGTCTCCAGTAACCTATGCACGACAATATTTTACCTTTTTCTTGAGCACCAAATCCATCAAGTCTATAAACATTAGAGGCACTTAAGTAAAATCTCTATAATCTTCATGATGTTCGTAAAGTGATTTGAAAGTCGTTTCGAAATATCTAATCCCTGGTTCATGACAGGCGCTAACTTGACTCCAAAATCACCTTAAGGAACACTATGCTCCTCGTACTGGTGGAATAGGTCGTTCACCCAATGACGAAGGTATTTATTCTCAGCAACCACTTTCTTCCACTTCTCATCTCCTACGCACAAGCATAAGGATACAACTTTCTCCTTTACGCATCACACTAATATTTCTTATGGCGATAAACTACTATTAACTCTTATATAGAAGGTTATGTACTTATGACTTGAGTTCTTTTAACCTCACTGAAGCATTCTGTAAGGAGTAATAAAAGTTACCGCTACTTTCACTTTAACTTCATGCTCAAGTCTATCTCTTGTGTTAAGAATAACCTTAAAATATCAAACTTATTTTATCTAACGCCAATGAATTGTTCCTCGTGCTCACTTTCTTTAAACGCGACTTTCTCCTTTTAGTCAAATTGAGGACTCCCTCATCTACTTGTACTGCTGTAGTTCTAATGTCGATTTCTCTAAAATCTCACTTAAGAACCATTAGTCTAACATTTACTAAATGGAACCTTATAGTTTCATATTTCTAATGGTCGCTCGACCACTACCCCTGTACACTTTACTAATTGAAAGGAGTTCCTCAGCTTGACTGCTACCTAACGAATAAGAGATTCAAGGCGCTTTCCTCTATTAACCAAATCCTCTCTTATTAATCCTCTGATTGGGGAAAAGGAAACGTTATACCACGCCAGAATTCGAGGTTCATACTTCATAATATCTCTTTCATGTCACGCATACATATCTTGACCAAGAGGTGGAAAATTAGTGGCAAGGTTCCTTATACACATTCCACAAGCTCGAACACACGGTGACCATGTGACTGTTGAAATGTGTACCAGGTTCTAGGGTCTAGATCATCCATTCTCTTATGTTCTCGAACTAGGATCCTAACTACTTACTTTTACTCCTCATACTTGTCTTTATTAAGTTCATTACGCCTATGGTAATACTTTTGAAAGTTCGTATCATGCCTATCTGTAGTAACACATTAATTGTGTATATCCCCGTAGCTTTCCTATCAGAGCAATGGTATAAATAAAATCGAAGTGTTTCAAGTATTTTGAAAAAAATTAATTTTCATCTCAACATTAACAATCTACTTTTCCCTTCACATCTCGAGCCCATTTTCAAAACACCCTTGCTCTCTTTACTTTTCAACTCCTTAAATACTATAGTTATGTATTCACTTGAAGGTGAAGGGACTTTATTTAGGAACCAACAAAGGCGAGAACTCCAAAGTGATACGTTTACTAAATCTCATACCTTTTTATCCAATTGTTCTAGCATGAATGAATGAGACCACTAACTTCTTACCGAACACATTCAAACTTTGAACTTCTCATGAGTAGTCTTAACCTTTATTATTGAAAACTACACTTAAGTAATCTAGTTGCTTAGCAACCTTTAACACTCTAGCCTCTTAAATCTTACTCTCCACTCCCTTGGTTAAAGCGGACCTTTTAATAACCCACAATATGTGTTTTATGGCTATAAAACTTCATTTTTAGCGTAAACATTCTTAACTAAAACATTTTCCTTTCTATCGTCAAAAGCAGGGATCACATGTATTCTCTTTCCTTTCGGCGTAAAATCACGTCAACTTTACGACATAAACGCATATAGGTTCACATATAAGCATTTCCTTTATGCATTTCCTTTTCATAGACATATAGTTTAGCTCATACATTCTCATTCTTTCTTAGTTTGGAAATTCATCAAACTCGATTTTTATATAAAAATATCTTCACATAGAATACTAAATTTTCTTTTCATGAATAAATAAAACTTTAGTTCAAAGGCATACCTGGCGGTGACCTGGAGTTGCTACTTAGCCATGGGATATTTGTTGCTTACTCTGTAAGCGAGTCTACAAGACCTATAACTTTGGGCTCACGATACTATTAATAACGCCTACTTTTTATAACATAAATTTCTAGGGACATTACTACTCATGCATGCATTCGAGGCCTTAACAGACTTTAAAATAAGTAAAAGTTGATAAATAAAAATCAATTATATTTGGGATCCCATAAAAATATAAAAAACGTTTACAAGAAACATAATTAAGTTCGGCCTCTAGTTTCAAAACTCTGTACTACATAAGCGGAAAACAATAATCATTTAAAATTCTTTCTAAATCATGGATGGGGAATTCATGACTCGGTTCCCAAGGCTTCTGTAGCGCATCCATGCCACTCGCCTGGTATGCTCTCGACTTTTCCTGAAAACATTTTAAAGCAGAGAAAACACAACAAAGGTAGAGGGTGAGTATTATAAAATACCCAGTAAGTGGGGTGGAAATGCAAACACATGCATATGATTTTCCTTCAAATTTGACTTTTTAAACATGACTATTATTCGTGACTTTTAAAATCATAAGGCTTTCTGTAATGGGACCTAAAACTTTCTTTCATAAAATCATGACTTTTTCTCTTTGGCTATGCGTGGTCAATTGAATCTATCTGAGTCTTTTCATTTTGAGTCCCTCATGGACCCTTTATAAGTTTGAGTCCTCACTGCACCCTGCAGGTTTGAGTCCTCATGGACCCTGTAAGTTTGAGTCCCTCACAGACCCCTATAAGTTTGAGTCCCTCACAGACCCCTGTAGGTTTGAGTCCCTCACAGACCCCAGTAATATTGACCCATAGGGTCTCTGATGCATGTTTTACCATGCATAAGTTCTCAGGAGACCAATTGCCACAGCCTACATGACATGTTCATATACATACAATATGCATGAGGTCCCATTATTCAATCAGATATATCTATGCATTCATAATGATGCAACAATCATATAAATCATAAATCATAGCATGACTTTCAATCATAAATCATAAATACGTTTGTAATTAAAATACGTATATATATCCAACCACGAGTGACCGACATGAAAGATCTCAGATTACATAACTATACATGACTGTATCAAAATTCATTCCAAATACTTTGAAATCATTTCAGTTTGGGCCCTCTCAACCCTTAAATCTTTTGGATTCACCTCCAGTTAAAGAGTGAAATACTTTTCTAAATTCTGTCTTTAGATAAATCTTGAAATCCGTTCTTTTTAAACTAATACTTTTGGAAACATATTCACTTCCCTTTTAAAATAATTTATAGAAAAATCCCTTACCTTGGGTTTCGATCAAGGATCTCCAAGAGCTCCTAACATCTTGTCTTTTCTTTCACGTTCAACTCGACACTCAAATTTCATACTCTCCTATACCATAAATAAGATTCATGACTAATTCTTACTTAAAGAAGCTTATAATTAATGTTCAACAATAACTAGGTCGGATTACCACTAACAAAGAATGGCAAACGGACTCGGAACGAAGCGGAGGCAATTTGTCGATTCGAGCACGGCGGCGCGTGGCGGAAAGAGCGCGGCGCGTGGGCGAGCACGCGGCGCGCGTGGCCGGAGTGTGGCGGCGTGTATGGAGGCGCGTCTTGGCGCATGGAGGTCAGATCCGTGAAGCTCGTGAGCCGATCTATTCAAAACCGGTCTCCTCTCTCTGAAAACCGATTAGGAAGGCAGCGAACCGGCTGAACCAAGGACGGTTTGGCTCACATCGATCGCGGCGGTTCGGTGAATCCGGCGGCCCGAGCATTCGACGGTGCAACCCCCCCGCGCGACTTAACTCCGGCAACTCCCCACGGCGCGACTGCAACAATTCCATCTCGGATGCGGGCGTGTGGCGAGCGGAGGTTGTGGTGAGCCAAGCTCGACTTGCCGCCCGATGCGGTGTTGACGACGGTGGGACTCGTCTCGAATGACGGCGTGATGGCGAGAGGAACTTCAAGCTTAAGGGGCACCGGCGACGAGATCTCGAGGACGGGGACCATAGACGTAGCTCGCCGGCGAGGTTGGGTTTTCGGTGGATCTGATATCACACGGCTTGGAGTGAAAGGATGAGGAAGAAGAAGACCCTCGTGCAACGTGCCCTTCTAAAAGGTAACCCTAATTCCTTCTTTTTAGATAGAATTACCAAAATGCCCTTCTTTTACCTTCTAACTACAAAAATGCCCCAAACCTTAATTAAAACCTTTATTTACCTAGTTTCTTTAACTTGCACAACAATACTAAATCCATTTATCTATTTTAAAGGTCCAACTTAACTAATTCTCACTAAATTAAGCCCAAGGCACGACTTAAGGGTATTTAGAAAATTCTAGGGCATTACACAACATACGAGGGCCTATAACGGGATCGAGAAAATGAAAACGACCAACTGTACCTAATCGGCGACGGTGGCGGCGTGAGAATCAGCGGCGGCGGCGTTTTCGGCGAGTGAAGGCGTGTGGAGCACAGATTCGAGATGCCCACGACTTGATCTATCCAAAACCAAAGCCCAAAACACAAGAATCGATCAAAAAGGACACCAACAACTCAAACTAAAACTTAAACCGGTTTGAAAGAAACTTACCATCTTAGATTTTTCGGTGATAGCTTGCGAATCCAGAGCATTTCTTGCGACCCCCCTTGCTGCTCGGATAGTGTGCGGCGGTGGCGGAGAAGACAAACAAGGGAGAGGGTAGCAAAAAGCGACCTAATGGCGCCAATCCTTTTTGTAATGGCGCGATTGTTCCGTGAATGGCGAAAAGGGAGCAAGGGAAAGCGGATGCGGCAGCGTGATGGAGTCGTCGGCGGAGAGAGAGGCGTCGGAGTGGAAGAGGCGAGGGCAGCGGCGGCGGGTTGAAGCGAAAGGAGAAGAAGAAGGAGAAGAAGAGAAGAAGAAAAGGGAAGGCGACAACGAGAAGCGCTTCTTGCGTTTTCTTCTTTCTTTTCTTTTTTTTTTTAAACGGGTGTTGCATTGCAGGTGGCCTCGACTGCTTAAGCTCGAGCGGTTGTCGATCGGTGATGAAGGTTGTAAGAGACTTGGGGTTACCGTTTGTTGAAGTGCTGGTCGGCCAGAAATGAAAGGAAGGAGGCGCCAGTTGCTTTGAAGTGAAGGAGAGGATTGAAAGGAAGAAGAGAGATTGGTTTGCGTGCCCCTAAAAGACAAAAGTGTCTTTTTCTAACCCTAATTCAATTTAATTTACTATAATACCCTCCAAGTTCCTCTAAACAACAAACATGTCCTTGGACTTAATTAAAAACCCCATTTATCTAATTTTCTTTAACTTTCTTTAATTGAACAAGAAGTGGAATTTCATGAGAACTTAAATTCAAACCTTAAGTTTAATAATACTTGAAAATCGTGGGCGTTACATCTCATCGACTACTACTATAAATAATGAGGGGTTTCACCATTTTTTTCACCAACCTTAGAGTCTTGTTCTTTTTTTTTTGGTTGTTTCTATTATTTGCTCTCAAATCGTGTTTAATCTCTAAGGCTCTTCAATCTTGAAAGCATCTCGATCTAATATGAAGATGTATGTGATACATTCAAGTTGCAAAAGTTACGTGTATAGAGTCATTATCTCCTATCTTAGGCTTGTAACTTTGCAACTATACTTAGATGAAGTTCAATAATAGTGTTTATTTATCTATTTTGTAATTATTTTTTTTTTTAATAAAGTAGACAAATCTATTTTAGGGAATGTATAAGCATAGTTTTGTATTCTTTGTTACTATTTATTAGTGTTATTTCATGTATTGTTATGGTTTTTTTTTAAAAAAATATAGATGATTATTTTAATTTAATTTAAAATAGTATAAAAATATTGAAGTTTAAAAAGTTTTACAATTTCAATAAATTATAGGTTGAATTTAGACCATAAAATCTATATTCTATATGATATTGGACTTAGTTGTCAATGCTCGTATTAATGTGTTATTATTAATTTGTGTTAAATTGAGAAATAATTATTAATTTTTTTTTCTCACACCATATATCCATTAATATAAACACTATTGTCTTTTATTATTATTATTATTATTAATTATCCTTTAAATACAAATAAAAATATAAGTACTTGAAAGATAAAAGTTTTTTTTTTAAAAAAAAAACCCTTAGTGATGAAGAGTTAAAATATAAAAAGTTGGAACCTATTTGTTTTTTATAAATTAATTCTAAAAATTTATGAATTTGACTTTAATTATATTTAATGATGGAAAATGGTAAGAGTTTTTTAAGTTACTTTTGATTTATTTATTATTATTATTATCTTTATTTAAAATTATTTTATTAGTTATTATCATTTAATTAAAATATAAAAACTTTATAAAAAAATAAAATATAAAATCCATTCATTACCATAGATTTTATTAGATTATATTTAAATTAATAAAAGAATAATTAATAAAACATTGTTCACACAACACACATCCACCTCGTACTAAAAATTATTGTTTTTATAAATAATTATAATTGTTTTATTATTAATTATCATTTAATTAACTCTGGTCTATGCGTGGCGTCGACCGACGAGTGGTTTGCAAAGGAGGCAGCGACTGCTGGTGCACATCGACGGATCGACGACGTGACTACACAACGCAATGTGGTTGATGGCTTCCGATCGACGGCGTGGCGAACAAGCGGTTGAACAAAACTGTAGTGGTCGGTTGGGTGAAGGTTATGGTGATGTTAAAGCTTGAAGCTTCTTCAATGGAGGTGCTTTTGTGAAGGAGAAGGGATAGAGAAGATGTTGCTTCAAAACATGTGCCTAATAGGACAAAAATGAGTATTTTGAAACCCTAGGTCTAATTTTCCATAAATGCCCATCAACTTTCCATTAAACTACTATAATGTCATTCTCTCTAAATTTCTAAAATTAAAACCGCACAACATTGTACATTTAAGAACTCCAACTCGAAATTTCTAATAAATCTCAAACAAAACTATAAATTAAATGCACATAAATTTCTAAGGGTGTTACACATTGTTCATTAGATGAAGATCTATTGCATTTGAGAATTACTTTTCTTTAAATCTTGTCAAAATATGTTGCCTTTATTTCATTTATATACATAAGAGATAAAAAGTAATGGTATGAATTTTAGTGGACATTTTGGAAAATTTTTATGGAGCAAAGTACAAATCATGACTTTCCTTTACTGACTTACCAATATAACTATCTAGAGCATGAATAATATTATACTTAAAAATATTATATGAATTTAAATTTTTTAATTTATCATTTATCATGACTAAATTTTTTTGTAGAATTCTTTAATTTTATTATTACAAAAAATTATTATTTGATACTCACTTCTACTAACAAAAACAATAAGAAATAATACTAAATTCGTTGTTTTTTTAAAAAAATGAAAGTAACATATTTTTAATATAAAGTTTTCTTATAATATTGCAAATTTCAACATGAATGCAAAATTTATTTAATCATTTTATAGATTACGTTAAAATTAATTTATGTCCTCGCAAAATTTGCTACATTATCTTCGAAATATATTGTTCATGAAATATATATTTATTCAATTTAAAAAAACATATATTTAAATTATATTCATACTTAAGTTTTATATATTTCATTACTTACTAGTTGAATGTTTATAAATGTTTAGAATTTAAAAGATTAGAAAAGAAAAAGAAGTAAATTTAAAAAACCACAATATTTGAAAAAAAATTAGACTATTTTACCATTTATAAAATCTTATAATTACAAAACATGTTATCCTAACTAATTACTAATAATTATAAATAATGACATTTAAATAGTTGGAATATAAAAGGTCTCTCTATATTTATTTAGTCACTAACTTAAATTACATTTAATTTTTTTTTTATGATGATTATTTTTAATTTAATTACATAACAATAATTTAATTTAATTATGTTTAATGAGATTTTGAACACAATTTACTATCAATTATATTTAATGAAATTTTAAATAAACATAATATTTAAAACCAAATTAACAATTAAAAATATTTTTTAAAAAACAAAAATTATATATAGTCAAAAAATTTAAAAAAAAAATCAATATTTTGATTCATAATTAACATTTAAATTAAGAATATGAAAGACTTGAATATAAAACTTCTATTCTATAGTTAATGTTTTTTTACATTAATTGTATTTAATAATGGATGTTCGAAGTTTTAGGATCTTCTACAACTTCTAGGTACAACTATATAACGACATGTTTGAAATGATTTTCAAATGACTAAAATCAGTTTTGACATGTCTAAAATCACTTTCCTATCAAAATTTTGATGTTTGGCAATATTGATAAGTGATTTTGCTCTAACTTTTTTTTCTCTTTGAAAATTTTTCTACCTTTGTATTTTCTTTTTGTATAACTTTTGTCTATCACCATCTAATTTAAATATCTATGCAATATTTTTTTTAATAACTTGATGATTCTAAATGGTACAATTTTAATATATTATTAAATTGACTAATATATTATTTTTTAAACTGATTAATATATTATTTTACATTTCTATAAATATAAAATTATTAATTTAAATAATTTAAATTTAATACATTTTTGTTAAATGTTCCAATTTTTAGACTTTTATCAAATATAACATAAATTTTACATATCATAATATATTTAATTTAATATTATATTTGAATGAATTGAAAAAATTACCAACTAAATAAGATTAACAATTTACTTAAATAATTAAAATTTTTAAAATTAAAGAACACACGTGCATTGCACGTGCTAAAACATTAGTATATTATAAATGAGAAGAAAAGAATTCAAACTAGATTTGATAAGAAGGGGAGAGATAAGGACTACAAGTGCGTTATCTTTGGAGAAATTATTCGGTGAGTGCGCCATAATGTGGCCTATAATTTTTCACCGTTGGATGAAGAGAGAGAAACATTTTGACTATATATCCAACGGTTATTAGGGGGCATGAAAATTATTGGATTTACATCCAAAGATTATTATGAGACAACCACATTGTGACGGTCTCATTGAATAATTTGTCCAGTAAATACTGATGATATTATAAAATGGGACCACAAACAAATTTAAGCGTAAAAGTATGCAAGCATATACAAATCTCAGTAAGTAATTATAGAAAAGTATTGAAAAATATTGAATCCACAAAAACATAAATATACGCTCTTTTAAAGAAATAATTTATTGCTTAGAGGTAACCAAAAAAAATTAGTGTGTTTTTCAAGGTGAATAAGGTAGAAGAATAATTTGAAAACAAGAGAAGATAAAACATTGACGAGAGGTACGTTTGACAAATATCACCCTATGTCATTTATCTCATTTTGTGCGCACAATATTCATACTTATTTATGCGCGTAAATGTAATGGGTAACAAATTAGAGTAAATTATTTGTAAATATAACAACTTTAAAAAAGATTTGCAAATACCACAAATTTTTAAATAAATCTTGTTATTCCTTTTTTTACCTTTATTGTGACGCTCGTTAATTTCAGGTAACTTTTGTTTTTATCGCGAAAGTTTCGTTCGGGCTTTCTTTGCAGATTTTAAAAATGGTTGGGCCGTTTATTAATTAATGGATCCTGCAGGGGCCAAGATAATTAAACCTCGCCTTTAAATTGGGATGGCGGCTCTTTAATCTCTATCGAGCGTTTTGGAAAAAAAAAGAAGAATCGAGGTAATTCCTTCGCTCTCTCTTTAGGGTTTCTTTTTGATTGTTTTAAAGTTAAGTTTAATCAATTGAAAAAAAAAAAGAGAGAGAAAGGGAGAGGCGATCTCAGCGTCGCGCCCCCTCAACGCACCTTCACCTCGTTTCGTCCCCGCCGATGGCGCCGGGGCGATCGCCGTCGCCCGGCGATCGTTCGATCTGAGCGAGCCGACCGCCGCCACGCGGAACGCCTAGTCGCCGCCCCTTCATCTTGCTCGCGTTTCCGCCGTCGTTCCGCGCGTTGAAGCCGACAACTTCTCGCTGTTCCGCGCGCCGAAGCTCTCGCCGCTCTCTCTCCCTTCATCGTGTCACGGCCGTTCGTGGAATCATCGGAGCCAAACTCTCACTCCCCTTCTGCCCCACCGCTTCGACGCCTCTCTCCCCCTCGTTTTCCGTTTTCTCTCTCTCTCTCCCTCTTCCTTAGACTTCCTCTGTTTCTCTCTTCCCCTCAGATTCGGACTCGTTTCGATCTCTAATTCTCCTCTTTCTCTTTTCATTGTGAATGGACAGGTCCGGGGGCGCATCAAAAGAGGCGTTCTTGAAGGATTCGCTTGCTTGGTTTTCGTTCGCTTCAAGACTTCGGACTCGCCGCAGTGTGTGCTTTGGGTTGCTAGCAAGAGTAGGGAGCTTCGATTGCACACTTTACTCAAGTAAGTAGCTAGTTGGGATAACGCTGAGCTCCTAAGTGAAGGAGCAGAGCGTATGTGCCTTACTTGCATATATTTTAAGCCATCTTGTCGAGTCTTAGGCTAACTAGATTTTGGCATGTCTTGTGAGTTTTAAGCTTGAGGCGAATGTCTGAAAATTACCTTAAATTTATCATGTTTGCTACGCATTGTGTTCGCTTGTATGAAATTATGTGAAGCAGGGGTCGTATCAGTGGTAGGATCTAACATTTCAAATGTGTGTATGGCATGAGTTCGGTTTGATTGGTCTGAGGACCTAGATGAGAGCCTGGACCCCTGGAGTGGGTCGGGGAGGTTAGGAATACCTAGATGAGACCCTGGTTGCCTTATGATTAGAGCCCATGAACTTTTCCCCTCACCGAACCCTGGGTTGCACTTGAGCGAGTCCGAACCTCTAGGTTGGACGATATATGATGGGCTCGTGAGGCGCAGAGTGCGTCCAGTTGTGATCGGGAGTGGTTGCTTTCCATAGTCCCGGACTAGCTTAGGCGATTCCCCAATGGGCGTGTTGGTTACGCACCGCACGACACCATGCTAGTGTGTTATGAGAGCTTGGGGGTGCCCCCGTCGAGATCGGGAGTGGTTGCTTTCCATGATCCCGTCTTTGGCAGGGCGATTCCCCATAGGCGTGTGGGATACGCACTGCTCCGCTCTATGTCGGCGTGTTGTGGCGTGAGAGTTGCTTTCTCTCATTTGCATCGTCAACCAAAGTTCTAGGACCGAAGTTGGAGTTCGAGTAGTTACCACAGGACCGGGCGAAGAGAGTTGAGGAGAGATTGGTTCGAGTGGGTTGAGCGAGTTTTGGGAGATGGTTCTAGTTGTCTCATTGTGTTAGGCTTGGACTTAAGTGGGAACACTTCATCGGGTATTTTTATACTCATTCGTTTTCTTTCTATGTTTTGATCGCGAGCAAAAGTTGAACCAGGATGGGCGGCGATGGAGGCAACTTTGGCGAGGCTATAAGACTTTCCGTAGTGTCCACGGCTCCTAGGAGTTATTATTGTCTTAATTTATGTAGACTACATTGGATTTCTTCCATTGTGGTTTTGAAAGAACTCCTGCTTAAGTTTTGAATTATTGTTTGAACTATTGATGTGGCATATGAGCGTTTACAAGTATCAAAATTTTATTTTTTTGAGTTATCTTATCTTGTTGCCTGTTGTGATCTGCTGCTTGAACCTACCCTATCGTACATGTAGTTTGGTGGAGGCTGGGTGAGTCGAAATGCTTATTGGAGTGTTTTGTGCCTTTAACAGGTTATGAAAAATTTTCTGGTTGCCCTAGTAGCGTACCAATTATGTCATAAAAATTTTTCCAGCAGATGTGGCGTTGCTTAGTAACTCTCCTAGTCGTGTAGTTTTTAAAATTTTAGGGTTGTTACATTTATGGTTGCATATGGGAATGAAAAATGACTACCAAAAGAGGTTATGATTTCTTAATGCCTGCAAACATTCTCATGGAGGATTTTTAAATTTATTTTTATTCTCTTGCATTCTTAATTTTCTTTTCGTTTCTTTGCATGCCTCTTCTCCTTCTCCTCTCTCCTCATGTCCTTTTTTTTTTTTGTATTCCCTTCATATACATACTTCCATATTCCAATTTCATATGCAGTTTAGAAATTTTATGATCATAACATTACTTAATTTTTCTTGAAAATTGTAATTAACAAAAAAGAAATCCTACTACACTAAATATTACACCGCGAGAGATCAAAATGTATAATAATCTTATCCCATATATATTAATTAGAAATTGCAAAAAGGTAAGGTTGTGTTTATAACAGGTTTATGTGGTTGTGTTTATAATACATTTCGTCTTACTATAACAGGTTTATAATACATAAAAAAAAAAAAAGTTAACTTAGGGGGTTGTGTTTCATTTAGTGTATGTATATTTGATTTAGAAGCTAAATTATCGTGTCCTATTTAGTTCTTGGTTTTTTTTTTTGCAATACTCATTTGTATCCTTCAGATATAGTATTAGTTCTAATCTTTTGGATATATATTATTTAATAATAAATTGATATTCCTCTTTGATATTCAAGAGAAAAATCATGATATCACTAAAGACTTCAATATGTGGTTGAAGTCTATTGTTGATAGATTGATATGTTTCTTTAATATCAATCTGTCAGTGATAGACTAATATTCCTCTACATTACAATAGTGATATTAGAGAGGAATATTAGTCTATCGGTGATAGACTTTAATATGGATTAAAGTTAGAAGAAGTATCACTAATATTAGTATCATTAACTTACTTTTTTTTTTTTTTTGCAGTAATTTAAAATTATGGTTAAGCTTGTTATGAGAACTATAAGGCTATTGAACTTTTGGTTGATGAAATGACGAGTTTTTAGACTTTTTGGTTTAACATTAAATCAATTAAACATCAAACAAAACTAAATATGTAACAGTTAATATTTTTTTTTAAAAAAAAGAAGCTGAATGAAGAAGAAGAAGTCGGGGAGGGCTTCGCCCTCCCACATTTTCACGTAGCTGCAGGTGAAGCGGCCGCCGACCGTTTCGGCCAGCGGCCCACGCTCTCCCTCTCTCTCTCCCTCTCAGTTCTCTCCCCGACCCCCGACCATCTCTCTCTCTCACTCAAACTTTCTTTGTCTCTCTCTTGTCTCTTAGATCGTGTTGCAACGTCACGAAGCTTCGTCTCCACCTACGGAAGCTCGTCTAAAACCCAGCACCGCCACAACATGTCCATAACATTGTTATTACGACCGATTGAGCCATTTTCGACGATTTGAGGCCGATTACGGGTAGATCGAGTTGCGAGAATTTTTGATCTGCTACCCACACGACGCCGCCGCTGTCGATCCACGCGTTGCGGCCTGCCGGTGACACGCGTCGTCGCCTGCAGAGCCACCGATCGTCTCCTTCCGTGCGGTCGCCTCGGTTCGTTCCTTAGCTCGTTTTGGATCTCCATTGGGTGAGTTTGACTCCTTGTAAGCGTTTTAGGGCCTCGTTAGTGTTTCGGGTTTCTAATTTGTGCATGTTCTTCATTAGGGACTATTTGGAAATAGAAGCACACGTTTGGAGCCTGTTGCATTTCTCAAGTTGCACGTTGTTCTTTGGATTATAGGTAAGTAGTCATTTGGACTAGGCTTAGAGGCATCAATGCATGCAATAACTAGATTGGAAGTAAACTAAATGATTTGAACTTGTGGTAGCATGTTAGGATGTGATGTTCGCTGTTGTGCCTAATTTAAGTTCCTTTGATTGTGTTTGATGTTTATATGTGCTGAAACCCGAACTTGTTAGTTTAGAGTCTGGTTTATCTGTTAGCCCTATGTGATTGTAACACTAAAGCCGGGGTAAGCTTGTGTTGAGGATTCTAAATGTGTTAATGTGACTGATGATGTCTGTTCCCCTAAGTAGGAGCCTGGTAGTCTCATGCTTAGTATGAAAGTATCCCGCGAAGTGTTGAGAGCTTTAGGATTGTAGCTAGCAGAACCAGTTCTAGTGTAGGCCCTAGTCTCTGTGTAACCCTTATCAGGATGAGACTCGAGGTTGGCGAGATAATTATTGAAGGAATTTTGAATTTCCCAAGCGGAAAATGTTGTGAAACGTTGTTGATCCGTAGTGTAATTCCTCTCTTAAAATTTAATCTATCTCATAGATCCTAGGCTAAACATGCAAAGAAGAAGAAGGAAACAGTATAAAATAGATACTAACCTCTTGAATAACTCTTCTTCAACGTTTTCTCCTTCTCCGGTCACGATCTCTCTCGTACCAACGAACTCCTCGAACTCGATCCTCGATCCGAACAGGGAGACACCTCCAAAACACCTTCTCGGTTGTTCTCGGGAGGTTGAGGAGAGAATGTGGGACTCCTTTGGATTTTTGTGAGGAGAGAATATTTAGAATTGAGAGAGTTCTAGAAAGAAAAACCCTTGCTCTCTTTGGATGGAAATCCAAAAAATGGCAAGAAGCACACTAAAGGCTTCTTGCAAAGCCTTTAAATAATAGTGAGATGTGGAGTTAACATTTCCATCAAATCACAATTTTACTATTAACTATGTAATATACAAATCATATTTGCATATTATATACTATAAGGTATCTCACACTTTATTATACAAATCTCATTTGCATAAATGTGGAATTATAAATTGAATCACATTCAATTTAATTTCTCTCAAGTCAATTTCTCCAAATAGCACTAATTAATCAATTAGGCTATACTATAGTTTATTATGAATCTCATTCACATCAAACTATATATTATGTCATCTATATATCATATAAGTGACATAAATACCCAAATAATGAATTTGAACACTTCAAATTCACACCAAACTGTAAACCCTCAATTTGTCAAATTTGAGCCAACCGAGTGACCTAATGGACCTACACGTGACGAGCTCCAGTTATCCGAGACTAACCTGTCAAACTCTTTATCCCGGTTATTCAACATTCATTAGCTACGGTAACACTCCACTAAAGCCCGTAGCTGCACTCTCATCACTGTGGGACAAGTTATGTCCATCGATATAACCATTACCTATGAGTCGACCCTTCACAGGTTGTTCGTAGACACTGCTTGGTCAAATTACCGTTTTACCCCTGTGTCTACCTCTTGCTCCTTAAGTTCCACTGCTCCTCTAATGAACAACTACGTTGCATGGTCCAACCATAAAGAACAACTCTCTCAGGCACATGAGAGAGTGGGGCCCCGTTGTTCAAGGCCTGGAGACAACACTTAAGGGAACAACCCCTCTACTTTCCCTAAATCGGGAACGAGTGAATTCCTTCTTGCGTAGTCAAGTTCCCAGATCCCCACGTGGTCCTGCCCCTGAGAAGATATGCATATTGGGCGAGCAACAGTGGCAACCCTCACCCGTACTAGTCAAAGGACAAACCCCCGCAGGCAGGAGTCCGTGGCACGCTCAGGATTAAGGTCGAGTCACTTATGGTCATCTACGAAATTATTAGCTCTATACTGTTAGCGGTGTTACATCGATGAAGTCTAATAATCACTGTCGAGTCTTGTACAATCTCATTGCACAGGATGCCCCCCACTCGCATGTCAACCACATGAACGAGTCAGATCACCTCGTTTGTATCTAATACAAAGCGGGCCGCATCCAAAGTGTATCAATGATTAGGTCTCAACCCTATCCATATATCGTGAGACCGTTTGGGTCATTAACTAGAACGTTATATTCCTTCTGTGACCACTACACACCGTTAAAGTTCTTAGTTCTCTCATTAATACAATGACCCTAGAGCTTAGTTTATTGGATTAAGTTTATGAAAAATGCGAGACACAAAGTTTAAAAAAGTAACTCTTTTTTATCACACAAAGTTCAAATAAATAACTCTTATTTATTCACAACTCAACATGAAATATTACAAACTACACGAGATGAGGACATACATCCAAATAAACTCCCACTTGGACTAAGCTAGTGGAGTACATGATACATTTCTCAAATGTACAGTAAAGTAATACAACAAAGTAATACAATAAACTAGGGCATTGAATACCACTTTACAATACTCCCACTTGCCCTAGTTAGGAAGCACTCGAAGACCTAGATTCTCTAGGTGACCCTCAAGCACCTTAGTCGTGAGGACCTTTGTAAATGGATCAGCAACATTGTGCTCCGAAGCTATCTGCGTGACTGTCATGTCTCCGAGGTGCACAATCTCCCGTATCAGGTGATACTTACGCTCTATGTGTTTGCCCCTTTTATGACTCTGAGGCTCTCTCGAGTTGGCTACTGCAACACTGTTTGTTGGGATTTGTGCCCTAAAACTCGTAGTTTGTAATTATGTTCTAATTAATGTAATAAAGTGTTATTGTTCGTTATCTACGAGTTTGCCTTTATTTAAACCCTAAATCCAATAAACTAATCATCCAAGGTTGTTAAGTGAATCTTTAACTGAATGTAATGTACATAAAAAGGATCTCGGTTCGAGATACAACCTAAGCAGTCCATAGTTGGGGATAAGGTTTGGTACCTTACCCCTGGTTAAACTATGGATGTGGCCCACTTTGTATTTGATACAAACACTTTGTGATCCTAACGTGTTCGTGTAGATGACATGTGAGTGGGGATATCCTATGTAATGAGATTACATAAGATAGGACCACGAAATAGTAACCTCACAGGTGTAACTCCAGTTGACTAGTTAGGTTTCTATTTCACTAGGATGACCTAGGCAACTTGATCTCAATCACCTTGAGGAGGTTACGAACTCCTGTTTGCTAGGGAATGTCCTTTGACTAGTATTGGTGAGAGTTGCAGATTCATGACTCAATTAGCATACCTTCTTGGGGACAAGACCAGGAGTGAGCGTTTGGAAACTTAACTTAGCAAGGCGGAATTCACTCCTTCCCGCCTCTACTAGGGTAAGTAGAGGAATGTTCCCTTAAGTGGTGTCTCGGGAGTTGAACAAAGGGCCCGACCCTCTCATTGGCCCGAGAGGGACTCTGTTTGTTGGTAGGACCACAAACAAATTGTTTATTAGAGGAGCACTTTGGTACTTAAGGTACAAGATGTAACCTGGGGTGAAAGCGGTAATTTGACCCAAGTGGGTGTTACGAACATTCGTGAATGATTGACATGCTGTTATTGGTCAATATCCATGGACACAAAAATATATTTGCAGTGAGAAGAGTGCAGTTGTGGGACTTTAGTGGAGTGTTCCCGCAGTTAGCGAATGTTGATTGGGAGGTTAATGAGATTAACAAGAGCAATCCCATATCGTTAGAGCTTTTGATCCGTGAGGTCCATTAGGTCCACCTTCTAGCTCGTAAAGAGTTCTTAGATCATTTGAATTTGAAATGTTCAAATTCATTAGGGATTATATTTAATGTATTTAGATACGATATAATATATAGTTTTGGAACTATATATTATAAATTTAATGTGAATATGATTCATATTAAAGTATATGCGAGAATTGAATATTTGAAAGAGTTCAAATATTATATTAAGTGTGAATGTGATTCACATTTGAAATCTATAGGTTAAAATTTAATGTACACTGGATGTGCATTAAAACAATAGGTTAGAGGGAAGGATATGATTAAATATGATTTAATCTTAATTAAATATAAGATATTTAATTTGGATAATTAAATATGATTTAATTAATATTTTTAATTTAATTTAATATTAAATTAATGGAAACGTGTCAGAAGGACAGGTTCCCCACCTCCCTCCCCATCGATAGGGAGTGGGGAGGTGATCCCTGGTTTTATTCCTCTCCAATGGAGGAGAGGAGGTTGATCGATCATTTTTTATTACACAGAAAGAATTCTCTCTCACATTCTCATTCCCTTCTTCTTCCAATTGTTGGAAACCTTCCAACCAAGGAAGATTTAAGAACTTAGAGATATAAAAGGTGTTCACTGTTGGTGGTGTTCTGTTGAAGGAAAACAGAGAACTTAGGAAGTTCCTGTGTTGCTGATTTCTTTTAGAGGAGCAAGGAGTTGCTGCAAGTTGAAACTACAAAGGTATTGTTCTTCCCTTAGTTTAATTGTTAAACTTAACATATGTTTGCATGTATGCAATTAATCCATGTCTAATAGGATTAAAAACACCATGCTTGTTCTGTATTTTTGGTCAATGTACTGGTTTTTGTTTTTTAAGAACAACAATCAAGTAATTAAGATCCCAAACACGTTTTCGCTGCTCAAGGAGATCAGATCTCCATCATATGGTATCAGAGCAATGCTTGTATTGTTTTGTTTTGAAACAAATTTTCATTGATTTGGTGTGAAATGCATTTGGTTTGCTGTAAAACTTGTTTAGGAATGTTTTGGCCTTAGTTTACATCGACTTTTGTTCAAATTGGATGTAAAGGCCCCTGCGTTGTTTTGCAAAAAGTGCAAAATTAAGTATATAATTGAGTTACGAGTCGTTCGGGACCAATTTCATGCATTTCGGTTGAGAATCGAAGGAGAAATTGAAGTTTGAAAATTTCTTGTGTTCGTGGAAGAAAGCTTCGCTAGCAAAGAAGCAGCGTTACAGCGTTGTTCATCGCGTCGCAGCGTTGAAGAACAACGCCGCAACGCCCGGCGTTCCCCTATCGACGCGAGGCGATCAAAGGGGTTAGCGGGCGTAACGCTGCGCCCCAGCGTTACCAACGCCACCCCGATACCGTAGCGCGCAAGGCGATGAAGCGGGCGTTGTAACGGCGGCCTCGCGTACTGTAACGCCGTGGGGCATTCAAAGCATTTGCTGCACCGTTTGATTGGTTAAATTCTTTTTGTCCGATTCGAGCGGTTCAAGGCTTCGGTTCAGAGTGTTTTTTGACCGGTTTTATGAAATAAATTAATGTAATTTATTTTTCTTTGCACCTTAGGGCCAAATTATTCCGGTTTTACAGTTATTTATCTATATGAATGTCATTTAGATTATCCCCACCTTAGGATAAGCATGTTCATGCATTTTATTGATATAAATGTTATATGAATATGGTTGAATGCATGACTAATTTATTTTTTTATGAGTAACTAATTATAAGTGTTATAATTAGATTATATGGAAAATGCATGGAGCATGAAATTACTTAGTTTAAAATAAATGTTATTTTATTTAAGTAATTTTATAATTCAAATAGTTGAATTCCTTTTATCATTCAAATTTTAATATTGATGGTTGGATTTATAATATAGTTTATTTATCATAGGTTAATTATTAAGATTTATAAAAGATATAAATTAAAGGGGTTTTAGAAACCATAACCTATAATAAAGAAATGCATGCAAACATAGGAACTTGGGTTAAAATTTAATTAGTTTTAAATTGTTTAAATTTAATTTAGACCTAAGTTTCAATTTCTAATAGGATTAGAAATAAGTCTTACGTAGTATTTTAAATATTTTAAAATATAGTAGTACTTTAGGACTTTGGTTATAAGGGAACTCTGGGTGAAGTTCTATCTAAGTGAGGGGTACTTAAGGTGACAGTTAGCAGAACACCTCCTACACAGGAAGCGACCGGAACTGAGTTGAATTAACCTTAGTTTACATTTTATCTCTAGGCAATTGAAATGTTTATTCACCTAGACATAAGGTTTTAAGCCCTAGTTATAATAGTTATAATAGGCATAGACTTAGAAAGATTCTTTTAGCTAGAATCAGACTAAGTTAAATCCATACAATAATTGTAGGAACCGGTGGGAGAAAGCGAGATGTTCGCATCGGGTTTACTCTCACGTCCTCAAGAGTTCTGCACCGTGAGTTCCATGTTCGAGTGCGTGGCGTCAATAGGGCGTCCCCTACGATATGTGTTTGCATTGTTCAATACCAAGGTAAATGAGGGAAGTATCGATAGTAAATGGGAGCGGGGACGTGTCAACGTATCCTCACGGTCTCCTCCGTTAGGTTTGCAGTGAGATTTCTATAGTCCGCTTTGCTAGGTTGTCCTAGAAACACCAAAACCCCTACGGAGGGCCACGACTATAGGGATCGAACACCGCGAACTCCGAGAAATGGATAGGGTCTCTTAGGTTGTTTGCCATGATTTGTCTATCTTAATAGTAGCCTGTTAGCTGGGCCTATTGGATCAGGAAATTGGTAGGGTCACATTTACGGGATGAGTTAAGTTAGTTAACAAATCATTGACCATTGGGACATGAGATGTTACGGTAGTGGGAATTGGCGAGAAAGTCTCAATTAAAGGGAGGAATGATTGCCGCCCACCTGACGGAGGCTTTTGTTCTAAACCCTTGAAGTATCGTTGCAAAATTAAAGGCTTAACTTAAACAGTGGGTTTTAGTTTACACACTAGGGTTCTTTAATAATTTTGCTAAATTAGATTGGTTTTTACAGTGGGTTTAAAAGGCATAACTAATTAAAACTATTTTGAATTTTCAACATGTCGTCCTTAATAATATTCTTACTTAAAACCGATCGTTTAACTGGTGAGAATTTTACTACGTGGATGTCCAACTTGAATACGATTCTCATTGTTAACAACCTACGATTTGTACTGTCTGAGGAATTTCCTCAGATCCCTGCTCGTAACCCTCCTCAATCTGTTAAGAAGGCGTACGACCGCTGGATCAAGGCCAATGATAAGACCAAGGTCTACATTTTGGCTAGTGTTTCTGAAGTTCTGGCCAAAAAGCACGAGGGCATGGTCTCAGCTCGTGAGATCATGAGTTCAAGCACTGAGGAAATGTTTGGACAAAATGCGGAAAGATTCAAAGACGAAGCCCTCAAATGCGTTTATAACTCCCGTATGAAGGAGGGGTCATCGGTGAGAGAACACGTTCTTCATCTGATTGTCCACTTCAACGTGGCTGAGATGAACGGAGCGGTCATTGACGAACAAAGTCAGGTTTCGTTCATCCTGGAATCTCTTCCGAAGAGTTTCCTGCAATTCCGCAGCAATGCGGTGATGAACAAGATAGAGTATAACCTGACTACTCTCTTTATGAAGGGAATAAGAACCGTGCGTGAAGAAGGCGATTGAATCGTCGAGGTATCAATATGCAACATAGTTTTGTTAAAATTGATCTAATACTAGATCTAGGCTAAACATGCTTAAAAGAAGAAGAAAAAATACAGCAAGTAGAGTTTACTTACTTGTTGAAGACTTTCTTCAAAGATTCTTCTTCAAGTCACGAACTCTTCGTGCTCCTCGAACTCAACGAACACTTCCAACGAAAGGAACCCGAACACAACCAAATGGCCTTCTCGGTTGTTCTCTTTTGGAGAAGAGAAGATGGTGGGATCTTGTAAGAGTTTTGGAGAGGGAGGAGAATTGAGAGAGAATTGAGAGAATTCCTCTTCTTTTCTTTGATGAAAAATCAAAAAATGACAGATTGCCTTGTAATCCTTCTTGCAAGAAGGGTTTATATAGTGGAATTGATGGAGTTAAAATCTCCACTTAATTACCACTTTACAACAACTATAGGTTATGCAAATTTCATTTGCATAACCACATAATATAAGATATCTCATATCTCATATTGCAAATCTCATTTGCAATAATTGTGGATTAATTAAATTGAATCACATCCAATTTAATTTCTCTCGATCAATTTCTCCAATTAGCCCTAATTCAACAATTAGGCTAACCTATAGTTTATTATGAATCTCATTCACATTAAACTATATATTATATCATCCATATCTCATATAAATGATATAAATGCCCTTAAAGTTAAATTGAACACTTCAATTTCATACCAAAACATTAACTCTTCTTTTAACCGAGATGGAGCCAACCGAGGGACCTAATGTACCGACAGTGACGGGTTCCAATGATCCGAGATTAACATGCCAAGCTCTTTGTCCCGGTTAACCAACATTCATTAGCTACGGTAACACTCCACTATAGCCTGTAGCTGCACTCCCGTCAGTGCAGAATATTACGTGTCCACTGATATAACCAATGCCCATGAGTCGACCCTTCACAGGTTGTTTGTGGACACGACTGTGTCTAAATACCATTTTACACCTGTGTCTACCTCTTGTTCCTTAAGTCCTCACTGCTCCTCTAATGAACAACATATTGTGATGGTCCAACCATGCACAACACCCTTCTCGGGCCAGTGAGAAGGTGGGCGCCCGTTATCCAAGCCCTGGAGACAGCACTTAAGGGAACAACCCCTCTAGTTTCCTTAAAGGCGAGAATGAGTGAATTCCATCTCGCGTAGTTAAGTTCCTAGATCCCTACTTGGTTCTGTCCTTGAGAAGATAGGCATATTGGGCGAGTAACTGTGACCACATTCACCCGTACTAGTCAAAAAACAGACCCTCGCAGACAGGAGTTCGTAACACGCTCAAGATTCAGGTCGAGTCACTAATGGTCATCTACGAAGTTATTAGTCCTTACTGTCAACGGTGTTTATCAGTAGGTCTAATAATTCACGGTTCGGTCTTGTACAATCTCATTGCATAGGATGCCCCCACTCGCATGTCAACCATATGAACGAGTCAATTTACCTCGTTTGTATCTAATACAAAGCGGGTCGCATCCACAGTGTATCCAGGATTAGGTCTCCAACCCTATCCATATACTTTAGACCGTTCGGGTCATTAACTCGAACGTGATCCTCCCTGTGTGTCCACTACACACCGTTCAAGTTCTAGTTCTCTCATAAATTCAATGACCTTGGAGCTTAGTTTATTGGAAATGTTTATAAATATTGCAAGACACAAAGTGATGAAATAAATAACTCTTATGAATTTCAAACAATATATTACAAACACGAGATTATGACAAAAATCCCAACAAACTCCCACTTGGACTAAGCTAGTGGAAAAATATTACAACCAAGTAATACAATAAACTAGGGCATTAAATACCTGTTTACACATCTCCCACTTGCCCTAGTCAGGAAGCTCTCGAAGACCTAGACTCTCTAGGTGACCCTCAAACACCTTATCCGTGAGGGGCTTTGTAAAAGGATCAACTACGTTGTGCTCCGACGCTATCTGCGTGACCGTCACGTCTCCCCGGTGCACAATCTCCCGTATCATTTGATACTTGCACTCAATGTGTTTGCCTCTCTTATGGCTCCGAGGCTGACGTGAGTTGGCTACTGCACCACTGTTATCACAGAATAGTGTGATCGGCAAGTTCATGTTTGGAACAACTTCCAAATCTGTCATGAACTTCACGAGCCAAACAACTTCTTTGCGACTTCACAAGCAACAACATACTCTGTTCCATAGTGGAATCGCGATGCATCCTCGCTTGATGCTTTGCCATACTCTGACTCCTTCATTCGAATAAAGGTCGACCAGAAGAGGATTTCCTAGATTCCTTGTTTGGCCCGAAAATCGAGAATCTGTATCCCGTAAAGATCAAATCTCCACTACCATACACTAAGTTGTAGTTCCTCGTTCTCCTAAGACACTTGAGGATAACCTTTACAGTTGTCCAATGATCTAATCCTGGATTGGACTGATATCTACTGACAATTCCTACTGCATAAAGATGTCGGGCCTAGTACACAACATGGCATACATCAAGCTCCCTACAGCTGAAGCATATGGAATCCGTCTCATATCCTCAACATCTTGAGGTGTCTTAGGACACTGATCCTTAGACAAGTGAACCCCATGCCTTAAAGGCAGCAAGCCCTTCTTGGAGTTCTGCATCTTATATCTAGACAACATCTTGTCGTTATAAGGCGCATGAGGCGAAGGCTAGCGTTCTGTTCTTAGGTTCGCCTGACTATCCGGATAACTAGAACATCACGAGTTTCTCCCAAATCTTTCATTTGGAATTGCGAAGCTAGCCACTTTTTAACGTCAGTAAGAAATTCTAGCTCATTCCCAATGAGAAGAATATCGTCCACGTACAACACCAGAAATGCGACAGTTTTGTCAACGATTTTCTTGTAGACACAAGGCTCGTCGACATTTGGATCAAAGCCGTAAGATTTGATCGCCTCATCAAATCTTATATTCCAAGACCTCGAAGCCTGTTTCATTGCATAAGTGGACCTATGAAGTCGACAAACTTTTTGCTCTTGGCCTTGGGCAATGAACCCTTTGGGCTGGTCCATGTAGATTGTCTCATCAAGTTTGCCATTCAGAAAGGCTGTATTGACGTCCATCGACCATACCTCGTAGTCATAATACGCGACAATGACCAGAAGGATCCTGATCGACTTTACCATGGCAACAGGTGAAAAGGTCTCCTCATAGTCAACCCTTTCAACCTTGGTAAAACCCTTAGCCACTAGTCGGCCTTTGAAGGTTTGCAGCTTCCCACCTACGCCACGTTTACGCTTGTAGATCCATTTGAAACCAATAGGTTTTACCCCATCCGGTTGATCCACAAGCTCCCATACAGAATTGAAGTACATGGACTCCATTTCCTGTTCCATAACTTTAATCCACTCGTCTTTGTCAACATCTACCATTGCCTGATCATAGGTCAATGGATCCTCACAGTCATCATCAGAAGCGACAAGCGAGGTTTCGGCTAAACCCATGTAGCGATCGGTGTCTCTGCGGTGCTCTACTACGTCAAGGCATTTCCAACTCTTGGGAGCGGATTTGACTAGGCGTTTCTAGGATCAACAACACTTGTTGACTTACTAGCCCCATCAACAACTCTTGCTGATGAACTATCCATTTCATTTAATACAATTTTACTTCTTGGTAAATGATCCCTGACGTGGTCTTCCTCTAAGAAAGTGGCGTTTGTCGACACAAGCACCATGTTTTCCCTAGGATCGTAACACAGACCACCCCTAGTCTCTTTAGGGTAACCTACGAATAGGCACAATTTCGAACGGGGTTCCAACTTTTTCGGGTTTGACACCAACACATGGGTCGGGCATCCCCAAATCCTGATGTGATGTAAACTTCCTTTACGTCCACTCCAGAGCTCGAAAGGTGTTTCACAAACACTCTTCGACGGAACGTTGTTCAAAATATAAACCGCAATCTCCACTGCGTACCCCCAAAAAGAATCAGGGAGACGAGCATAGCTCATCATCGACCGAACCATGTCTAACAAGGTTCTGTTTCTCCTCTCCGATACACCATTCTGTTTTGTGGCATACGGTGTAGCGAGAGTTGGGGCGTAATTCCGTGTTCTATCATATAGTCCTGGAATTCAGTGTCCATGTACTCTCCACCTCGATCTGATCGAAGTTTTTTAAGTGATTTAGCTAAGAGGTTGTCAACCTCAGTCTTGTACTCCTAGAACTTTTCAAGAGTTTCAGACTTCTTATGCATTAGGTAAATATACCCATATCTTGAGTAGTCATCTATGAAAGACACAAAGTACTCATAACCGGCCGAGCTTTAACATTCATCGGACCACAGACGTCAGAATGTACTAACTCAAGAGGCTCTTTGGCTCTGTATTCTTTTCCACAAAAAGGACGTTTGGTCATCTTGCCCTCGAGGCACGACTCACACATACTGGTAAAGAGTTTTCTTCCAACTCGTTTAGAAGTCCACTCTTCACTAGTTTCTCAATCCTATTGAGATTAATGTGGCCCTAAAGAAGATGCCAAAGTTGGGCATTTTCTTTTGGAGAAACTTTTGCTTTCTTAGTTCGTGTTTCAGCGGATTTTAAACAACTCGGTATTCAAAACACTTTTGACCGAATTGGGTTTCAAAACATACAGATTATTTTCGAGTGAAGCTGAACATTTGACATTCCCTTTGAAAGAAATAAACGCTTTATTAAGTTCGGAAGAAATGAAATACAATGTTCAATTAGCAGAAATTGAAACAAGGTTTCTAGTAAACCACGGAACTATATACAAATTGTCCAACAATAAGTACTTCCGCAAAAATGCGACTTTCACCGTGATCATTGCTGCAGCAGAGACAAGCTCTCCAGATCCAACTCGTAGAGTCACCTCACCCTCTCGTAGCGGCTGCCAGGAATCAATCCCCTAAAAAGAAGAACAAACGTGGTTAGTGGCACCCGAATCCAATATCCAGGCAGAGTCACTACACTCCACTAAACATGTTTCTATCACAAGTAAATCACATTTACCTTGATTCTTCCTCTCGGTCAGGAATTTGGGACGATTTCTCTTCCAATGTCCGCCCCATTGCAGGTGGAAACACTTTCCTTTCTCCGCAACCTCCTTGACCTTTTTGCCCTGTGGCGGCAACTCGGTCGATTTTACCCCTCTTCATCCTCTTCTTCCTTTCGGCGTGAAGGAGCAACGAGTTTTGCCTCGGAGGTCGAACCCTTGTGATAAGACACTGTAGGCAACATTTGCCTCGATTCCTTAAACACTTGTTCAAGGATTGGAAATTTCAGAGCTCATTTAGGAGGGTAGTCAGTGTAGCAAATTTTGTTCATAACAAAGATTGCTCTTAAATGAAGGAAACTCTTGGAAGAGTCTCCAAAATAAAAGCCGACTGGCTCGACTCATCGATCGAAGCCCGTTCATCTCGGCCGGATGGAAGTGGGTCATCATGTCCAGAACGTGTTGGATGGGCGACCCCTCTTTCATCCGCGGCGTGCGTTAACGTATTTGAGCGAAGTCATGTCGGACACAGAAAGGATCGCTATCCAAACATTTCTGCAGGACTCCATGATCTCCTTAGCGGAAACCATCGGCTCGTGCTTCTTTGCCAAGACATCGGATATGTTGGCAATTATGTAGACCTTGGCCTTTTCATTGGCCCCGATTCACCGATCATATGCATCGTGAACACTTCGCGACGCTTGATCGAGCACGTCATCCGAGGGCACTCCTAAGATATACGAACTTTTATGTCGTCTTGTACCAAAATTGTATTAATGTTGTTTTTCCAACTTTGGTAATTATCTCCCACTAATTTATCTCAAGCGAGTAAGGCTATTATCGCGCTAGACATATTTTAGCTGAAATACAAGTAAAATTTTGTATTAGTCTCTTAAAAAAACTATAAAAAAACCAATCAAGATTTAGCAAAAAAAATTCATGATCCCTAGGTCATTCAAAATTTTGCAATGATACCCTAAAGGTTTAGAATGACCGCCACCGAAGGGTGAACAAAACACTCCTCCTATAGGACGAGACTTTCTCGATCGGACCTAGTCCCGAATAACTCTTATTCCATTAGGCGTCCAATTACCATTGTTCGGTCGAATTCATTAACACTTAACGCAATTGCGTGAGTGTCACCTCAATCTTTAAGTTTCCGTGTATCCGTCAAACAATAGCCACGGAAGATATGGCGAACCAAGAAGGGAAACCAACTAGGAAATCAGATCCCTTTTGGGAATTCACGGTGTTCCGACTCCCATGATCAAGCCCTCCGAAGGGATTGTCTGGTCCAGGCCAAACTAGCAGACAGATCATATGCGTCTCACGGTGTGAATCGAAAGAAGAGACCGTGGGTCTCGTTTTCACAAGTCCCGCTCCCACTCACTATAAGTACTCTCTCCATCCACGATGATATTGACCTATACAAATGCCATCCGAAGGGGGACACTCCCATTTGCGCCACGAGGCCGAGTATAGATTTCACGTTGTGGACTTAAAGGAGATTTGTGGTTGGAAATTCAAATGTATCTCATACACTATATTTCCTCCCAATCAGCACTTTAATTTTTAAATAGGGATTTACCTAGATAAACCGGCTAAAATTTACCTAAGTCTACCAATATAACTCTTATATGGTATTAACCTAAGTTTATAATCACATTATTAACTTAGGTCTAAGTGAGTAAATTAATTACACTTAATTAACAGCACTCACGAGAATATAACCTAAGAATCTCCGGACCGAATTCACTCCCGTGTCGGTTTTCGTGTAGGGTGTTATGCAAAGCGTCAACTTAAATACCCCAGCCTTAGACAAAACCTTCCGTAGACAGAGTTACTTATCAGTCTCCATTCAAAGGTTATATTTGATTTCCTAAATTTCTAATCTCATTAGAAAATTAGAAAACCTAAGTCTAATTATTCAAGTTCTAAACACTTTAAAACTAATAATTAACTTAGATTGCATGCATTTCTATGTTATTGTGCTTGATCATTCATCACATGAATAATACTATATACTATAACATAATATAATTCATCACATGAATTAAATGCATGAGCATGCTTTTAATTTAAAAATATAACACTTATATTTAAATCAATTAAAACATGCATACATTATATTATAACTCTTATAATATAATCCTATCATGCATACTATATATTATAACTCTTATAATATAAAAATGATGCATGAAATGTTTAACCTAAGGTGAGATTTTAAATCTATATGACATACAATATGCACATAGAAATTAATTAAAATATACATTTCATGCATAAAATAATTAAATAGCAAATATGGTGATTTTTGCATTTGTAGGCAATTATTTAATTAAATAACATTAATATAACAATTATATTAATATTATTTAATAAAATAATTAAATATAAATTAAAATACATTTTATAAATTAGAAAATAATTAAAACCGAAATAAAACGCCTTCACTAAATGAAAGTTGCCCACGTTCCTCGCGAAAAAGAAGCTTCAACCTCCTCAACGCGTGCAGACGTTACAAGCAGTAACTGTCGTTGCTTGTAAAGCGTCGACGCGTTCTTCAACGCCACAAGCGCAGTAACGCCGATCTGCCGCAGACCTCCGTCGCGAAGAACAACGTTGAGACGCCGTTGGGCGCGTCTCAACGCGCCATCGATGTAACAAACAAACACTCCTTGTTCTTCCATCGAATTTCGCTGTTTCGCCCGATTTTTTCACAAAGAACTCTTGCCACGAATGACCCGGACTTACGGACTCGATTTACAAACAAAAGCCCAAAAACAACGGGCCCTTACATTGATCTCATCAACATAATTGTCTAAGCCCGGTGCCAAAACCGTAATAATCCATAATGCAAACCAAAACATTCATCTCATGAATTATGGTAAAACACCCAAAGCAAATTTTAACAAAAAGCGATTGCATAGTTGAAGAACCATCAACTTGACTCGATACCATTTGAAGGGAATAAGAATTCGTGCGTGGAGGACGATTGAATCGTCGAGGTATCAATATGCAACATAGTTTTGTTAAAATTGATCTAACACTAGATCTAGGCTAAACATGCTTAAAAGAAGAAGAAAAAATACGGCAAGTAGTGTTTACTTACTTGTTGAAGACTTTCTTCAAAGTTTCTTCTTCAAGTCACGAACTCTTTCGTGCTCCTCGAACTCAACGAACATTTCCAACTAAAGGAACCTCAAACACAACCAAATGACCCTTCTCGGTTGTTCTCTCTTTGGAGAAGAGAAGATGGTGGGATCTTGTAAGTGTTTTCTCGAGGAGGAGAATTGAGAGAGAATTGAGAGAATTCCTCTTCTCTTCTTTAATGAAAATCAAAAAATGAGAGATTGCCTTGTAATCCTTCTTGCAAGAAGGGTTTATATAGTGGAATTGATGGAGTTAAAATCTCCACTTAATTACAACTTTACTATTAACTATAGGTTATGCAATCCCAAATAAATTTATAAAGTCAATTAAAAAGAAACTAAATACGCGAGATTTTTGGAGTTAAAAAAATCTCAAATTTTGGTCTTTAATCAACCGTTAGCTTACCGAGGGAAAAATTTCTTAAATTAAAGCACAAAAACATCAAAATTAATTCTTTTTAACCTAATGCTTAAATTCAAGATTTTAGAGCTAACACACATAATTTATGGATAAAATAACATGAGGATCACTAAATTAAATGCAATTCAAGTGAATTAAACACTAAAATTCTAGTAAAATAACTCACTAATGGTGAGTTATCATCCAGTGATATAACCAAAGCCAATGAGTCGACCCTTCAGAGGTTGTTCGTAGACACGGCTTGGTCTAAATACCGTTTTACCCCTGTGTCTACCTCTTGTTCCTTAAGTCCCCACTGCTCCTCTAATGAACAACATATTGTGATGGTCCAACCATACACAACACCCTTCTCGGGCCAGTGAGAAGGTGGGCGCCCGTTATCCAAGTCCTGGAGACAGCACTTAAGGGAACAACCCCTCTAGTTTCTCTAAAAGCGGGAACGAGTGAATTCCATCTCGCGTAGTTAAGTTCCCAGCTCCCTACTTGGTCCAGTCCCTGAGAAGATAGGCATATTGGGCGAGTAAGTGTGACCACCTTGACCCGTACTAGTCAAAGAACAGACTCTCGCAGACAGGAGTCCGTAACACGCTTAGGATTCAGGTCGAGTCAATAATGGTCATCTACGAAGTTATTAGTTCTTACTGTCAACGGTGTTACATCAGAAGGTCTAATAATTCACGATCCGGTGTTGTACAATCTCATTGCACATGATGCCCCCACTCGCATGTCAACCACATGAACAAGTCAATTCACCTCGTTTGTATCTAATACAAAGCGGGTCGGATCCACATGTATCCCAGGTTTAGGTCTCAAATCTTATCCATATATTGTAGACCGTTTGGGTGATTAACTTGAACGTGATCCTCCCTGTGTGTCCACTACACACCGTTCAAGTTCTAGTTCTCTCATAAATTCAATGACCCTAGAGTTTAGTTTATTGGAAAAGTTTATAAATATTGCGAGACACAAAGTGATGGAATAAATAACTCTTATTAATTTCAAACTGTAACGCCCCTACTTTTCTATGACCAACTCCTAGGGACATTACTACACAATGCATGCATTTATAGGCCAAGAGATAAAAGATCTTAAAAGAAAACTTCCAAATAAACATAAATAGTCTTTAGGGATCCCAAATAAAAACATTTAAAACAGATAAAAGTATCAATTTAACATGGCCTATTAAAGCGTAAGTAAATTTAAACTCCAAGCAAAACATAAAGAGACAACATCGATTATAAAAGGAATATGCGGAAAACACATCTCTGTTCCCATGGTTTTAGTAACGCGCCTCCACACTCGCCCGCACGCCCTTGGCCTTACCGAAAAACATTTTTAAAAGAAAGGGTGAGTATTGCAAAACAATACCAGTAAGTGACCTCGCTACTGAGGTTTGGGATATGCATACACATACAATCATGACTTTAAACTTGTTCGAAATATACATACATATACGGGACCTAAAACTTTCTCATATTGTCGAGTCTTTAATCCATGACTTCCTTTTTATTTGTGTGGCCGATTGGTCATCCTGAGTCATTTCATTTTGAGTCCCTCATGCACTCCTGTAATAATTTGAGTCCTCATGCACTGTAACACCTGAGTCCTCACTGGACCCCTGTAATTAGACCCATAGGGTCTCTATTGCATGTTTGACCATGCACATACCGATCTCGTGGAGACCAATGTCCACACTTTTCATTAGTTCAATTCATGACATACATAACATGCATGAGGTCCCATCATTCACATAATAATAGTGTACATGTCACAAACATCATCACACTATGCAAATCATACTTTTCTCATAGACGGTTTGAAGATCATACTTTTGTAGGAAAACATGAAATATTCTCATACAAATTATCATCATATTCTCACATGAAATACTAGAATACTTTTACATAGAATACAAGAATATTCTCCCATAAAATAATAGTTTATTTCACATGAAGCATTGAAATACTTGTACATAAAATATTAAGTATTCTCACGAAAATATCTCGTATATTGTCATATGAAAATATAAACTAATTTCGCATGAAATCATGAAAATCATTTTCTTCAATCCCAATAAAAGTTCGGCACAAGGTCCCTTACCTCGAGCTTTGATCTCACTCTTTCCTTCCAATTCTTAACTTAACGGTCCTCTCTAAATAACTCAGTAAATCAAGAATCCTTCTATTCGTTATCCTACTACTCGATTCATTCAATATAAGGAATCTAAACACGCAAGCGTTTATAATTCTCACTTTGCACCAATTACCTTGACTCAGAATAATAATTGAACGTGGGTTTGTTTGCTTCAAGCTTGGGAGTCTTGAACTCAAGTTTAGCTCGTTCTACAATAATTTCATGCAAGATTTTCCTGCGAGTTAGATCCAACTTCTTCTAAACCTCTAATAGTACAAAAATCACACGTCCTTCTTTTTGTAAATCGGAATGACTATCAATACCGAAAGCTACCGGAGGAAACGGATTTCGATTGATTCGGCAAAGCAAATCGTGGTCTGACGACACGGAATAACGCATCGGCCTCTATCCCCACGGCGAGGATTGCCGCTTGCAAGGTACGCGTTCCACGATCTAGTCGCCGGCTCGTGTTTTGATCGTCGACCCTCTCGGTGCTCGCTGGCGGCACGACGACGACGCTCACGAACGGTTCATGGCGTTGAGGACTTCGTGAGTCGAAGGCGGGCGGGCGTGAACGAGATCGTTGATGATCGCTTGAAGCTTGCGGATGACTACAACCCTTCCGGTGGTCGGCGAGTTCGCGTCGCGGCGTTCGAGGAATGAAGGCTCGCGGATTGGATCGTGCGCGCACGCGCGATCGGGTACGTCTTCGATCGCAAAGCAAACGCGAGCAATGGTGATGGCCGGGACGTCGACGTGGAGTAGACGCGAGCGCGGCCGTCTTGGTCGTTGATCCGCTCTTGGGAGTTGCCTGATCCTCGGTTTGCCAGGCGGCGTGTGGCGGAAAAAGGGTAGCCTTTGCTTGTGTGATGGCCGCGAGCACGATTGAAGTAGATGAGGATGGATTACCTGCCGGCGGTGGGACTAATAGGGAGAGACGGCTGTCGGCTAGGGCAAGAGGGAGGAAGACAAAGAGCTTAGGTTAGGGTTTTGCTAGGGTTAGGGTTTTGCTCTGTGGTTTTGATTCCTCCTCCTTTTGGTTGAGACTTAAGGATATTAAATACCATACATTAGGTTAAAAATTCAAATGCCAATTACACCCTCATTTAGACATTAATAACCAAAACGCCCTTGCAATTTCCTTTTCCTTTAATTTCATAAATAATCTCATCTTAAAAGGAACAATTCACTTAAACTAAACAAAATTACGGCCTCACTCTCGTGAGCTTGACTAAAATCACTAATCCACTAAACACATGTTAATAATAGCGTTAAATAAAATAAATAATAGTACCTGTGGTGATGGTCGTCACAATCTTCCCTCCTTAAGAACTTTCGTCCTCGAAAGTTCCTATTCTTGAAATAACTCGGGTATTTAGCTCGCACTTCCTCTTCGCTCGCCGGTGTAGCTTCTTCCGCAAGCGGTGGTTCCGCCACAACACTTTAACTAAGTTGATCTCACGGTTACGGAGGGTTTTTCGATCTCTTGCAATAACTGCACTCTGGCCGCTCGCCATAACTCGGATCTTACGCTAAGCGCAATGGTTGAAGTCTCACGACATGCGTCAGTCCCAAAACGTACTTTCTCAACATGGAGACATGAAACACGTTATGAACCGTGAAAGGGAAGGCGGCGAGTGCTAATCAGAGGCCATTTGCACCAATCCTCTCTAAAATCTCAAATGGTCCGATGAATCGCGAACTCAATTTCCTTTTCGCCAAACCTTAGAATTCCCTTCATTGCGCCACCTTAAGAAATACGTGGTCCCCAACACCGAATTCTAGGTCCCTTCGCCTCGTGTCGGCATAACTCTTTTTGTTCGACTTGGGCGGTTCGCATTCGCGCCCTAATCTTTTGTATTGCCTCATTAGTGACCTCGTACTCACTCTGGACCCAACAACCGGCGTTCACCACCCTCCTCCCAGAAAACGGGAGTTCTGCAACGTTTCCCATAGAGAGCTTCAAATGGAGCCATTCCGATGGTCGACTGATAACTGTTATTGTAAGCAAACTCCATCAAATGCAAATGAGTGTCCCAACTGCCTGGGAAGTCTAAAGTGCAAGCTCGCAACATATCTTCTAATATCTGGTTTAAACGTTCGTCCGTCCCATCCGTCTCGTGGATGAAAAAGTCATCATCAAGTTCAATCGCGAACCTAACGCTCTCTGTAAACTCCTCCAGAAGTTGGAGGTGAAACGTGGATCCCTGTCTGAAATAATCTTGACTGGAATTCCATGCAAACGGACTATCTCTTCCAAGTAAAGCTGCGCCCACTTATCTGTAGAATAGGTGGGTTTCCCTGGTATGAAATGTGCTGACTTGGTTAATCTGTCCACTATGACCCAAATTACCGAGTAACCTCGTAAGGTTCTAGGCACCCAACTATGAAATCCATAGAGATCTCCTCCCATTTCCACCGAGGTACATGTAAAGGTTGCTGCGTAATCCGCGGGTCTCGCCTAGGTTCCTTTACTCACGACAAGTCAAACACTTGTCGACAAACTCGCTATGTCGCGCTTCATGTTACACCACCAAAATGATCTGCTTTGAGATCTCGATACATCTTGTATCGCCGGGATGCATAGAAAATGGTGAGTTGTGGGCCTCGCCAAGATCTCGGTTCTCGACTTGTCATCGTCGCGCACACAATCGTCCCCAAATAGTAATCCTCCATCTCGTGGATAGGGAAAACTCGTCAACTCACTCAGAGTTACCGCAGTAAGTTTTTCCACTAATCGAGGGTCTTTCTCGTTGAGACTCAACAATGCGTTGTCTCAAGGTTGGTTGTACTGATTAACCGAGCCAACCGAGCCGTGGTCTTTCCTACTAGTACCGCGATTTGGCTCGTGCAAACTCGCTGTACTCGCTCGCTCTCACAAGAACTCGTCTTTGAACTATGCATCGGCTTTCATCGAGGGCATCGGCCACTACGTTAGCCTTACGGGGTGGTATTGTATGTCAATATCATAATCCTTCACTAATTCCAACCATCTCGCGTTGCCTCATGTTTCAATTCTTCGGGTGAGCAGATACTTGACTTTTATGATCAGTAAAAATCGAATTTTCTCGCCATACTGTGTAGTGTCTCCGGATCTTTAATGCAAAGACCATCTGCCGCTAGCTCCAAATCATGAGTTGGATAGTTCCTCTCATGCGTCTTTAATCGTCGGGATGCATAGGCTATTACCTTACCGTCTTTGCATTAGAACACAACCCAAACCTTTCTTAGAAGCATCATCAGAAACCACAAAACTCCCTGTTCCCTGGAACCGTGAAGAATCTGGGTGATACTAATCTGTACTTGAGTTCTCGAAACTCGCCTCACAAGCATCATCCCAAACAAATGAGTTTCCCTTGCTGGCGTCGGTGAGTCATAGGCATGGCTATCTTGGCAAAATCCTGCACGAAACGCCTATAGTATCCTGCAAGACCCAGAAAACTACGTACCTCTGTAACGGTGGTCGGACGAGGCCACTGTGTGACGGCCTCCACTTTTGCTGGGTCAACAGAGACTCACCGGACACAACATGCCCTAGGAAGGATAATTGTCTCGAGCTGAATTCACACTTGGAGAATTTTGCATACAACTTATTCTCCTCGTGTTTAAAACTTTTCTCAAGTGACTTTCATGATCTTCATCACACCTGGAGTATATTAGTATATCGTCGATGAATACTATCACGAACGTATCAAGAAATTCTTTGAACAAACGGTTCATCAAGTCCATGAAAGCGGCAGGCGCGTTGGTCAAACCAAACGGCATCACCGTGAACTCGTAATGCCCATAACGTGATCTGAATCTTCGTTTTAGGGATATCCTCTTCACCGATTCTCAATCGATGGTAGCTTCGATCTCGGATCAATCTTGGAGAACATCGTTGTTCCTTGCAATCGATCAAGAGATCATCTATTCGGGGAGAGGGTATTTATTCTTGATCGTAACTTTATTCAACTCCCCGTAATCTATACACAGCGCATGGATCCGCTTCTTTCTTTTCACGAACAATACAGGGCTCCCAAGGCGAAAACGCCAGGCGTATAAACCCCTTGTCTAGCAAGTCTTGTAATCGTATTTTTAGTTCTTTCAACTCTGCCGGTGCCATTCAGACGGGGCCTTGGATATCGGGGTCGCCCCCAATTCCAATTCGATGTTAAAATCTACCTCTCTGACCGGAGGTATTCCGGGGAGGTCCTTGGGGAAAACGTCTGCAAATTCATTCACCACCGGTACTGATGACACAGAGATCTCCGTGCACCTTGCATCTAGTATGCAAGCTAAGACGCCCCAAGCTCCCCGATGTAATAACTTTCTGGCCTTAAGGGCAGTAATTACCTTAGGCCTACTTCCTCGCTATCGTGCCTCTGAACTCAGTAGTTGGGTTGGTCGGGAGGAGTGAACACTACCTCCTTCCCGAAACAATCAATGCAAGCATGGTTCTCGCGCTAACCACCCATGCCCAATATTACATCAAAGTCAAACATGTCTAAGACTACCAGATTCACTGCTAACTCATGGTCTGCGATGGTCACACTACCATCCTTGACTTTCATAGTGGCTAACAAATTTATCCCCGCAGGAGTGGAGACAGACAGAGCATATCAGAATCGTTTCTAGTTCTAACTCAGCTTGATTTACAAAGGATGCAGAAATAAAGGAGTGTGTAGAACCAGAATTAAATAATACAAAGGCAAGGTGCCCAAGTAATGGAAGTGTACCTGTAACCACTGAGTCTGAGCCATAGATGTCCCTACTGGTGCTTGCATAAGCTCTTTCCTGATGTATAACCGGCTTCACTGGCGGTCCCACTATTGATAACCCGAGGTTGGCTAGTCTTGGCTTGACTTCGGGCAAGCTATTAGCTCAGTGCCCTTCTTTCCCGCACCTGAAACACACTCCGGACCGGGCTAAACACTTACCCCAATGCCGCTACTACGCTTTGCACCGTGGCTTATCTCCACCGTTATTTCCCGTCCCGTTGACTTGTGGTTTTTCGACCAACTCGCACGAAAATGTCTCGGTCTATGCGGTGTACGCTGGGACGCTGTGAGCTCAAATTGGTGGTCCCACTTCCTCTTATGATTTGCCATGGTGACACAGGTTAACCACTACCTGCATGCGATCTGCGCTGCACCCAAATCAATTCGCCACTCTCTCCGCATGAGGCATAATCGGGAGGTGCTAATGCTTGAATGAAGCCTCGAACATTCTCATCCACCCCATAATGAAGCGCTCTGTTTTCTTTGCCTCTGTGTCAACCGATTCGGGGCAAAGCGTGACAAACGGGTAAATTCCCTCTCATATACCTCCCCGCCTCCTCGCTCGCCAAGCTGTAAGAATTCGCGCTACTCGTGAACGAGTGCGGCAGCAGATAAAATTTCCGCTAACGCTTCCTTGAACAGATTCTGTAATCGTTTCTCCACTGGCGATAATGGTTCCTCGGGCGGACTCCCACCATAAATACGCGTCATCCTCAAAGATAAAGGTAGCACAGACACCCTCGGTCCTCGTGGCGCTTCATCAATCAAGATGGTCTCAATGGAGGACGGCCACAACTCAAACGGCCAAAGTGGGGTCACTAGAAGACCCATCGAAAGATCTAGGATCATACTTCCCGAAGTCCTTCGGATATCGAGACTCGAGTTGCATCGTTTCGCCCCGATTTACTTTGAGCCGGATGAGTGGCTATCGAGCTCGCACTCAGACTCTCGCATAGCCTCCACCATCATAGTCATAACGTTGGTGTTCCCTTGATCCGCCACCGAGCGATCGCAGTGCATTCTCCCCGCGCGACCAGCCGGTCCCGGGGAGGTCTCGACGGGTGGAGCAACCTCTTCCTGTTCCAGTGGTAATTCCGGTTGGGCGTCAACGTGTTCCCTTGCCCTCCGGCCCCTACCACGTCCCCTACCTCTCCCTCGACCTCTAGGTGGCATTTTGTCGATACTACAATACAGAGAGTTTCTAACTCAGTTTCATTACTTTCTAACTACAAGATAGGATTACCCTTAGGGTTTTAAGTTCATGTATATGCATAAAACAGTAATCATATCATAATCATTTACTTAATTAATAAAATACTGTAACGCACTGGCGGTGGATCGGAACGCGTTGTTCAACCATGGGAACTACTCTGTGCTTACTCTGTAAGCAAGTCTACAGAACCCTTAAACCTAGGGCTCTGATACCAACTGTAACGCCCTTACTTTTCTATGACCAACTCCTAGGGACATTACTACACAATGCATGCATTTATAGGCCAAGAGATAAAAGATCTTAAAAGAAAACTTCCAAATAAACATAAATAGTCTTTAGGGATCCCAAATAAAAACATTTAAAACAGATAAAAGTATCAATTTAACATGGCCTATTAAAACTGTAAGTAAATTTAAACTCCAAGTAAAACATAAAGAGACAACATCAGTTATAAAAGGAATATGCGGAAAAACATGTCTGTTCCCATGGTTTTAGTAACGCGCTCCGTCACTCGCCCCGCACGCCCTTGGCCTTACTCGAAAAAACATTTTTAAAAGAAAGGGTGAGTATTGCAAAACAATACCCAGTAAGTGACCTCGCTACCGAGGTTTGGGATATGCATACACATACAATCATGACTTTAAACTTGTTCGAAATATACATATGCGGGACCTAAAACTTTCTCATATTGTCAGGTCTTTAATCCATGACTTCCTTTTTATTTGTGTGGCCGATTTGGTCATCTGAGTCATTTCATTTTGAGTCCTCATGCACCCACTCGTAATAATTTGAGTCCCTCATGCACTTCTGTAATAATTTGAGTCCTCACGGACCACTGTAATTAGACCCATAGGGTCTCTATTGCATGTTTGACCATGCACATACTGATCTCAGGAGACCAATGTCCACACTTTTCATTAGTTCAATTCATGACATACATAACATGCATGAGGTCCCATCATTCACATAATAATAGTGTACATGTCACAAACATCATCGTCACTATGCAAATCATACTTTTCTCATAGACAGTTTGAAGATCATACTTTTGTAGGAAAACATGAAATATTCTCATACAAATTACTGTCATATTCTCACATGAAATACTAGAATACTTTTACATAGAATACAAGAATATTCTCCCATAAAATAATAGTTTATTTCCACATGAAGCATTGAAATACTTGTACATAAAATATTAAGTATTTTCGATTTAAAATATCTCAGATATTGTCATATGAAAATATAAACTAATTTCGCATGAAATCATGAAAATCATTTTCTTCAATCCTAATAAAAGTTCGGCACAAGGTCCCTTACCTCGAGCTTTGATCTCACTCTTTCCTTCAATTTCTTAACTTAACGGTCCTCTCTAAATAACCTGTAAATCAAGAATCCTTCTATTCGTTATCCTACTACTTTCGGTTCATTCAATATAAGGAATCTAAACACGCAAGCGTCTATAATTCTCACTTTGCACCAATTACCTTGACTCGAATAATAATTCGAACGTGGGTTTGTTTGCTCGAAGCTTGGGAGTCTTGAACTCGAAGTTCACTGCTCCACACAATAATTTCATGCAAGATTTTCCGCAAGTTAGATCCAACTTCTTCTAAACCTCTAATAGTACAAAAATCACACGTCCTTCTTTTGTAAATCGGAATGACTATCAATACCGAAAGCGCACTGAGGAAATCGATTTGATTGATTCCGAAGCGGCAAAGTAACGGTGGTGGACGACACGGAATAACGATCGGCCGCCTCTATCCCCACAAATGAGGATTCGCCGCTTGCAAAGGTACGCTCCACGATCTAGTCGCCGGCGGCTCGTGTTTTGATCGTCGACCCTCTCGGTGCTCGCTCGGCGGCACGACGACGACGCTCACGAACGTCATGGCGTTGAGGACTTCGTAGTCGAAGTGGGCGGGCGTGAACGGAGACTAGTTGATGATCGCTCGAAGCTTGCGGATGACTACAACCCTTCGGTGGTCGGCGAGTTCTGGCGTCGTCGGCGTTAAGGGAATGAAGGCTCGCGGATTGACTGGCGCGCACGAGCGACTGGTACGTCTTCGGTGCAGCAGACGCGAGCAGCGGTGATGGCTGGGACGTCGACGTGGAGTAGACGCGAGCGGCGGCTGTCTTGCTCGTTGATCCGCCTGCTGGAGCTGCTGCACAGTCCTCGGTTTGTAGGCAGTGTGGCGGAAAAAGGGTAGCCTTTGCTTGTGTGATGGCCGGCGAGCACGATTGAAGTAGATGAGGATGGATTACCTGCCGGCGGTGGGACTAATAGGGAGAGACGGCTGTCGGCTAGGGCAAGAGGGAGGAAGACAAAGAGCTTAGGGTTAGGGTTTTGCTAGGGTTAGGGTTTTGCTCTAGGGTTTTGATTCCTCCTCCTTTTGGTTGAGACTTAAGGATATTAAATACAATACATTAGGTTAAAAATTCAAATGCCAATTACACCCTCATTTAGACATTAATAACCAAAACGCCCTTGCAATTTCCTTTACCTTTAATTTCATAAATAATCTCATCTTAAAAGGAACAATTCACTTAAACTAAACAAAATTACGGCCTCACTCTCGCCGAGCTTGACTAAAATCACTAATCCAGCTAAACACAGCGGTTAATAGAGCGTTAAATAAAATAAATAATAGTACCTGTGGTGATGGTCGTCACACAAACAATATATTACAAACACGAGATTAGGACAAAAATCCCAACACCTTAATGTACTACAGACTTTCCAGTCTCTTATGAAGAATAAGGAACAAGCTGATGGAGAGGCAAAACTGTTTGCCCATTCCATATGGTTCCAGAAGGGTTCATCCTCTGGGACTAAGTCCTGTAACTCTTCTGCTGGGCTTAAGAAGACCCAAAAGAAGAAAAAAATAAGAGGAAAGGGAAGGCACTGCTGCTGACAAAGGTAAGGGAAAAGCCAAGCTTGGGGATAAAGGAAAGTGTTTCCACTGAAACATGGATGGGCATTGGACGAGAAACTGTCCAAAATACCTTGTTGAGCTCAAAGAGAAGAAAGGTAAATTAGATTTACTTGTTCTTGAAACATGTTTAGTGGAAAATAATGATTTTACCTGGATACTTGATTCAGGAGCCACTAATCACGTTTGCTCTTCATTTCAGGAAACTAGTTCCTTCAAGGAGCTCAAAGAGGTGAGATGACGCTCAGGGTCGGAACGGGAGACATCGTCTCAGCTCGTGCAGTAGGAGATGCCAAGTTATTTTTCGGTGATAGATTTTTTTCTTAAAAAAATCTGTTTATAGTTCATAAGCTTAAAAGGAACTTAATTTCTATCTTTTGTTTAATAGAACTTGGATATTGTATTTCTTTCTCGATTAATGAAGCGTTCATTTTGAAGAGGGTGTCAATATTTGTTCTGCTAAATTGAAAAATGGCTTGTACGTACTGAAAATGAATAAAACGAAAGCAATTTTAAATCATGAGATGTTTAAAAATGCTAACATTCAAAATAAAAGGCAAAGAATTTCTCCAAATAATAATACCTATTTGTGGCATCTTAGACTTGGTCATATTAATCTCAACCGGATTGAGAGACTCTCTAAGAATGGACTTCTAAACAAGTTAGAAGTCGATTCTTTACGCCTCTATAGTCTTGCTTGGAAGGTAAAATGACTCAAACGACCTTTCCCGAAAAGGTTATAGTGTCGAGAGCCCTTAGAACTTGTACATTCGGATCTTTGTGGTCCGGTGAATGTTAAAGCTCGATGAGGGTACGAATATTTCATCTTTTTCATAGATGATTATTCGAGTTATGGTTATCTATACCTAATGCATCACAAGTCTGAAGCTCTTGAAAAGTTCAAAGAGTGTAAGGTGATGCGGAAAATATCAGGTGCCCTAAACTAATGTAAATTAGAATAAGACTCCGACACTTCTATGACGTGCAAGTATACACGGTCGAGAGCAGCAAGTGATAAGTTAAAGTATCGATCCCACGAGGACTAGCTAAACCTAAATCAATGAGTGTCCTAGCAAATTTTCCTTATTTTAGTGCAATGCATGAGTGTGCAAATTACTATTGTTAATAAATAAATTGATGTGATATGTGAGCAAATACAAGACTAGACTCAAGAAAATAACTAAATTTAAATGAGGGGAGAGGAGAATGCAACTAAGAGGGAAGATGCAAGAGATGAGATTTTTTCATGAAAATATAGGCTCTGTAAGGTTGGAGTTTTCAGTATTCAATTGGAATGAATTTTGAGTGATGCCTTGAATTTACCTACACATGTATTCAAATGATTTCTTTCAAAATCACTAAGTTTTAAAACCTATAATCCCTCAATTAAGATCTAAATTATGCTCATGATTTAAGGTTCTAGGTGGGTTAATCATCTCTAATCAACTCAATAATCCTAGAATGAAATTTTAGTTTTCTAATTCACTAGCTCTCGCAAGTTCGTGAATTCTAGAGAAATTAAAGAGCCCAATTTTAATTCTCATGCAATGTTAAATTTAATAAAATTTCATAAATCCAACAATGACATTAATCATAAATTCGCTCCAAAATCTACATTGAAAACAACCTAACCCTTGCCTAAGATAATTTAGTTCATGACAAAAATCAACTCACAAACTTCTAATTGATGCATGTTTTTATCCATCAAAGAATTCAAGAAAACAACCCAATAATGTTCACAGATTTATCATAAATCAGTCACAATTCTAGCCTAAAAACAGTCACGAATTCGGTCTAAAATAGTGAACAAAAATAGTCTTAAATATGTGTCCAATAGCGGAAAAACAACATTAACAATTAGAGATTAGGAGAGGTAATGACACGAAGCAAAACACGAAAAGAAACCACCGAAGACAGCAGACCATAGTAGCAGATTTTAGTTTTGCAGGTTCTGTGCGACAGCGATATCTCATGAACCGAAGCTTAGAACGACGATCCAACCGTTCAAAACGAAGTCCTATAAGTTGCAAATAAGCTGCCACAATTTCAGAAAAATCCAACGGTTGAAACTTTGGTAAACGACACTTTCGTGAGCGCCGCCAGTGAAAAACCGAACTGCTCTGATCTCCCAATGCGACAGAAATATTTGGCACATCGAAGCTCCGAACGACGATCCAACCGTTCAAAGTAAAGCCCTATGAGTCTTGAACAATATGGAAACATTTCAGCACAATCCAACGGTTGAAACTCTAGCAAACGACAACTTTGTGAGCATCGTCTGTGAAAATCGAACTGCACTCTCAATTTTGTTACAACAATGGCCTCTCGGTTTTGCTACAAAGAATAACACCTTGAATCTTCAATTTTTCCTCACTCGTATGATTGCTACAGCAATGGAACCTTCACGATTTTCCTCTCCAATGCACACCTTTGCTTCTGTAGCAATCGCCCGTTCTCTCTCGGTCTCTTCCTCTTTTGCGACTACTCCTTCTCTCTCTCCTCTTGCCTGTAAACCCTAGCCTCCTTATACAAGATGGTGTTGCCCTAATTCCATAAATTACAAAAATACCCTTAAGGATAAAAGACCATCTTACCCTTCGGGGTAAAATGTCTAAAATGCCCTTAGGGTTCTGTAATTTTCAAACATCTCTGCACATAGAAAAATCCTAATAAATTCATTAATCAAAATATGGACCCAATAAATATGATAGGATTTTTCTAGAATTAAAAATCTCGCTTTTTTTTAATTCTTTAATTATCATAGCTTATTTTTCCAAATTTCTTAAATTAAAGCATAAAAACATCAAAATTAATTCTTTTTGCACCTAATGCTTAAATGCAAGATTTTAAAGCTAACACACATAATTTAGGGATAAACTAACATGAGGATCACTAAATTAAATGCAATTCAAGTGGATTAAACACTAAAATTCTAGTAAAATAAGTCACTTATGGTGAGTTATCATAAGGCTGAAGTAGAGAATTCATTAGGAAAAACCATTAAAATACTTCGATCCGATCGAGGTGGAGACTATATGGATTTGAGATTCCAGAACTATATGATAGAACATGGAATTAAATCTCAACTCTCAGCACCTAATACACCTCAACAAAATGGTGTGTCAGGAAGGAGAAATAGAACCTTGTTAGACATGGTTCGTCCTATGATGAGCTATGCTCAATTGCCTGCCTCATTTTGGGGATACGCAGAGAGACTACAGTTCAAATCTTGAGCAAGTGTTCCATCAAAAGTGTGTTTGAAACACCTTTTGAGCTATGGAAGGGCGTAAACCTAGTTTACAACACTTCAGATTTGGGGTTGTCCAAGCACACGTGCTCGTGACAAACCCAAAGAAACTAGAACCTCATTCAAAATTGTGCCAATTTGTTGGCTATCCCAAAGAAATGAGGGGTGGTCTTTTCTACGTCCCACAAGAAAATAAGGTGATTGTATCGACAAACGCCACGTTCTTGGAGGAAGATCACATGAGGAACCATAAACCGCGTAGTAAATTAGTACTAAATGAAGCTACATGTCGGTCTGCCGACCTTCATCAAGAGTTGATGGAGGAGTCAAGACCTCAAGTCGGTCTCGCTTCTTCTCAATCGTTGGGAATGCCTCGACGCAAAGAGAGGAGGGTTGTTTCAACCTGATCGCTAATTGGGTTTAGCTGAAACTCAAGTTGTCATACCTGATGACGACGTAGAAGATCCATAGTCTTATAAACAGACAATGAATGACGTAGACAAGGACCAATGGATCAAAGCTATTGACTTTGAAATGGAGCCAATGGACTTCAATTCAGCATGGGAACTTGTAGACCAACCTTTAAGGGGTTAGACCCGTAGGGTGTAAATGGATCTATAAGAGAAAGAGACATGCAGCCGAAAAAGTACAGACCTTTAAGGCTAGGCTTGTAGCAAAGGGTTTTACCCAGAAGGAATGAGTTGACTATGAAGAAACTTTTTGCCCGATTGTTATGCTGAAGTCTATAAGGATACTTTTGTCCATAGCCGCATTTTATGATTATGAAATTTGGAAAATGGACGTCAAGACTGCCTTTTTGAATGGTAATCTTAACGATAACAACTATATGTCTCAACCCGAAGGGTTTATAGCCCAAGGTAAGGAGAAAAAAGTTTGCAAGCTTAATCGATCCATTTATGGATTTAAACAAGCATCAAGATCTTGGAATATAAGATTTGATACTGCGATCAAGTCTTACGGCTTTGAACAAGACGTTGACGAGCCTTGTGTTTGCAAGAGGATCGCCAACGATAAAGTAGCTTTGTTAGAACTTTATGTGGATGATATCCTACTCATTGGGAATGATGTAGGATACCTAACTGAAATAAAGAATTGGTTGGCGACCCAATTCCAAATGAAAGATTTGGGAGAGACGCAGTATCTTCTTGGGATTCAGATCTTTAGGAATCGCAAGAACGTAACGCTAGCACTTTCTCAAGCGCCTTATATTGACAAAATGTTGTCCGGATATTCGATGCAGAATTACAAGAGGGGCTTATTACCCTTAAGGCACGGAGTTCATCTGTCTAGGGAATAATGTCCCAAGACACCTCAAGAAGTTGAGGATATGAGACATATTCTCTATGCCTCTGCAGTAGGTAGCTTAATGTATGCTATGCTATGCACGAGGTCGAACATTTGTTATGCAGTGGGAATAGTCAGTAGGTACCAGTCCAATCCAGGGTTAGACCACTGGACAAAAGATAAAAATATCCTCAAGTATCTAAGGAGAACGAGGGATTATATGCTTGTGTATGGGTCTAAGGATCCGATCTCACTGGATACACTAATTTCGATTTTCAGATCGATAAGGATTCTTGGAAATCCACATCGGGACTTTTCACTCTAACGGGGAGTTATAGTATGGCGAAGCATCAAGCAAGGATGCATCACGACTCCACAATGGAGGCTTTATGTATGTCGCTTGTGAAGCAAAGCGGCAAGGAGGTCGTTTGGCTAAGGAAATTCCTCATCGATTTGGAAGTTGTTCGAAATATGGAATCTCCAATCACCTTATATCGTGACAACAAAGTGGTGCAGTAGCTAATTCGAAGGAACCTCAAGCCATAACCGAGTAAAGCACATCGAGAGGAAGTATCACCGATACGAGAAATAGTGCAATGAGGAGTGTGACAGCCACGTAAGATCGCTTTGGAGCACAATATTATTGATCTGTTTACAAAGACTCTCACGGCTAAAGTGTTCGAGGGTAACTGGAAAGTCCTGGGTCTACGAGATAGATAAGCTAATCTAGGGCAAGTGGAAATATGTATTCAGTATATGGATGCCCTAGTTTATTGTATTTCCATCTCTTGTAACCACCTGCTTTATATTATGATGTACCCTACTAGAGTTTTAGTTCAAGTGGGAGTTTGTTGGTATTTGTGCCCTAAAACTCGTAGTTTGTAATTATGTTCTAATTAATGTAACAAAGTGTTATTATTTCAATAAAGTGTTATTGTTGGTTATCTACGACTTTGCCTTTATTTAAACCTTAAATCCAATAAACTAAAAATCCAAGGTAGGACCACAAACAAATTGTTCATTAGAGGATCACTGATACTTAAGGAACAAGATGTAACCCAAGGGTAAAACGGTAATTTGACCCAGCTGGTGTTACGAACATTCGTGAAGGATTGACTTGCTGTTATTGGTCAATATCCATGGACACAGAAATATATCTGCAGTGAGAAGAGTGAAGCTGTGGGACTTTAGTGGAGTGTTTCCGCAGTTAACGAATGTTGATTGGGAGGTTAATGAGATTAACCGAGCAATCTCGTATCGTTAGAGCTTCTGATTTGTAGGTTCATTAGGTCCACCTTGTAGCTCGTAAAGGGTTCTTAGATCATATGAATTTGAAATGTCCAAATTAATTAGAGAATATATTTAATGTATTTAGATACTATATAATATATAGTTTTGGAACTATATATTATAAATTTAATGTGAATATGATTCATATTAAATTATATGAGAGAAATTAATATTTGAAAGAGTTCAAATATTATATTAAGTGTGAATGTGATTCACATTTGAAAACTATCGGTTAAAATTTAATGTACACTGGATGTGCATTAAAACGATAGGTTAGAGGGAAGCATATGATTAAATATGATTTAATCTTAATTAAATATAAGATATTTAATTTGGTTAATTAAATATAATTTAATTAAGGTTTTAATTTAATTCAATATTAAATTAATGGGAAGGTGTCAGAAGGACACGTTCCCCACCTCCCTCCCAATCGATAGGGAGTGGGGAGGTGATCCCTCGTTTTATTCCTCTCCAATGAAGGAGAGAAGGTTGATCGATCATTTTCTATTACACAGAGAGAATTATCTCTCACATTCTCATTCCCTTCTTCTTCCAATTGTTGGAAACCTTCCCACGAAGGAAGATTTAAGAACTAAGAGTTATAGAAGGTGCTCACTGTTGGTGGTGTTCTGTTGAAGAAAAACAGAGAACTTAGGAAGTTCCTGTGTTGCTGATTTCTTGTAGAGGAGGAAGAAGTTGCTCCAAGTTAAAACTACAAAGGTATTTTTCTTCCCTTAGTTTAATTGTTAAACTTAACATATGTTTTCATGTATGCAATTAATCCATGTTTAATAGGATTAGAAATGCCATGCTTGTTCTGTATTTTTGGTTAATGTACTGGTTTTTGTTTTTAAAGCAAAACAATCAAGTAATTAAGATCCCAAACACATGATTGGCAAGTTCATATTTGGAACAACTTCCAAATCCATCATGAACTTCCTGAGCCAAATAGCTTCCTTTGCAGCTTCACAAGCCGCAACATATTCGACTTCGATCGGGGAATCAGCGATGCATCCCTGCTTGATGCTTCACCACACTACAACTCCTCCATTAATAATGAAGGCTGACCTCGAAGTGGATTTCCTAGAATCCTTATCGGTCTGAAAGTCATAATATGTGTATCCCGTAAGGATCAAATCCCCACTCCCATACACAAGGCTATAGTTCCTCGTTCTCCTAAGATACTTGAGGAGTGCCTTTACGACTGTCCAGTGATCTAATCCTGGATTGGATTGATACATACTGACAATCCCAACCGCATAATAGATGTCGTGCCTAGTACACAACATGGCATACATCATCAGCTCCCTACAATCAAGCATAGGGATTCGCCTCATATCCTCAACCTCTTGAGGTGTCATAGGACATTGATCCTTAGACAAGTGAACCCCATGCCTGAAAGGCAGCAAGCCCTTCTTGGAGTTCTGCATCTTATACCTAGACAACATCTTGTCAATATAAGATGCCTAAGACATGGCTAGCGCGTTTGCTTCTTCCTGGTTCTAGACTATCCGGATACCTAGAACATACTGTGCCTCTCCCAAATCTTTCATTTGGAATTGCGAAGCAAGCCATTACTTAATGTTAGTAAGAAGTCCTACCTCATTCTCAATGGGAAGGATATCATCCACATACAATATTAGAAATGCGATAGTTTTGTCGACGATTTTCTTGTAGACACAAGGCTCGTCAACATTTTGATCAAAACCATAAGATTTGATCGCCTCATCAAACCTTATATTCCAATACGAGGCTTGTTTCAGTCCATAAATAGACCTTTGAAGCCGACAAACCTTTTACTCTTGGCCTTGGGCAATGAATCCCTTTGGCTGGTCCATGTAGATGGTCTCGCCAAGGTTGCCATTAAGAAAGGTGGTCTTGACATCCATCCGCCATACCTCATAGTCATAATATGCGCAGAATGGTCGGAAGGATTCTAATCGACTTTACCATGGCAACAGTGAAAAGGTTTCCTCATAGTCAACCCATTCCACTTGGGTAAAACCTTTTGCCATTAGTCGAGCTTTGAAGGTTTGTACCTTCCCATCTACGCCACGTTTACGCTTGTAGATCAACTTGCAACCAATAGGTTTAGCCTCATCCGGTTGGTCCACATGCTCCTAGACGGAATTGAAGTACATCGGCTTCATTTCCTTGTCCATAGCTTTAATCCATTCGTCTTTGTCAATGTCCGTCCTGCCTCGATCATAAGTCAATAGATCCTCACACTCATCTTTAGGAGTGACGACTTGGGTTTTAGCTAAACCCATGTAACGTGCGTGTGTCGTCTCACAACGCTCCCACTACGCCGAGGCATTCCCAACTCTTGGGAACGGACTTGACTAGACGAGCTAGGATCAACAACAATTGTTGACGACTAGCACCATCGTAAACTCTTGCCGATGAACCGCCCAATTCATTCAACACAATCTTACTCCTTGGTAAGTGATCCCGATATGGTCTTCTCAAGGAAAGTGGCATTTGTCGACACAAGCACCAGATATCCTTAGGATCGTAAAAAGAAACGATCTCTAGTCTCTTTTGGATAACCTACAAAGAGGCACAAACTTGAACGGGTTCCAACTTCTTGGGTTTGACACCAACACATGGGTCGGGCATCCCCAAATTCCGAAATGACATAAACTTCTTTTTACGACCATGCTAGAGTTTGAAAGGTTTTTCACAAACACTTTTCGACTTAAACTATGTTCAAAATGTATATCTGCAATCTCCATCTGCGTAACCCCAAAATCAATCGTGGAGACGAGCATAGCTCATCATCGACCGAACCATGTCCATCAAGGTTCTGCTTTCTTCTCTTCGATACACCATTCTCATTGTGGCATACTGTGTGTGGAGAGTTAGGACGTAATTCCATGTACTATCAAATAGTCCTTGAATTCAATGTCCATATACACTCCACCTATATCCGATCGAAGTGTTTTTATAGATTTACCTAACAGTTCTCAACCTCGCCTCTTGAACTCCTTGAACTTTTCAAGAGTTTTGCACTTCCTATGCATTAGGTAAATGTACCTGCCTCTAATAGTCATCTATGAAAGATAATAAGAATTTCAGAACCACCTCGTGCTTTAACATTCATCGGACACAAGAGGTCAGAATGTATAAGCTCAAGGGGCTCCTTGGTTCTATATCCTTTTCCACTAAAAGGATGTTTGGTCATTTTGCCTTCAAGGCATGACTCACATACCTAGTAAAGAGTTTTATTCCAACTCGCTTAGAAGTCCACTCTTCACTAGTCTCTTAATCTTATTGAGATTAATGTGACTTAACCGTAGATGCCAAAGATGAACACTTTCTTTTGGAGAAACTTTTACTCTCTAAGTTCAAGGCTTTTGGTTGTTTTAAACAATTCGATATTCAAAACACTTTTGACCGAATTAGGGTTCAAAACATATAAATTGCTCTCAAGCAAAGCAGAACAATTCAAATTTCCATTTCGAGAAATAAACGCTTTATTACTCTTGAAAGAAAAGTAAATATTTTGTTCTAATAGGCGTGAAATAGAAACTAGGTTTCTCGTGAAACTCAGAACTATGTACATATTATCCAATAATAAGTACTTCCCGCGAAAAAACAGCTTTCACTGTGCCTATTGTCAGAATCGAGACAACTTCTCCTGATCCAACCCCGAGTGTTATCTCACCCTTTGCAGCCCCATCGCCAGGAACTTAATCCTTGAAAAGAAGAGCAAACATAGTTAGTGGCGCCTGAATACATTATCCAAGCAGAGTAATTACTCTCCACTAAACAAGTTTCCTTGACAAGTAAATCACATTTAATTGCCATCTTCTTTTCATCAAGGAAATTGGGACAACTCTTTTCGTGTGTTTGTCCTCATGCTAAAGAGAAACACTTTTGGCAACTTCCTTGATTTCTTTGCCTTTAGGGGCGGCAACGCGGTCAACCCTATCCTCTTTCAACTTCTCCTTCTTCCTCTAGGGCCTAAATAGTCTACAAACTTTGTCCTGCAGGTCATACCACCGTGAAAATGTCTTAAGACAAGTCTTGCCTCAAAACTTCTTGTCCCCTTGTTTGTACCAAGGACTGGAAGGTTTGTAGATCGTTGAATAGGACTGTTGGACCGGGCACCTGAGGACCCTCCTCAGTGAGCGCGAACTCTTGGTCGTCATTTACCAAAATCGTGTCTATATTGTTTTTTCACGAAATCTTATCGCCGACTAATTTAATGGAAGGTAAAGGAGCGTTAAAAGCGTTTGACCTTTTGTTGTTGAAAAAAAGAAACTTTGTATTAGTCTCGCAAAAACTTTTGAAAATCCAATAAGGTTTTAGCAAATTTTTATCCTATGATCCGTAGGTCATTCAAAATTTGCAATGATACCCCAAAGGTTTAGAATGACCGCCACCGTAGGGTAGACAAACCCACTCGTCCTCCTGGGACAAGATTTTCTCGCTTTCAAACCCTAATACCGTAATAACTCTTATTCCATTAGGCATCCAGCTACCATTTTTCTGGCTTGAATCCATTAACTCTTAATGAATCCTCGTAAGTGTCACCTCAATCTTTCAATTTCCAAGTATTCGCCCAAACAATAGATGTCGATGGAGGACTAAGAAGGAAAAAACCAACAAGGAAATCGATCCCTTTCAGAATGCGCAGTTGTTCGACTCCCATGATCAAGGCCTCCGTGAGGGGATTGTCCGGTCCAGCCAAACTAGCAGCGGATCATAGGCGCTCACAGAGTGAATCGAAAAAAAGAGACCGTGGGTCCTGGTTTTCACAGTCCCGCCGCCACTCACTATAAGTACTCTCCATTCACGCTGATATTGACCCATTCAAATGCCACCCATAGGGGACGCTCCCATTTGCGCCACGGCCAAGTATGGATCTCACTCATATAACTTAATTTAAGATTTGTCGATGGAAAACTAAATGTATCTCATACACTTTATTTCCTCCCACTCAACACTTTAAAAATAATCGTGGATTGACCTAGATAAACCAAACTAAAATTTACTTCTAAGTCTACCAATATAACTCTTATATTGGAATATCGTAAGTCTATAATCACATTATTAACTTAGGTCTATGTGAGTAGATTATTTAACTCTTAATTAACGACACTCACTTAGAATATAACCTAAGAATCTCCTGCATCGAATTCACTCCCAAGTCGGGCCTCCCAGCAGTGGTGTTCGCAAAGCGCCGCCTAAAAACCTCAAATTTTTAGACAAAACCTTCCTTAGACAGAGTTACTTATCACCTACCATTCAAAGGTCATATTTGATTTTTAATTGTAATCTCATTAGAACTAGAAAACCTAAGTCTAATTATTCAAGTTCTAAACCATTTAAAATTAATAATTATCTTAGGTTACATGCATTTCTATGTTATAGTGCTTGATCATTCATCACATGAATAATACTATACTATAACATACATTCATCACATGAATTAAATGCATGAGCATGCTTTTAATTTAAAAATATAACACTTATATTAAATAAATTAAATCATGCAAACATTATATTATAACTCTTATAATATTAACTCTATCATGCATACTATATATTATAACTCTTATAATATAAATATTATGCATGAAATGTTTAACCTAAGGTGGATTTTAAATCTATATGACCGACATTATGCACTTAGAAATAATTAAATCATACATCCCATGCATAAAATAATCATATAGCATTATTGGACCGAATTTTGCCACCCTAGGACATAAAATTAAATTAATTAACATTAATATACATTTATATTAATATTAATTAAAATAATTAAATAAAATACATTTATAAAAATAAATTTAACAAAGAAAATAAATAAAAACACGGCCGCACGCCCCAAGGCTCGAACCACGCGACTTGAAGTCGCAACTCCCACTCCACGCACGCATCTTGAGCAACCGTTGGAAACCTCCCACTACGCATTCAACGCTGCCTCTCGCGTGCATAACCCTCACAGTAACGCTACACCCAAATAAGGTAACAACTCGCAGCAGAAGACCTTGATAAGCATTGACAACGTTGAGACGCGAATGAACAGATTTTCCAACATTAGGGGAAGGAATTAAGAAGTTGGAAAAAGAAATTACATGGAATGCATCATTATTATCTCATTTAGATCCTCAGATAGATCAATGTGAACTTGAAGTTCAAAAGATAATTCATTTGCAAAACATAGCAAATCAATTACCGTGATGCATTCACAGCATGCTAAAAGGGTGACTAAATCATATATACCAAAGAACAAATGCTCCATCAAAATAGATATCCCAAAGGAACAAGTTGTCAATAATGAGTGTGGAGCACGCGTAAGCGTGGTAGACTTATGGGTTCCAAAGATAAAATCCTCTAAAAAGAAAAGTAGTTGAGAATCAAAATGATTGATAAAAGGTATGGATGTTCCGTAAGAAATCCTAGATACAACTACTCAAAAGAGTATTGATGAAAATCAAACGCTTGAGGATAATAATGAAATTTCTATAAACTATGTTACAATAGGAAAGAGATGGAATCAAATGATATCATTGTTGACAACATTTTTGCTTATAATGTTTCTCACGATATTATTCATGAAATTGACGATTTTGATCCAAAATCTATCAAGAATGTCAACAGAGAAAGGATTAGCCAAAATGGAAAGAAGCAATCCAAGCAGAGTTGAACTCACTTTCAAAACGTGAGGTTTTTGGACCAAAGAGTCCTAACACTAGAAGGTGTCAAACCGTGGGATACAAATGAGTATTTGTAAGGAAATGAAATGAAAAGAATGAAGTCACAAGATATAAAGCGAGACTTGTTGCACAAGGATTCTTACAAAGGGTCAGTATAGATTATGAGGAGACATATTCTCCCCGTGGTGGATGCAATAACGTTAAGATATTTGATTGGCCTCGATCAGATATGAAAAACTTGATATGCATTTCATGGATGTAGTCATGGCGTATTTATATGGATCTCTGGATAATGACATTTATATGAAAATCCCGAAATGATTCAAAATACCAGAAACATATGAATCAAGTTCTCGGGAATGGTATTTAATGAAGTTACAGAGATCATAATATTAGTTAAAACAATCAGATTTAATGTGGTATAATCGCTCGAGCGAATATCTCTTGAAAGAAAGATATCAAAATAATCCGATATGTCCGTGTATTTTTATAAAGAAATCTCTAATGATTTGTTATTATAATCAGATATGTTGATGCCTTAAATATAATTGGAAACTCAAGAGTTATCTAAGGCAATAGAATATCTTAAGAAAGAATTTGAGATGAAAGATCTTGGAAAACAAAATTTTGTCTTGGTTTGCAAATTGAACATTTAGCAGATGGGATATTTTTTCATCAATCAACTTATACAGAGAAAATCTTAAAAAGATTCTATATGGATAAAGCACATCCATTGAACATTCCAATGGAGGTTGGTTCACCTGGATGTAAAGAAAGATATATTTCAATTTCGAGATGACAATGAAGAACTACTTGGTCCTCAAGTACCATATCTTAGTGCAATTGGAGCACTTATGTATTTGGCTAATAACACAAGACCACATATTGCATTTTCAAGAAATTTATTAGCTAAATATAGTTAATGTCCTACAAAAGACATTGGAACTGAGTTAACCATGTATTCGATATCTTCGAGGGACGATTGATATGGGTTTATTTTATTCTAACAAATTCAGCTTTGATCTAGTTGGTTATGCAGATTCTTGTTATCTATCCGATCCACACAAAGCTAGATCTTAGACAAAGTTATCTATATACATGTGGAGGAACTGCTATATCATGGCGATCAATGAAATGTACTCATCACCACCACTTCTTCGAATCATGCTAAAATCCTCGCAATTCACGAGGCAAGTCGAGACCGTATGGCTAAGATCAATGACACAACACATTCGTGAGACATGTGGCTTATCTTCTTGCAAACCCCTTCCAACAATATTATACGAAGAAAACACAACATGTATATCTCAAGTCAAATGAGGATATATTAAAGGAGATAGAACGAAGCATATCTCTCCAAAGTTTTTCTACACTCATGACCTTGATGAAAATGGCGACATCTCAGTACAACAGATTTGTTCGAAAGATAACTTGACGGACATATTTACAAAGGCATTACCAACTACAACATTTGAGAAATTGGTTCACAATATTGGGATGCGAAGACTCAGAGATCTCAATTGATGTCGTCATGAGGGGGAGTAAATATATTATATAAAATATGTATTCTTTTTCATTCACTAGGGTTTTTATCCCATAGGGTTTTTCCCTAGTAAGGTTTTAACGAGGCATATTTTATATAAATGGGCATTTAAGGGGCAGTATTATAAATATTATGATGTAAATGCCCATTTCCACATGTCCTTTAACACCCATGCCATGTGACAAATTATCCTTAGCCATAGTGTCCTTCATGTGTCCATTTCTTACCAATGCTTAGTGTCCAAATGTACCAACTCATCCCTTGCCAAATTTCCTATATATAGTGTCATTTGGTGGAAGAATAAAAGGCACAATTGGTGAAATAAGCCTCCAATTCTTTTTCTTCTCTCCCACTTTCTCTTTAGTTTATTTCTTATTTAATTTCTCATAAATTTCCACTATCTTTTGTCTATATCATTTATATATATATATATATATATTCTAATTCTAATTTCCAAATACTTGAATTATTATTATTATTATTATTATTATTATAATAATATTATATTATATTAGTATTTAAATATTGATAAAATTATACCCGGTTTTCATCCTATTTTCACAACATTTGTAGATATGTATGTCTGAAAGAATAAGAACCTACAAATATATCAACTTTATAAAATCTATAACGCTGAAATCATGTAATTTTTTAAATTAAAATACCTATTAATTAATTATTTGAGGATAGAAATCAATTTTAAGTTTAATCCTTTTTGTAATAATAATTTTTAATTTACTTAATTGATAGTGATATTTTCAATGGTATGTGTTGCTTAAAAAATCAAATTTCATTACCATACATTGTATGAAAAGAAATATTAAAAAAGGAATTCATTAAAGTTAGATAATTAAAACTTGTAATGTTGAAATAAAGAATAAAATATAAAATAAAGTAAAAGTAAAATTACATTATCAAAAAGAGAGACAAAAATAGGAGTAGTTGAAAGCTTACCACTAAATAAATAACATTCTTCTTACTTTTAAATTTTTGATTTTCAATATTAAAAGTAATTGCATTATCAGATAATATTTTGTCCACAAGAGAATAACTCAATTGACATCAAGTAAAAATCAGAATAATATTCTAAAAATATATTTAAAAATATAAATAATATTGAATCACACATTCATTATACAATAAATAAGATGTATATTATATTACATAAATGAATAATTTATTTCACACAATAATTGAATGAGAAATATTTCAAAAAAAGAAAACAATTCAATAGGAAATATCTTTTGTGATGTTAATCTTTTTTTTTTGGGATGTTAACATTTGTGATGTTAATCTTGAGTGTATTAGTTTCAACACTCTTTTCTTCACTGCCTATAACACCATTTCCTGCATCGTCGTTATGAATCTTTTCTATTTCACCATCCACAATATCTTTTTTGTCATCGGTCTTGATCCTCTTTTCTTTACCATATGTATCATTCTCTTTATCGTCTATTTTTTCATCACCATCTATGACATTAGATCCTCCTCTCAGAACTGGTCGATTGCACTACAACCTCTTTGATATGGGTTTACTTCTGTGTCTTCCACAAAGTTCGTGATGTTTAGCGCTACATCCAGACTAATATCACCTTTTAGAGGACCATACTCAATGTAATTTGCATTTGTAATCTCAATCGTGGTCAATACAAAACAAAGAGAATGCCAACAAAAATAAACGTTCTTCCTTTGATGATGGCCATGGTCGATAATAAAAATATACAAAACCTATTTGAAAACTTAAAACTTAGAATGGTTTGATAAAAGAAAAGATTTTAAACTAGGGATATTTATACTAGCTTGTTAGCTTTTTATAGATTGTGTTTGCTTTTTCTTGGGTGGGTTTATATATCTCTTACAACAAAACCTAATAAAAGTAGGTTTGAATTGAATGATTAACATTTTGCCAACTCATAGATTCAATCAAATGACAACCTCACTTGTTAATTCTTAAATATAGAATAACCACAACGGAAGCTAATAAAAAAATATCAAATTATCATAGGTATTCAAGAGAGAATTGAAGTAAATAACCTTTAACTTGGAAAATAAACTTTAAAATTATCCGATATAAATTTTTTTCAAATAATTTTATCTATAATATATTAAAAGTGAGGATGTTGGAAAAAATTTTTGGACACATTTGTGTTTTTAATTATTAATTTACAAAATATGTCATGATTGAGTAATTATAAATACTTAATTAATTAATTACTATTAATAAATGTATGAAATTTAAAATGTTGGAATGGAAAAGTTTTTCTACCACTTAAAATTTTTTTCTTTAATTATAATTCATAATTCAGCTTTTGAAAACACAAGTATTTTAAAAGTTTTGTAACTTCTCATGTAACGAACTCTACTTTCCAAACTCACTTTTACGAGGACCGCTACTAAACATGCATGCATTTAAGGCCATAAATAACATTAAATAAATAAAACATGATGATTAAAATCGCTTTAATTTGGGATCCCATAAAATAAAACATTTAAAACAACATCAATCGGGCTTTGGCCTCGCTTTAAAACGCTCTAAAATCATAATGTGTAACAAAAACGTTTAACCATGACTCTTAAAAACATAAATACATAAAACATGACTTTGTCCCATGGCCTTCGTGAGCGCCCCGCCATTCACCTTGTATGCCTTTGCTCCTACCTGAAAACATTTTAAAAGGAAAGAGTGAGTATTAGAAAAATAATGCCCAGTAAGTGACCTCGCTACCGAGGTTTTGGGACATGTACGCATACAATCATGACCATAAAACATTCATGTGTGGGACCTAACTTTCTAATTACTATCATGACTATTCCTTTTTGGCTTTTAGTGGTCAAGTAAGTTCTCCCGAAGCATGTGAGTCCGACGACTCTGCACTATGGAGTCCTCCCTAACCCCGAGAGCATGTTGGGTCCAAGATTCTTCACCATATTGAGTCCAAGACTCTCAATCATGTTTAGTCCAAGACTCGCCATATAGGTCCTTTTAAAACCCCGGGAGTATGTTAGGTCCAAGACCATTGTCATATGTGGAGTCCTCTCAAAACCCCCATATAACCTTTTGAAGTATAATTGCAACAACCATTCATATATCTATCATGTACATACAAATATGCATGAGGTCTCATCATCCTTTCATATACTATGATGCACATGTCATAGAATAATAGTAATTCAAATATCAAAGAATACTTTTCATAACATTTAAGCTTAAATCAATCCATCATAAATCATAGCATAACTTTCATAGCTTTCAATTTAAAACACTTTAAAACATAATACTTTCAAATATATAAGTAATCAAACATAATAAAATCCATGACTTTAAAACTTTACATATAACTTTCATATACTGACCTAAAACTTTCTCATAAATGTAACATAACTAAAATACATGACTTTCTTTTGGTTAAGTGGTCAATTCATGAACTCGAGTCCTTTCATGTTGAGTCCTCATGCACTCTATATGTTTTTGAGTCACCATGCACTTTCTATAGGTGACCTGCAGGGTCTCTAATGCATGTTTGACTGTGCATAAAACCTCTCAGAGACGAATTGCCACATAGAGTGCATGATGTCCCATTTATTAATCATAACTTTAATACACATATCATGAGAAGACAATAAATTAACATTCATGGCATAACATTCATAACTTGACTAAAATAATACTTCAGAATATAATAGATTTCAAAAGTGTAAATAATAAAATACTTTTGAAATAAAATAACAAAAACTTTTTTTCTCCCATTTTAGAAAATTCGCACAAGATCCCTTACCTTAGCTTTCGCTTAAATTTCCTATAATTAAATCTCCACTGTAAAATCCTTTGAACTATGCTCAATACTTGAGTCCCTTAAATCAAATCCATTTTCTTAATTAATTCACACACATAAATAATCTTATTTTTAATCCACTAGTAGTTAGGCTAAATTACCACAAATGTAAGGTGAAATCACGCTCAAGGGTCGAATTAATCAACTAGATAACTTCAAAAGGTTGCGCTGACCATATACCGCTGATCGACGAAAGCAAAGACGCTGCTGATGACCAACGAAAGCAACGGTGTGTTTTAGGAGATCTTATCCCCGTGAGCAAATGGAAATGTGTTTTAAGATCGAAATTTCTTGTTTATATTGGTTTACTAAAAATACCAATACATTGGAAAATACAGAGACAAGCATTCACTCTAATCTAATTTAGGCATAGAATTTAGACATGCAAACATATGTTGTACAATATATTAAACTAAAAGAAAAAGGTAACTACCTTTGTAGTTTTCTACACAAAGAACCCTTGCTCCAATTGCATAGCAACACAACACCTCCGTTTCTTTCTTCTCCAACAGACACCAACCACTTGGCAAACCTCTATCCTCCTGGATTCAACTTAGATCTCTCCTTTGTGGGAAGGAGCCAACAATTGAAGTGAAGAGAACTTTTTGTTGAGAGAATTTTTTCAAAGAATTTCTCTAAAAACCAAATGATCAACTAGTCCAAACTTGCCCAAAGAGAAGTTAAAGGGGAGAGAGCACTTCCCCACCCTCATCCATAGGGAGGCAAGTGGGATGTGGGGAACGTGTCCTCTTGACACGCTCCCACCACTAATAATTAAATTAATTAAAACAAATTGAATTAAATATTATATATTTAATCAATTATCAATTAAATATCATATATTTAATTAACGCTTTAAATATCATATATTTAATTGAGATTAAATCATATTTAATCAATTTCTCCTCTAACCTATAGTTTTAATGCACATCTCATGCACATTAAATTTTAACCTATAGTTTTTAAATATGAATCAAATCACATTTAAATTAATATTTGAACTCTTTCAAATATGTAATTTCTCGCATAAATTTAATATGAATCATATTCACATTAAATTTATAATATAAATTTTAAAAACTTTATTATAAAGTATCTATATACATTAAATTTATTCTCAATGAATTTGAACATTTCAAATTCAAACGATCTAAGAACCCTTTATCGAAGTAGGTGAGCATCATCGGCTGGCCTGGTCAATTTTCGATCCCAATCTGATCACCGAACCTATTAAGGGCTGGCTTGCCTGGTCGTAGCTTTTTTTTTTAAAAAAATCTTACTAAAACCGAACCGAATCGACTGATCGGTTTGGTCGGTTTATATATATATATTTAAATATTTATTAAATTAATTATTTAATATTTATAATTATTATTTAATTATTTTTAGGAAAAATTTTAGTTTTTTATTTTTTTAATTATTATTATTATTATTATATATATATTTTTTTTTTTTTTCATTTTCTGGCTTGGTTTTGTGAAGGCCAAATCGACTTTCACCAAAACCTTCACAACTGATCGACCGCTTCTGCCTGGCTTTCTGGCCGTGTTTGTTTTCGATCTTTTTTGCTCACCCCTAATCGAAGTATTCCGTTAACCATCAGCTTAAGTACCCCAACCTTAGACAAAACATCACTGGAAGAGTTCTCTTATAACCAATGTCCTATTACCTATTATATTTTAAACTATTTAAAATACTATGTAAGACTAACTTCTAATCCTATTAGAAATTAAACTTAAGTCTAAATTCATTTTAAACAATTTAAAACTAATATTTTTGTTTAATCCAAATTCCTATGTTTGCATGCAACTATTTGTTATAGGTTATGGTTTCTAAAACCCTTTTTATAAATTTTATAAATTTTAATTATTAACCTATATCGATTTAACTATATGATAAATCCCACAAATGATTTCTAATTGAATTACATTCAAGGGCAAAATACCTTTTGGTCCCTTAGTTTTGTGTTTAGTTCCCTTTAGTCACCGAAGTTTCAAACTTAACAATTTAGCCCCGAGTTTTGTATTTATTTACATTGTTGGTCCTTCCTCCAATTTTCAAGTTAGTCATAACAAAAAGTCGACGTGATACCTATTTTTTTATCTATAATAAATTATTTTATTAATATCTAATTATATTTTATTTAAAATTTATTTTTATTTGACAAAATACTTTTTAATCTACCAATTTTGTATTTGGTTCTCTTTTGGTCCCTAAGTATTCAAAACTCAATGATTTACCCTTAGGGTCAATGAAGCGCAGTTCTAATCGTAACTCGGGAATCTAAGCCCGGAGGGTTTGTCCTGAGGGGTTTCAAGCCCGGGAATCGTAAAACCGTGTTTGGGGTGCAAAGTTCAAGTCCGTGAATCGTAAACCCGTGTTCAAAAAAAGGTGTCTCAAGCCCGGGAATCGTAGAGTCGTGTCTTGGTGCGCTTCAGACTCTAGGTTTGGCACAGCTTTGTTTTCACCTTTTTCTTTTAGCTATTTTATTCTTTCAAATTTTTGTAATTGATCTTATGTAAATTGTAGAAGTTAATGTCTCAATATGGATCAATCTTTTAAGTAACTTTTCCATGAAACTTTCAATTTAGGTAGTTTTAACACCCTACCACGAAGTTTACATACATACAAATACATCGCCCAAAAGTGTTGCAACTAACACTAAAACAAAAGAACATAAAGCGCTTTGTGCGAAAAGAAAAAATATTTCATTTTTTCTAACTTTTAAAAAGAAATTACAAAATTGAGCCATTTGAGTGTACATTAAAAAAAAATACCAAGTTGTTTTTATTTTTTTAAATAAAAATTCACAAAATTCAAACGTGTTGAGAATAGCATAAAAAAATGTTTATTAGCCATTTTTTAGTTTTATTTTAACCTTTTAAAAATTGACTAGATTGTTTGATTGTTGGAGTGGTCAAGTTGATGAGGTGGTGGGATTGTCGAGGTGGTCGCTGGATTTTTGGTTGTTGGTGGTCATCGTCGTCGGAGTTGTTGTTGAAAAGGTCGTTGAGGCAACCATCGCGGTGGCTAGTCACGAGTTGTTGAAGAGGAAATGGAAAATCGCGTGTTTTTCGAGGCGCTCATGATCGCTTAGTCGTGGTGTGGTCGCCTGAGTTATCGCGTTGTCGATGGTGTCGTGGTCGCCGAGTTGTCGCCGGGTTGTTGCCAAAGTGGTCGCCGTGATGGTCGCCGGAATTGTCGTTGTTCTGCGTGGTTGTTGAGTGGTCGCCGAGTTATCACCCGAGTTGTTGCCAAAGTGGTCGCCGTGCGGCGGCCGCCGAGTTTTTATCTGAGTTGTCGCTCGCGGTGGTCGCCGGAATTTTTACCGAGTTGTCGTTATCGGTGGTCGCCGGTGGTCGCCGAGTTTTTATCGGAGTTGTCGAATTAGTCGACAAATGGATGAGAAAACATGGAACAAATTCCATGAGATTACATCATTGTAACCCATGGGGTTGTATTGTTGTAACCCATGGGAATAAGTTTCAAAACCAAGGATTTGGAACACCTTGCTCCAAACATGGGGCTGGATTTGGATGCCAAACCCATCCAAATCTAAACCCATGGGCTAAACACACTTCTTAAGTTTTTCATTTAGTTACCATATTAGTCCTTTCATTCAATTTTTTTCAGTAGTCTAAAATAGTGACGTGACACCTATTTTTTTGTTAAAAATATTATTTTATTAATATTTAATTATTTTTAGTCTTTAATCAAAATTTTATTTGTTAGTTCGCTCTCTATTCCCGATAAGTTTTTAATAGTGAGTGATATCTATTTTTATAAAAAAATATCATTTTATTAATATTTAATTATTGTTAGTCTCTAATTAAAATTTATTTTTTATTTTTAATTCATTCTCCTTTCTTGATAAGTTTTTGATAATTGAATTAAATAAAAATAAAAAATAATTAAATAGAAGGACTAATAGCATAATTAAAAGCAAAACTTGAGGGTAAATTTGTTGAGTTTTTAAAAACTTAGGGACAAAAAGAGAACCAAATACAAAATTGGGAGATTAAAAGAGTATTTTGTCAAATAAAAATAAATTTTAAATAAAATAAATTTTAATATTAATAAAATAATTTATTATATATAAAAAAAGGTGTCATGTTAGTTTTTCGTTAGGGACTAATAGAAAATTGGATGGAAGGACCAACAAAGGTAACTAAATGCAAAACTAAGGGGCTAAATAGTTAAGTTTGAAAACTAAGGACTAAAAGGAACTAAACACAAAACCGAGGGACTAAAAAGGTATTTTGCCCTACAAATAACAATTTGAATCATGCAAATTACTTATATAAAATAACACATTATCTTAAATCGAGTAATTTCATGTTCCATGCTATTTATTTTTCATATAATCCAATTATAACAATTATAATTAATTACTTATGAAAAATAAAATAAATCATGCATTTCACCATATTTATATAACTATTATACAAATAAAATGCTTGAACATGCTTATCTTAAGGTGGGAAAAATCTAAATGACATTCATAAAGAAAATAGCCAGAAACCAAAAAAGTTTGGCCCCTAAAGTGCAAAAATTATAAAATTACTCTAATTTTATTATAAACCGATCCAAAACACTTGGAATCGGGCTCGACTCACTCGAGTCTGACCAATCATGACCCGAACCGCCGAACCGCCTCAACCGGTGATATGCTTCTTCAAGTTGATGCCACGGCGCTGTAACGCTTGGGGAGCGCCGCAACGCCGCCTCCTTATGCACGCTGCTCAGGGATCGGAGCAAATGCTGGTAACGCCGCCAACCCTCAAATCTCCTTATCGATAGGAGCTTGGGCATTGTGACGCTCGTTCTCAAGATTGCAACGCCGGGCCGGTTCGCTTAGTAGCTAATTCCTTCGAACACAAAGCAGCCTTTCCAATGGAAATTTCTCCTCGAATCTCATTCAAATGTTTCAAACTTGTCACAAACGACTCAATTATGCACTTAATTGCCCAAAACACAACCGCTTACACTTAATTTGATCAAATCAAAGATGAAACTAAGACAAAAATTTCCTAAACAATTGTACAACAAACCAAATGTTATTCCCACCTATTCAATGCAAATTTGTTTCAACCAAAACAAAACAAACTTGACTGATACCAATTGAAGGAGATCTTATCCCCCCGTGTGAAGTTTTAAACGTGTTTTAAAATCAAAATTTCTTGTCTATTTTGGTTTACTAGAAATACCAATACATTGAAAAATACAGAGACAAGCATTCATTCTAATCTAATTAGAGCATGGAATTTAGACATGCAAACATATGTTGTAACAATAAATAAAACTAAAAGAAAAAGGTAATTATCTTTGTAGTTTTCACACAAAGAACCCTTGCTCCAATTGCACAACAACACAACACCTCGTTTCTTTCTTCTCCAACATGTGATACAAACCAACTTGGCAAACCCTATATCCTCTACATTCAACTTAGATCTCTCCTTTTGTGGTAAGGAGCCAACAATTGCAAGTGAAGGGAACTTTTGTGTTGAGAGAATTCTTTCAGCAATTTCTCAAAAAGAACCAATTGATCGATTAGTCCAAACTTCATTCCAAAGAGAACTCAAGGGGAGAGGAGCACTTCCCAATCCGCATCGATGGGGAGGCAGAGTGAAGTGGGAGGGTGTCCCTTTGACACGGTCCCATCATTTAAATTAATTAAAACAAATTGAATTAAATATCATATATCTAATTCATTATCAATTAAATATCATATATTTAATTAATGTTTAAATATCATATATTTAATAGAGATTAAATCATATTTAATCAATTTATTCTCTAACCTATAGTTTTAATGTACATCTCATACACATTAAATTTTAATCTATAGTTTTTAAATATGAATCACATTCACATTTAAATTAATATTTGAACTCTTTCAAATATTTAATTATCTCATATAATTTAATATGAATCATATTCACATTAAATTTATAATATAATGTTCCAAAACTTTATATTATAACGTATCTAATATACAATAAATTTATTCCTCTAATGAATTTGAACATTTCAAATTCAAACGATCTAAGAACCCTTTACGAGTTAGAAGGTGGACCTAATGGACCTATGCATCGTAAGCTCCAACGACATTTAAATTATCTTGCTAATCTCATTAACCTTCTAATCACCATTCTGCCATCAAGTGAACACTCCACTAAAGTCCCACACCGCACTCTTGTCATCGCAGATATATTTCGCGGTCCATGGATATTGACCAATAACAACAAGTCAATACTTCACGAATGTTCGTAATAGATGTATGCCTTAATCTCGCTTTTGTTTGTACCATTACCATTTGAAATTAATAAGAGTTACTTTTTCATCACTTTCTGTCTCGCAGAATTTTTACAAACTTTGTTCAATAAACTAAGCTCCAAGGTCATTGAATATATGATAGAACTTGAACTTGAACGTGTGTAGTGGACACACAGTGGAGGATCGGGTTCGAGTTAATGACCCAAACAATCTACAATATATGGATAGGTTGGAGACCTAACTCGGATACGTTGTAGATGTAGCCCGCTTTGTATTAAATACAAACGAGGTGATCTCACTCGCTCATGTGGTTGACATGCGAGTGGGGGCATCTTGTGCAATGAGATTGTACAAGACCGGATCAGAAATTATTAGACCCACCGATGTAGCACCGTTAACAATATGGGACTAATAACTTCGAGATGACTATTAGTTACTCGCCTTAATCCCGAGCGTGTTACTTGACTCGCTTCATGGGGTCCGCCCTTTGACTAGTACGGGTGAGGGTGGTCACAGCTACTCACCCAATATGTCTATCTTCCGAGGGACATGACCACGTGGGAGCTTGAAACTTAACTACGCGAGATGAAATTCATTCGCTCCCGCCTTTACTAAACTAGAAGAGTTGTTCCTTGGCGTCGCGTCCTAGGGCTTGGACAAATGAACGCCCACCCTCTCACCGCCCGAGAGGGGTGTTGTGTATGGTTGGACCATTACAACGTTGTTGTTCATTAGAGGAGTAGTGGGGACTTAAGAGCAAGAAAGTAGACACAGAGGTACAACGCTAATTTGACCTAGTAGTGTCTCACGAACAACCTCGTGAAGGGTCGACTCATGGGTAATTTTTATATCGTTGGAAAAACTTGTCTTACACAAGGAGTGCAGCACGGGCTTTAAAGTGTGTTACCGCATAATGAATGTTTTTTAACCGGTCAAAGAGTTTGACAATTTAATCTCTGATCATTGGAGCTCGCCATCAGAGGGTCCATTAGGTCGCTTGGTTGACTCAAACCGGATTAATAGAGGGTTTCTAGTTTTGGTGTGAATTTGAAGTGTTCAAGTTCATTAAATGGTAATTATGTCAATGAGATATGATTGATATATTATATAGTTTAATGTGAATGAGATTCAAAATAAACTATAGGTTAGCCTAATTGTCTAATTAGGGCTAATTTGGAGAAATTGGATTGAGAGAAGTTAAATTGAATGTGATTCTATTTAAAAATCCACAATTATACAAATGTGATTTGTATAATGAGATATGAGATATCTTATTATATGTGGTTATGCAAATATGATTTGCATAACCTAGGGTTGTGCTTAAATGGTAAATAGGTGAAGATTTCAACTCCACCTTCACCATTATTTAAACTCCTTTGCAAGAAGGATTTGGTAACTCAAGGCTCATTTTTGGAAATCTCACCAAAGAGCTCTTGTAATTTTCTCTCAACATCGCTTTCATTTTCTCCTTCCTTTCACCCAAAGAAGAGTCGTGACAACTCTCGCTCTACCAAAAGTAGAACAACCGAGAAACCTTTCTGAGCGTGTCTATGTTCGACGAGATTGAGTACGCGTTGAGTTCATGATCACGAGGGTTAGTGACCGGAGGAGGAAAACATGAAGACGGCTTCTTCAACAAGTATGTACACTTGTCTGTTTTTTCTTCTTAAATTTCATGTTTAGCCTAGTTTTTATGTGATAGAAACTGCTTTAAGAAAACATATTTCGCAACGATACCATGGTGATTCGATCACCCTTCCGCCAAGGTGGATTTCATTCCCTTCACGTGAACACAAGTTGGGTTAAATTATTGTTTTACCCTAGGTTTCATCTTGTACCTTAAGTATCAAGACTATCTAATGAACAATTTGTTTGTGATCCTACCAACAAATGTAAGTCCTCTTGAGCCAATGAGAGGGTCTGGCCCTTTGTTCAAGTCTCAAGACCCCACTTAAGGGATCATTCACTTGCTTACCCTAGTAGGCGGAAAAAGTGAATTCCATCTTGCTAAGTTAAGTCCCCACGCTCACTCGAGGTTGTCCTCAAGGTAGGCATATTGAGCTCTGTGAATCGCCACTCACTCATACTAGTCAATGGACAATCCTCTCAAACAGAGTTCGTGAACCTCCTCGTGGATTGAGATCAAGTTGCCTAGGTAATCCTAGTGAAATAGAAACCAAACTAGTTTACATCTAGCAGCATTACTATTTCACTGTTCGATCTTATGTAATCTCATCACATAGGATATCCTCACCACATGTAATCTACACAAACACGTTAGGATCACGCCTTTGTATCATATACAAAGTGGGCCACATTCATAGTATTACCAGTGGTAAGGAACCCAAACCTTATCCTCTTACTATAGACTCCTTTAGGTCAGATTCAACCGAGATCCTTTATGTGTACACTATATCTCAGCTTCAAGAAACATTTTACAAAGATTGGATGTTCGTTTAATTGATTTTGGTTTAAAACAAGGGCAATATCGTAAATAATAAACAATAACTCTTTATTTAAATAATAACTCTTTATTACGATAATTAGAACAAAAATTATAAACTACGAAGTTTTAGGCACAAACCCCAACACAATCTGGCTTCACTCATAGAGTTGACAAAACTCACGGCGCGGTTCAAGCGAGCAATCCACGCAGACGAGCAACCAAACAGACTCAAGCGCTCCGCTTGCATGTAACGACCCTAAAAATGAGACGAATCCACGCTTAGGGAAGTTATTCACATAACCGCTCATGCCGACATTTCAAAGAAAGATAACGACATAACAAGGAGAAAACCAAAATTTTTCTTGAACCTCAACAAGCGTAAAACACTTCAATGTGTTTCAAAGGATGCCCAACCCCACCAAATTATAATTAAAGAATGGGTCATTACAACAAGAGTCTCCAAGGTACATTCTCTTGCACATACGAACACGCAATAGAATGACAACTCAACCTGTAATGAAAGTTTACCAACTAAAAGTACAAGAGAAATAGAGGGTCGCACACTAAAAGAAAATAAAGCGGAACTTTAACATGACAAAGGACAAATGAAAACTCTAAGCTAGGAAATAATAAGGTAACAGTGGTCCCACAAACTCACTGGTTGTTGTCGTGCATCATCCGCTTTAGGGTTTCTTACCCGCAACCAAAAACAATAAAGTAGACGGGTGAGTATAACGCCCAAGAAAACTAACATGCAACCAAACAAAACTCGCTCTTCTAAACTCACTCAACCCCAAATAGGTCTCACACTTAGCACACTTCACCCTAGCCCTCCCGCGGTAATAACTCGAGCTCTACCTTCGATCCTCGAACTTTGATTGACGATGCAATGAGAGAAATCAACTCACACACACACACATCGGCATAGAGCATCGAGGTACGCATCCCTACATGCCCTATGGGGAATTGGCCCTAAGCCAAAGACGGATAATGGAAAGCAACCACTCGACGGACGCACTTCGTGCCTCGCAACACAATAAACTAGCATAGGTAGTGAGGCACGAATCAACACGCCCTATGGGGAATCCCCTAAGCTAGCACGGATAATTGAAAGCAACCACTCCCCGATCTCAAAGGGGACGCACCCCAGCCTCACGAGCCGATCATATATCATCAACCTAGAGGTTCTTATCGCCAAAGCGTAACTCGTGGTTTAGTAAGTGTTGAGTTTTGCGCTTCATAAGGTTATTTAGAAATCTAACCCGATATTCCTAATATCCCGATCCATTCTCAAGGGTCTCAAATTCAACTGTGTTTTCACTTTTAGCCAACACCTCAAAGTACCAAAAATCCACCTTCAAAGCCACACTCACCTAGACATCCGACTTAGCCTTACCCCAATTCCACACAAGTTTTCTTAGCTCCTTGCTTCACGCTCTAGAACGCTCCCTAACTAAAAATTCCGACATAACCCAAACCCGCCCGCAGACGCTCAGAAGTTATGTGTCCCGCCCCAGTCTAATGTCACACTCTCAGACTCACCTCGAGGCACTCTCGCTCTTTGGTCTGCTGCCATGACTACCATGGCTCACCAAAAGACATCATCGCTCTGGGATTTATGCCCTAAACTTGTGTAATTTTGATCAATTATATAAAGTGTTATTTGTTTTGATAAGATTACGCCTTGCTTTTATAAATTCAATAAGCTAAGCTCCAAGGTTATAACATTTATTTTGTAATCGCAGTAGTGGACATCGCTTGGGTTGAGTTAAAGATTATAACCCAAATAGTCTATGGTATAAGAATAAGGTTGGAAACCTCATTCTCGTGAACACCATGGATGCGACCCACTCAGAGTACGAATGAGGTAATCAAACTCATTCATGTAGTTGACATGCGAGTGGAGGCATCCCGTGATGAAGAGTTCATACAAGATTGATCGCAGAAATTATTAGTCTCAGCCAAAGATAACACCAAGTAATGTGATAAGACTAGTAATTTATAGATGGACATTAGTGACTTGACTTGAATCCCTGGAGCAAGTTAAGAACTCCCGCTATATAGGGGCTTGGCCTTAGACTAGTATGAGTGAGAGTAGCCTGTAGTCGACTCAATAAGCCTACCTCTCTGTGTGATGTAACCTCGAGGTAGTTAGAACTTAATCTGCAAGATGGAATTCACTCATTCCTCTATCGAGGAATTAGATAGGTTGTTCCCTTAAGAACTTACTCTAGGTCTTGAACAACGGGGCCCCGCCCTCTATGAGTGTATGAGTCTAAGGTAGGACCTTAGACTTGTTGTTCATTAGAGGATAGTGGTGCTTAAGGAGTAAAACCGGTGAAGGGTCGACTCATGGGTAATGACTATATCAAGTGGACACAATATTATCTACAAAGTGAGGAGAGTGCAGCCTACAAGTCTATAGTGGAGTCACTTTTAGTTAATGAATATTGATTAACCGGATCAAAGAGTTTGACTGGCTTAATCTCACATCATTGGAGCTCATGATCCTGAGGTCCATTAGATCCTCCGCTGGCTTAACATGGTAATATTGAGGGTATAAAGTTAGGAGTGAAATTGAAGTGTTCAATTTCATACATGAGGAGTTATATCAATTATATATGAGATAATTGATATAATATATAGTTTTAATTTGAAAATTAGATTCATATATAAACTATATACTAAAGAGAGATTAAAGGAGGGTAGGATGGTCATTTCCATCCTATTCCCTATATATATGATTGCATGAGATGCAACTAGGTAAGGTTTTTTGAAGCTCACTTGTTGTTGTTGTTAAAGAGTTCCAAGACAACACAAACATCTCTCTCTTAAAATTCTCACATCTCTTAAAGGGAACCCACATTCCTCTCCTCACCTAGAGAACAATCTGAGAAGATCCGTGGTCGTGGTCTTCGCACGCTGGAGTTCTTGTCGCTTAGATCGTGACCGTGGGAGAGAGAAGCACCTGAAGAAAGGTTCTTCAAAGGTAAATTCTTGCTATCCATTTCAATTTTATGCTTAATCTAGTTTTGTATGTTCTTGAATTTATCGTTGTAACTAAATCAAGGGCGCGCGATTCACAATCGCATCCGCTGCGGGAACTTCAATTTCCTTCAATCGCATCAGAGCCCAATTGCGTTATTGATTTATTTTCTCGTTTTTTCAAGAACAAGATGAGATTTATCGCTTTTTGCATGAGATGTATGATCCGCTTTTGAAAAATTAGATGTTTTCAATTTTGGCACTTATATTTACAATTTCCATTGAAATCTTCAATGTAAGGGTCCGTGTTTGGGGAAAATTTATTTGTAAATCGAGTCCGTAAGTCCGCGTCGATCGAGGCAAGGCGCTATTGCTGAGAAGATCGGAGCAAAACGAGCAAGGAATGGGATTCTAGTTGTTGTCCTGTGTGTAGCGCTGCAACATTGTTCATCGGCGTTGCAACGCCGCACTTGCAAGAGAAGGCGCGGGTGAGGCAAGGCAAGTGTAACGCAGCCCACCAGCATTGCAACGCCTCTGTAGAAGATTTACAAAAGCCACAGGCAATGTCGCTTATCGCAAGTAGTAACACCGTGATACGCTTTCACGCGAGGAGCAACAAAGTGTAAAACGCTCTTTTTATTATATATATTAATTATAAAAATGTTTTATATTTAATATTTTTAATTTTAATTAAGATAATTAGATTATATTAATTAAAATTATTTTTAGGTGCCAAAATTGGTCTAATTTTTGCTATTTTAATTATGCAATTGTTGTGTAATTATTGTCATGCATAGTGTATGCTTTTATTTTAGAAACCTCACCTTAGGTTAAATATTTTCATGCATCATTTATAATATAAGGAGTTATATTATATAGTTTGCATGATTAATTAATATAAGGTGTTGATATTAATTTTTAAGCAAAAAGATTGACATGCATTATTTTTCATGAGATGAATATGCTATGAATGTCTTATTATTCATGTGTTGAATGATCAAGCAATATAACATAGTATGCATGGAGTGACTGTGGAGTGAAATTTAATCATAGAGTCTTATAAATTACAAGATAAGTTAGTGGGTTTATTAAGGTTAATAAACTAGAAATCCTAGGTTTAATATAAGGAGTTATATTAACAAACATGGGATAAAATCAATATAAGAGTTATATTGATTATCAATATAAGAGTTATGTTGATAGAGTTTGGTAAAACCATTAACCGGTTTTAGCCTCAAGAAAGATTCCTATAGACTTAAAGTATTCAAAGTGGGAGGAAAAGTGTATGAGATACATATTTTTCCACCCACGCTATCTCCCGGAAGTTCACACCGTGAGACTCATACTCTGGCCTCGTGGGCTAAACTGGGAGCCGCCCCCTTCCGAGATGGTGTTTGTATGAGTCAATACCAAGGTGAATGGAGAGGGTACTTATAGTGAGTGGGAGCAGGTTTAGTGAAAACAAACCGATGGGGCCTCTTTTGTTTGGTTTATAACTGTTAGACCACTATGGTCACTCTACTAGTTTGGCTCGGACTGCATAATCCCTCTCTCTGAGGGCTTGATCATGGGGATCTAACACAAGAGACACCCGAAAGGGATAAAGATTCTTAGACTGCTTTTCCAATCTAGTCCTCCCTTCGGCGGATTTTATTGGATTGAGACTCTAGGATCTAAAGACAAAGAGTTACACTCACGGGTACATAAGTTGTGTATGTATCTGCACCTAAAAATGGTAACTAAAACCTATAGGAATAAGAGTTATTCTAGTGTTGGGTATTGGTCAAGAGTGTCTTGATCCTGCAGGAGGAGTGTTTTTATTACCCTTGGGTGTCATACATTCTAAACCTTTGAGTATCATTGCAAATTATAAATGGCCTAGGAATCATTTGATAATTAGCTAAAAACATGATTGGATTAGAGTTATAGCAAGAAACTCACACAAGTATGTTTGTAAAGTTTTCAAGCAAAATGTCTAGCTCTATGATTTCTTTATAGGAATGTAAAAGCTAACCTGAGAGAAGATAATTACTTGGAGGAATGGACTCAAACATAATTTTGGTTACACATGATCTTTAAATTGTTCTCAATGAGGAATGTCCTCAATTTTCTCGCACAAAACGATCTCAAGTCGTTTAGGATGCATATGACCGCTGGTTCTGCACAACGTAAAAGGCAAAAGCCTATATTCTCGCTAGTATACCTGATGTTTTAGCCGTGAGGCTGGAGGGCAAGGTCTCACTTCAAGAGATCATGGATTTTGTGCTAAATTTGTCTAGACAACTCCGCCCAAACAAATTCGCATGAAACCCTAAAAATTCGCTTATAACGCATCGATGAAGGAAGGAACATCACCGAGAGAACAAGTTCATCCTAGAATCTCTTCCGAAGAGTTTTTTAATGATTCCGTGAAGCAATGCAACATGAACAACATAGAGTGTGATCTCGACTTCTTGCTACATGAGCTGTGATAATTATCAATTTCATATGGATAATAAGAGACAACAAGATGGAGAGGCAAATTTGTTTGCTCATTCCAAAAGTTCTCGAGGAGGATTCATCCTCCGGGAAAAAGAACCGCAACCATGCTTCTGGACTTAAGAAGATACATAAGAAGAGAAAAGGAGTAGATAAAGAGCAATCGTCTGGCAAAGAAAAAGTCATATTAGATAACATGTAGCTTAATGGTTTATTAGAAACCTCTATTTCTTGCCTTAGCGAACATTGTACTTCTCATTTTTTCAATTGAATAAAGTGTTTATTTCATTGAAAAGTATTGTACTATGTGTTGCTTCTTCTTGAGAATTATTTGCAAATGGTTTAATTCAGTTAAAATAATTTTAACAAGTGAATTTTACAAAATTGCAAGTACACGAACTAATTTCTCCTAAAAATGCTTCATCTTTGGCATCTAAACTTGATCACATTAATCTCAATAGATTGAGAGTTTGGTAAAGAAAGGACTTCTATACGAAAGTTAGAAGAAAATTCTTTGCCAAGATGTGAATCATGCTTAGAATGCAAATGACTAAAAGACCTTTTAGTGGAAAAGGTTATAGAGCCAAAGACCCTCTAGAGTTTATACATCTGCACTATTGTGGTCCAAGGAATGTTAAAAGGAGGGAGGATATGAATATTCCATCTCTTTTATAGATGATTATTCTAGATTTGGGCATATTTACCTTAATACACCACAAGTCTCAAGCACTTGAAAAGTTCAAGGAATTCAAGACTCGAGGTTGAAAATTAATTAGGTAAAACGGTTAAAACACTTCGATCGAATCGAGGTGGAGAGTACTTGGATTTAAAATCGTAACTATATGATAGAACATGGAATCACATCCCAACTCTAAGCTCCCGGCACACCACAACAAAATTGTGTATCTGAAAGGAGCAATAGAACATTGTTGGACATGGTTCGATCAATGATGAGTTATGCTCATCTCCCTAGTTCATTTTGGGGTTACGTGAAGTGGAGACTACAAGATACATTTTGAATAATGTGCCTCTAAAAAGTGTTTCTAAAACACCTTTGAACTCTGGAAAGGACGAAGGTAGTTTATGTCAATCCAAAATATGGGGTTGTCCAAAGACATGTGCTTGTGACAAATGCAAATAAGTTGATTCACGCTCAAAGTTGCGCTATCTATTCGTAGGATACCCAAAAGAACAAGAGTTTGTTTATTCTATGATCCTAAGGTAGATAAGGTTTTTGTGTCGACAAATGCCATTTTCTTGGAGGATGACCACATAAGGGACCACAAACCAAAAAGTAAGGTAGTGTTGGAGTGAGTTAGACGGAATAAAAGAGCAAAGGTTGCAAATAAGAATACTTAGTACATCAACAAGGGTTGTTGATACTAGTTTGTCTAGTCAAGAGAGTCCATCTCAAGAGTTGAGTATGCCTCGACGTAGGGAGTGGTTGTGATGCACTGACTGCTACATGGGTTTAGCTCAAACCCATGTTGTTATACCAGATGACAATCGAGGATCCATTGACTTATAGTCAAGCAATGGTTGACAAAGATTTAAGACAAATGGGTGCAGCCATGGACCAAGAAATGGAGACGATGTACTTCAATTGTGTTTGGGATCTTGTATATAAGTCCGATGGGGTAAAACCTATAGGTTGTAAGTGGATCTACAAGAGAAAACGTGGTGTAGATGGGAAGGTGCAAACCTTAAAGCTAGACTAGTAGCAAAGTGTTATACCTGTGAGAAGGGGTCGACTATAAGGAGACCTTTTTTTTCACCTGCTATGGTAAAGTCTATTCAGATCCTTCTTGCCATTGCCGCATATTATGACTATGAGATATGGCAAACAGATGTCAAGACGGCCTTTTGAATGGCAATCTTGAGGAAACCATCTACATGGACTAACCTAAAGGGTTCATTAAACCAGACAAGAGTAAAAGGTTTGCAGCTTAAAATGTCGATTTATGGATCAAACAAGCCTCTAGGTCCCGGAATATAAGATTTCATGAGGCTATCGATCTTATGGTTTTGACCGTAATTATGATGAACCTTGTGTCTACAAGAAAATCATCAATGGTTCTCACGCTTTCCTACTTCTCTATGTGGATGATATCCTACTCATTGGGAATGATGTAGGTTATCTTCATCGACATCAAGGAATGGCTAGCTACGCAATTCCAAATGAAAGATTTTTCTCTCGAATATCCAGATTGCCATCGGATCAAGTTGGCAACATACATCGAACTCGAGGATCCATGAACAACCACTTCCTTAAAAGGAAAACACGAGCTCACCTAAAACAATTTCAAAGAATGAACGGTCACTAGCTTGGCCTAAGGCTCACTCCTCAGCTCGTGAATAAGCTAGTTAAAGCAATCCAAAGAACTTAAACACGAACCAAGCTTAAAACATTGCACCCAACGATCACACTTGGCCCAAGCCTTAGTAACCAAAATATCAATGAGCAACCTCAACCTTTACAAGTATAGTCTCACGCTTAGGCGACTACTTTGAGCCCAACGAAGTAATCCTCATTTAGTCTCACAAATACGCTTTACTACACTCCGCCCATCTAGGTTTTACTTGTGGTTCACAAATTCCAACTACTAACCTCGTGGGTGGAACCCAGCATTGATCCACCTCTCAACTACTTCACTACTTCGACTGGCCGTCGCTCACCCTACCTATTACGATCAAAGGCTTTTAGTCTCACTCTAACCCAAGCCTTAAGCCCCTATTCCCAATATTAACTACCTTCTTAGTCCATTCTGTGGTACAGCAACACCAACACAAACTCAAACTCAAACGTATACATCAAAACAAAGTTTTCGTGGCATTAAACACAATTCACTGATTACAACATTAAAATAAATCACATATTAACTTTAAAGGGCTTAATCCAAATGACTACTTATTCCCTCAATAACGAAGTCCAAACTTCGATCTCGAGTCCCACACACTTCTTAAATACGCTCAGCACTCTAAGTCACAAACAAAGTCTTAAAGTCACACCACAATCATCGATATTTGGATTATCTTGACTTAAATAACTAACACAACATGTAACGCCCCTACTTTTATAACATAAATTTCTAGGGATATTACTACTCATGCATGCATTCGAGGCCTTAATGTGACTTTAAAATAAGTAAAAGTTGATAAATAAAAATCAATTATATTTGGGATCCCATAAAAATACAAAAACGTTTACAAGAAACATAATTAAGTTCGGCCTCTAGTTTCAAAACTCAGACTACATAAGGAAAACAATAATCATTTAAAATTCTTTCTAAATAATGGATGGGGAATTCATGACTCTGCTCCCATGGTTTCCTCAGAGCGCATCCATGCCACTGGCCTCGGTATGCTCTCGACTTTTCCCCGAAAACATTTTAAAACAGGAAAACACAACAAAGGGTAGAGGGGTGAGTATTATAAAATACCCAGTGTGGTGGGGCCTGAAATGCAAACACATGCATATGATTTTCCTTCAAATCGACTTTTTAAACATGACTATTATTCGTGACTTTTAAAATCATAAGGCTTTCTCAGAATGGGACCTAAAACTTTCTTTCATAAAATCATGACTTTTTTCTTTGGCTATGCGTGGTCAATTGAATCTACCCGAGTCTTTCTTTTCATTTTGAGTCCTCATGTACTTTTATAAGTTTGAGTCCCCTGCTGCACTCAGAGGTTCGAGTCCCTCATGCACTCTCGTAATATTGGACCCATAGGGTCTCTCATGCATGTTTTACCATGCATAAGTTCTCGTAGAGACCAATTGCCACACCCTACATGACATGTTCATATACATACAATATGCCCGAGGTCCCATTATTCAATCGTATATATCTATGCATTCATAATGATGCAATAATCATATAAATCATAAATCATAGCATGACTTTCAATCATAAATCATAAATACGCTTGTAATTAAAATACGATATATATCCAACACAAAGTCGACTTGACATGAAAGATCTCGGACACATAACTATACATGATCAGATTCAAAATTCATTCCAAATACTTTGAAATCATTTCGCTTTTGGGCCCTCTCAACCCTTAAATCTTTGGATTCACCTCCAGCTTAAAGAGTGAAATACTTTTCTAAATTCTCGCTCTTTAGATAAATCTTGAAATCCGCTCTTTTAAACTAATACTTTGGAAACATATTCACTTCCCTTTTAAAATAATTTATAGAAAATCCTCTCACTTTGGTTTCGATCAAGGATCTCCAAGAGCTCCTAACATCTTGTCTTTCTCTTTCACGCTCAACTCGACACTCAAATTTCATACTCTCCTATACCATAAATAAGATTCATGACTAATTCTTACTTAAAGAAGCTTATAATTAAAGTTCAACAATAACTAGGTCGGATTACTACTAATAAAGAATCGAAACGGACTCGGAACGAAACTGACGCGAATTTGTCGATCTCGAGCACTGCGACGCGTGGTCGAGCACTCAGCGCACGCGTGGCTGAGTGTGGTGGCAGTGTATGGAGGCACGCCTTGGCGCGTGAGGTCGATCCGTGAAGCTCGTGAGCCGAACATCTATTCAAAACCCGCTCTCTAAACCGATTAGGAAGGCAATGGAACCACTTAAACTAAGGACGGTTTGGCCTACATCAAGTGCGGCGGTTCGAGGTGAATCCGACGGCTTCAGTATTCGACGGTGCAACCCCGCGATTTAACTCCAAGAATCTCACGGGCGCCGATCGCGGCAAATTCATCTCGTGATCCGACATGTGGCGCAGACTGAGGTTTGTAGCGGAGCTGCTCGACTTGCCGTGATCGATCCGTGTTGACGACGGTGGGACTGCGCTCTCGAATGACGGCGTGACTCGCGAGAGGAACTTCAAGCTTAGCGGGCAACGACGACGAGATCTCGAGGACGGGACCGTAGACGAGCTCATGCCGCAGGTTGGGTTTTCTGTGGATCCGATATCACACGGCTCGGGAGTGAAAGGATGAGGAAGAAGAAGACCCTCGTAAACAACGTGTCCCTTCTAAAAAGGTAACTCTAATTCCTTCTTTTTTAGATAGAATTACCAAAATGCCCTTCTTTACCTTCTAACTACAAAATGCCTCAAACCCAATTAAAACCTTTATTTACCTAGTTTCTTTAACTTTGCACAAGAATACTAAATCCATTTATCTATTTTAAAGGTCCAACTTAACTAATTCTCACTAAATTAAGCCCAAGGCACGACTTAAGGGTATTTAGAAAATTCTAGGCATTACAATCTTTCCTCTCCCAAGAACTTTCATTCTCGAAAGTTTGTCAATCTTGTAATAATTTAGGATAGATCGCCACACCTACTCCACTTGCTATGAAGAATCCTTCGATCCTTATGCAAGAATTAGCATTAGCTGCCTCCTCAAGTATCACATCTTAGCGTAAACTTATTACCCAACAAATTCCACTAACTTTAACTCGAGTTCGCTCCTCCTTCGAGTCTTCCTACTACAAGCTTGCATAAGTGAGGCCCTTTTGACTTGGATTCTAAATTCCTGAAAGTCCTTTGCATTCAAATTCTAAGATAACCCTGATATTTAGCCTGCAGATTTTCCGCATTTGTGATTTTTAGAATGGTACTCTTTGCTAAAACGGTCCCATTGTTATTGAGCCTCCAAAACCCTTTAAGGTTTGCCGTGCACTGGGCCATCAGTGATTCATTTCAAGACATGCCTCAGATAATTTCTAGTCATCACCTCCGCACTTCATCAATACTTCACCAAAGACGTGACTTCAAGGATAGAGTTAGGAACTTTGTTTGCTGATCAAGACTCCTTACACTATTGTTAACCTCTCGCTACTCTCCACGACCTTTAGTAAACGCTAAAGGGCAATCTTCCTCCCATGCTTACTTAATTAACTTTGGGGCTTTCCAATGCAATCCATAACTCATTGAAAGTTTTAAGTCATGTAGGAGTAATCCAAACTTAGGTCCCCTTTTGGTTGTCGTGGATACGTGAAATGTTCCATGCAACTTTGTCAATCTCTGGGCATTTAAAATGCTCCAAAATTTCGGCAAGATAACTACAGAATTACAAAATGCCAAAATTTTCTAACACCGCTTGATAGAAATGCACTTCTAAAATCGCATTAACACCAATCGCCACGCTCCAAACTTCATCTCAAGATTTACCTGTAGTTCGTGAATACAATACATGAGAATGTTGGAACAACAAAAAAAAAAATGAATGAAACACAATTTCTTTAGTTGTAAACAAGAATCTCTTTAAGGGCAAGGAAATCTATCAATCAAAGTTAAGCAACCTTAACTTCAACACAAACTTTAAAAGGAGTTACAAACTATTCTTGTCTTACCTTTGCTTGTAAATCCAAATCAATTATAGATTATCACACTAAGTGTCGAAGATTTTCATTACAAGTTCTAAGTCATGAATGAAGAAACTTAATTTAACCTATCTTATGTCCCACTATCTTACGTGTGGGAAGCGAAATGAACTTTTAATGTTGTGCATTGATGCACAAGTTCATACCTCTCAGGAGACATCATGTGAGACTCATAATGTCCATCGCTATGGTTCACACTCTCATTCTTTAAGATATCTTAACTCTAATTCTCGATCAAGGAGTAACTCCGCCCTCATATCTACTCATGTAGATATGTATATATATATATATATATTTTAAAATGCTATTCATGAAACAACTCTGACTTTTAAATAACTTTCCTCAAATTTATGGCACAAACAATACATATTCATATCACTCCCTTTTAAAAATAACTCCACCGATAACAACTTCATATACTAAGGGATTCTACAAAAAGAATTTAGTCTTTTAAAACTCATTCTCCTTTATCTTCTAACTCTTAAATAGCCCGATCAGTGGATCACTCTGAATATAACGTAAAATTTCTTGAATACCAATAGTGGTTGATACTTTATAATAGTATCCCTACACTTTTTAATCTGTCTCCGGACTCTCTTTGTCATGAAAACCTCAACGCTCAACTTCAATAATACGAAGAGTTTATTCAACACTCCTAGACTTTTGAACTTTTCAAGAACTACAATATCCTCTCAAGTAAGGTTCTACTCATAACTTAGTTATTCAAGGCTTCTTGATAGACTTTCACCTCAGAATGCCTACTTTTTCCTTCCTTTGTCCAAACCGCTCTTTTTAATAACGTTATGTGAGTGTCTAATCTTGACAAAATTCTCTTAAGCCTTACATCTTCAACTAGCATTTTCTTTCTAACACCAAACACCTTAGTCACCTATTCGCCACTCTTAGCTTAATAAATTGCAGATTTCATCCTTTGAAATTTACTTGGGGCACTCAACCCCTAGTGACCTTTCGACTACTTTCCATCTCTTGACTTACTTCTCTTCCCTCCTTATGCCTAAAGCCATCCTTCCAAATTGTCCTTCTACCTTCTTAGACTTGGTTTAACTAGAACGCCTCCAAAGAACCTATGCACGCACAAGATTTTACCTTTTCTTGAGCACCAAATCCATCAAGTCTATAAACATTAGAGGCACTTTAAGTGAAAATCTCTATAATCTTCATGATGTTCGTAAAGTGATTTGAAAGTCGCTTTCAAATATCTAATCCCCTGTTCACATTAGCTTAACTTCGACCCCAAAATCACTCCAAGGAACACTGCATGCCTCCTGATCGGGTGGAATAGGTCGCTCACCCAAATGACGAAGGTATTTATTCTCAAAGAACCACTTTCTTCCACTTCTCATCTCCTACGCATATGCATAAGATTGATACAACTTTCTCCTTTACGCATCACACTTAATATTTATGGCATGCATAAACTACTATTAACTCTTTATATAAGGTTATGCTACTTATGACTCGTATTCTTTTAACCCACTTCAAGCATTCTCAGAAGGAGCAATAAAAGCTACTGCTTACTTACACTTGAACTCATGCTCAAGTCTATCTCTTGTGTTAAGAATAACCTTAAAATATCAAACTTATTTTACCCAACGCCAATGAATTGTTCCTCGTGTCACTCTCTTTAAATCATACTTTCTCCCTTTTAGGCCAACTCAGGACCCCTCTATCTACTTCAGAATTGTCGTAGGGTTCTAATGTCGGCATTTCTCTAAAATCTCACTTAAGAACCATTAGTCTAACATTTACTAAATGGAACCTTATAGTTTCATATATTTCTAATGGTCGCCGACCACTACCCCGCACACTTTACTTCAATTGAAAGGAGTTCCTCAA
>JAYKKG010000014.1:0-68365 GCA_036507285.1 Trichosanthes cucumerina
CCCAAATAAGTGAAATGCGGTTCACACTCCTTGCACCCCAAGACCCCGCCACCTCCTCTATCCTTTTCATTCCTAATATTCAACCCCAAATTGAAGATTTCTCCCAATTTATTTGCGACACTGAACAAGATTCAAAACAATCTTACTTGTTTTCAATTAAAGTTTTCAAGGCAACATCATCATCTTTGCAAAAAATCAAAGCATTATCTGCAGTCTTTGAAGAATAGCAATGTGATCATTGTTTTTCCCCACTCTAAACCCCTTGAAAACCCACTGCCCAGGAAACATGTTATCAAACAAACCATTAAGCACTTCGACTACCAAGAGGAAGAGGAAAAGGGAGAAGCGGATCCCCTTACTGCTAAGCCCTCTGCAGACGCCGCTATTCTCCCCTGAGTGCGTCATTAATGATGATAGAAAATTTCGATTGAAAACACAACCCATCATCCACTTTGCACCCACTTATGACTAAAGCCTTTCCAATTTCAACACCGCCAAGAAGTCCCAATCAACACAATCGAAAGCTTTTTCAAAATCCAATTTTAAGATCCACCCACTCTCTTCTTAATTCTATACTCCTCACTACCTCATTTATTTTTCCCTTTATTTTTTCAACACTCACTTTTCTATATACATCGAGGCACTAGCTTTCACACTTCATAGCGAGGACCTTTATCCAAACACTTTCCAATGGATGGCCTAAGCGATCACAGAAGAAGATAAACTATTTTACCCCCTGAAAACACTAAGTTTCAAGCAAAATAAATAATCCCTTCTATTTTTTCAACACTCATTTGTATATACATCGGAGGCACTAGCTTTCACACTTCCATCGCGGGGACCCTTATCTGAACACTGGCTTCAATGCTCGATGGATGACATGGCCCGATCACGATGCAAGTAACTCTTTTACCCTCAAACACTAAGTTTCACCGCGAAAAATATATTATTTGTTTTTTTTTTTCAACACTCATTTTTCCATATACATCGTGGTACTACATTTTACACTCCATCGTGAGGACCTTTATCCGAACACTTGCTCAATGGATGGCCTAATTGATCATCACAGCTGAAGATAGCTCTTTTTACCCTAACACACTAAGTTTCAAGCAAAATAAATTATTCCTTCTATTTTTTTCAACACTCATTTTGTGTATACACATTAGGCCTTAACTTTCTTGCACTTCATCGCAGAGACCCTTATCGGAACAACTTTGAATGCTCAATGGATTCTTTGGTTGATCATAATGAAGGTAACTCTTTTTGCCTCGAGCACTAAGTTTCCTGCAAAATAAATTATTTCTTTTTTTAACACTCGCTTTTCCATATACATGGGCACTGCAGCTTTCACACTTCATCACATGCAGGGACCCTTTATCCAGAAACACTGCTCAATGGATGGTCTAACTAGATCACCAAGAAGATAGTTATTTTTACTCCCAAAACACTAAGTTTCAAGCAAAATAAATTATTCCTTCTATTTTTTTCAACACTCATTTTTTGTATACACATCCAGAGGCACTAGCTTTCACACTTCATCAGGAGCCTTATCAGGAACACTTGCTCAATGCTCGATGGATGACTGGTGATCACGATGAAGGTAGCTCTTTTGCCTCGAACAATAAGTTTGTTGCCAAAATAAATTATTCTTTTTTCTTTTCAACACTCATTTTCTATATACATCGGGAGCACTAGCTTTCACACTTCATCGCCAGGACCCTTATCCAGAACATTTGCTCAATGGATGGCCTAACCGATCATAAAGAAGATAGCTCTTTTACCCCCAAAACACTAAGTTTCGAGGCCAAAATAAATTATTCCTTCCATTTTTTTTTCAATACTCATTTTGTATACATCGAGGCTTTAGCTTTCACACTACATCGTGAGGACCCTTATCCAGAACACTTGCTCAATAGATAGCCTAATTGATCATAAAGAAGATAACTCTTTTTACCCCAAAACACTAAGTTTCAAGCAAAATAAATTATTCCTTCTATTTTTTTTCAATACTCATTTTTGTATACACATCAGAGGCACTAGCTTTCACACTTCATCGCAGGGACCCTTATCCAGAACACTTGCTCAATGCTCAATGGATGACCACAGCTGATCATGATGAAGGTAGCTCTTTTATCCTCGAACAATAAGTTTCCCCTAAAATAAATTATTCTTTTTCTTTTTTCAACACTCATTTTTCTATATACATCAGGAGCACTAACTTTCACACTTCATCGCAAGGACCCTTATCCATAATATTTGCTGAATAGATGGCCTATCTGATCACAAAGAAGATAGCTCTTTTTACCCAAAAACACTAACTTTCAGGCAAAATAAATTATTCCTTCCATTTTTTTTCAATATTATATGGGTTCCTCCGGCGTCAATTGCGTGGTTGATCAGCTTCTTGGAAGTTTTCTTTGAACTTTGGTGATGTGGAGTGTGTAGATCCTCCTTCCTTATTATCGAGATCCTTGATTTTAAAGGATGTCTCAAATCTAGTAGATTTAGCTCGAATTTCTCTAGTTATCACGAGGATGAGAGTTGGGCTTAACAATTTCTCTACCTGCTTTTGATCTCTCTTCCTCACAAATTTGTTTTTAAATCCAATGGTTGTGGAGGCCATGGGAGGTGGAGGTGATCTGTGGAGGCTTTAGGGGGAAATGATCCTTTTGTGAAGATTGATGAGGACCCCTTGGTCGATAATTCAAATGGTTGTGAACTTCGAGAGCGTGGGGTCACCCAGAGACTTGTGGAGGTGGGGCTCGTCTGTAGATATTAGGTGAAAGAGGTGAGGAAGTACTTTATGTGCGTCTTACTCAAAATTTTATACTCGAAGAGGAACATGGTGGAAGAAGTGTTCATAGATGCCAATAAGCCTTCTCTTTTCTGGGGTGACAACTTTGAAGATTCAGTTTACTAAATTTATGATCACGAGGAGGTTGATTTAAGTGGAGGGGTCTCCAACTGTTAAGGAGCAGGTGTTTAACCTTCAAAATCATAATATTGATATTTGAGTGTAGTTTTATCGAGTTTGCTTGCAACCAAGGGATCTGTTATTAAAAGTTTGACTTTGATAGTTTGAATGGTGGAGGAGGTGGGAGGTGGATTCTTTGGTAAGTCTAAGTAGTCCGAAGGGGTTTCCCCCAAAGCATGCAATGCATTTGGTTGATAGCTCAATTGTTAACTCTACGTGCTTTAACTTAGCGGGACTTTTAATTCTCACATGCGGCTCAAAGTAGCCTGGTAGATGTTAAGGAATCTTGGATTGTTTGCTCCTCTCATGATTCTCTCGTGCCTCCCCGAACTAAAGTAGTTTTGAGTCATTAATCAAAGCTAGTGGGTTGCGATTTAGAGAAATTGCCCTTTCCGAGGTTGCTTTGACTCATTGATTTTCTCTCGAACAACGGGGAGGGGCACAGGGGACATTTTTAAGGTGTTTGGCATGAAGTTTTTTCGGTGGGGTGCGGCTCCAGATTAGCATTGTTGGCTTCTTTTTGTTTTTGATTTCAAGTCTTGTTTGGATTTGTGTGTTTGGTTTGGTGGTTGTCCCTCAGTGAGTCTTTGGTCTTTGTAGTTGGCAAGTGTTTGTATGGCTTGTTTGGCTTGTTTTGGAGTTATATCGATTTGTTGTTTGGTTCCTTGTTGTCTCTTTTCGTTTTGGATGCCATTTGTTGTTGTTTTGTTCAAGTTCCCATTTGGTTCTCAGTGCTTTGCTTTGTTTTGGTTTTTTTGAAGTTCTATTGTATTTCGTTTGTAAGTTTTGTACTTGGAGTGTTGGTCTCCTTTCATTATATCAATGAAATCTTTGTTTCGTTGTCAAAAAAAAAAAAGAAAAAGAAAAGTAACCTTTCCAACACCTCTTTTTTCTTTGGCCAGAAGGTCCTAAAACCTCCCAGATTCCACACTTTTAGTTCCTTTCAAGGCACACAACTTTTCCAAGAACCTATAACCTTCCCAATTCCAAAACACCTCTTTACTCCACCACATGGGAAAAGAAGACTTAAAAACGGGTGGGAAAGCCACATATTCTCAAACCGAAAAGGACTTGGGCCCACTTAAAGCCCTTGGATCAAGCACAAAGGGCCAATGATCAAGTAACCCTCGGATCAAAGAGAGTCTCGCATTATGAAAAACCTCACCAACCATTTGTGGCCAAAAACCTATCGATTCTACTTCACATGCTCTACTAGTAGACTAGAAGAAATTTTCATTATCTAATGGAGAATCAAACAACTCGCCATCCTCAATAACCACTATTAAATCACTTCATCGATCTAGTCGCCCTTCAACCTTGGGCCTTCTCCAGGAGGGTTGTGGACAAAAATTAAAGTCCCGCTTGAAACACCAACAACGATCACATAACCCAAAAAGAAGATCCCCCAAACTCTTTTTGCCTAGGAGCGCGCCAAACCCCTCCGAAACCCACCCAACCACCTCCCCGAAGAAATGCGGAGGAGGCGAGGCACCAAGGAAAGGCCTTTCACACACTCAAGGTGGATCCCAAAACTAACGTCCCACAACAAGATGATCCTCACGTGAGGCCCTTGTCAACTCCAGAGAGACCTAATCCACCTCTTTCTACCCCAAATATTTTTAATAAGATCCAGACTAGAACTTCAAATTTTAGTCTCCACCATAATCACAATATCTGGGTTTCTGATTCATAACCTCTTTCACCAATTTCCTCTTCACTTTCCCCCAAACTTCAACATTCCATGAAATAACTTTCATTTTAAACCTTCCTGGCCCCTCGACCTCATGTGACCTTTCCAACCCCTCATAATTCTTTGTGCATTCCAACTTTCCTCCTCCTCCGCCTCCCTCCCCTCCTCCCCTCCCTCCTCCTCCTCCTCCTCCTCCTCCTCCTCCTCCTCCTTAATGGTGGACGAAAAGGTTGATTACCTATGACTAGGTGGGAGGCTTCCTGCAACACTGCTCATTCTCATCATGCAGTCCTCAATTTCCTTGCCTTGTACAACCACCCTCGAGTCGAAGATAAACGTACTCTTAGAAGCATCCGAGCTTCCCCAAAACTTTTCCGCATTGTGGCCCAACATCTCCTCCTTCAAAAAGATGGCCAGCGAGGGTAGCTCACCAATTTTCATATTCGGAGAAAAAGGAAAGATTCATCTCCCAGACTCATGAACCCGACTCTCCTTTTGAAGACCCTACCACACCATTGGTAAGAGACTGGAAGGCGAAGATTGTACACATGGACCCACACTAATCTACTTTAGTCGGCCCAAGGAAAAACCAATGGTCCTTCCACACAAAGTTTGATGTCCATCATGAATAAGCGATATCTGAAAGCTCCTTCCCAACATTTGGTGGCTCTAAGCCTAAAACCTTTGCTTCTCCATGGGCTCATTTTCCTACAACGAAGGTCCACTATCAGAATTCAAATGATCCAAGTGAACTCTGGCATATGACAAACCACTTATGTACAAAACAGATAGATCATTTTCGATGGTCTTTCCCTTATCTTTCAGCGCATCTCCTTACTTCTCAGGAGTTCTTAGTCGTGATCGATTAGACCATCCATTGAGCAAGTGCTTTGGATAAGGGTCCTTGCGATGGATTTGTGAAAGCTAAGTGCCACGATGAGTGTAAAAAGCAAGTGTAGTGGATGAATTGAAAATTTGGTGGAGCATTATATACGTAAATCACCAATTAACCCTAAAAGGTTAAGCTGATAGGTTATGATAAATTGGCCCAACAAGTACAAATCAATATTAATTGGGAGAAAACAACTTTATTAGGTTTGAACACGGGACCTCTGCTTTGATACCATGTAAATCACCAATTAATCCAAAAGCTTAAGTTGATAGGTTATGATAAATTTAATTATATCAACACCAACAATGTTCTATAGAAGCTTGTTGTTATTCCGATGAAGCTTAAGGCTTGGTTTGTAAGTGAACTTACTTGATAGTTTAAAATGTTGAGCCAAAGTAAGAAAAAGCATAAAATTAGTCGGGAAAAATAAAGAAAAAAAATTAGATTAGGAAAAAGAAGTGTTGAAAAAGAGAAAAATAATTTTCCTTACATGAGTTGAGTGTGCAGGGTAAAAATTGCTACCTCCCTCGTGATCTATTAGGCCATTCATTGAGCGGATAAGGGTCCCTATGATGGAGATGTGAAAGCTAGTGCCCCTTAATGAATATACAAAGCGGTGGGAGTACTACCTCGTGAGTCGGACACCACCTTAGTATTACTTTCTTGAATGTGAGATTGAGTGTTCATGGGTAAAAAGAGCTATCTCCGTCGTGATCGATTAGACCATCCATTGAGCAAATGCTTTTAGAAAAGGGTCACTGCGATGGAAGTGTGAAAACTAGTGCCCTGATGATAATTAAAAGTAAGTGTGGTAGAGTACTACCCAGTGAGTCAAACACCTAGCTTAGTATTACTTTCTTGATTGTGAGGTTGAGTGTTAGAGGTTAAAAAAGCTACCTCCAGTCGTGATCCAGTTAGGCCATCCATTGAACAAGTGTTACTCGGATAAGTGTTCCCTTTGATGGAAGTCAAGCGAAAGGCTAAGTGCCCACGATGAGTATAAAAAGCAGAGTATGGGGAGTACTACCACTGTCGATCAGGACACCTAGCTTAGTATTACTTTTTTTATTGTGAGGTTGAAGCGTTTAGGGGTAAAGAGCTACCTCCATCGTGAACAATTAGGCCATCCATTGAGAAAGTGCTCGGATAAGGGTTCTTGCGATGGAAGTATGAAAGCTAGTGCCCATGATGAGTATAAAAAGCAAGTGTGGAGAGTACTATGTACATCGGTCGGATACCTAGCTTAGTATTACTTTTTTTTTATTGTGAGGTTGAGTGTCTAGGGGTAAAAGGAGCTACCTCTATCGTGAGCAATTAGGCCATCCATTGAGCAAGTGCTCTGGATAAGGGTCCCTGCGACGGAAATGTAAAAGCTACTGCCCCTGATTAGTATAAAAAGCAAGTGTGGGAGAGTACTACCAGTGAGTCAAACACTTTGGTTACTATTACTTTCTTAATTGTGAGGGAGTTGCATTGAGTTTTGGAGCTAGTGTAGGGGAAAGATGAATGAAGGAGAACATAATATTACTCTAAATTAGTAAACGTGTCCTTACTTTTGTTTTTGCAAATTATCTGTATAAAAGGAAAAAAGGGAGGACCTCACGACTTAGAAGTCAAGGCAACAAAAGATACATAGAGTTCCCTACTAAAAATACAACCAAAGACAGGAGAAAAAGAGATAAGAAAAAACACATCAGGAGACAAAAGTCCAAGAAACAGACCGACCCAACAAAAATGGCCTAACCAAATGTAAAACACCAAAAAACTAAGGGAACAAGCTCGCATCCCGAGCAAGTAAGCAAAAAATAGAAAAATCAGCAGCTAACCCCCAACCACGACACAAATCGGCTGATCAAATCCTGTCTAATCATAACCAGGACACCACCAAATCTCCATGCGAACTCCACCATGCGGTAGAACATTAGTTCCTCCAAATATGGTAAATGGCATAACCCATGCAATCCTCCAAACCCTCTCCATTTTGCTTCCACGACTTTTCGCAATAATCCAAGCCAACTCAACATCCCATCCGGTGACCACAGTGAGTAGACAAGCCCCATCTCAAAACTGTCCCTCAAGACCTTAAGACTAAATGGACAAGCAAAGAAAAGATGATCACGAGTTTCCACACCATCCCACACAAAGGTGGCGGGGAAAGGGAGGAAACCACCCCAACTAGCCGGTGAGCACGAGTAGAGAGGCTATGGCCAACCAAGCAACAAAAGAATGACGAAGGATATTACCTCCAAACCACACTAAAGCGGTACGGTCCACCTTCTCCCAGGCCTAATAGCCTCCCAAGTGCAGCAGAGAAACCAACAAAGGGGTTATTAGGCAACCACACGGACAATCATCCACTGGAAGGACAACAAAGAAACCAACCAAGGGGTTAAGTAGATAAAGTTCTCTCTTTGAGTTGCATTAATCTTCCCGTTAACGAAGAATTCTTCAAAAATCACACCAAATCCCCTTTCAAATCTGCCAAAACATGAGATAAAACTCGATAGTGAACCCATCCATCCCCGAGCGCTTTATTATTACCCCAGCGCTTAAAGCTCTCAAAATTTCCTCCTGAGAAAGGGTAATCAGGCCGACATTTTGGGAGGCGAATCTGATATTCAATCCAAGGGTAAAGGAATAAATCTCTTGCCCGATTGTTTAGAAAACAACGTAGAAAAGAACCCAACAATCTCCTTTTCTATTTGCTCACGAAGACCTCAACACAACACCATTAGGAGTTTTCAATTCGGATACTAATCGCCTCTTTTTTTTGCCGCAAAAGCAGGGTGAAAAAAGCTGGTACTTTCATCCTCCCTTTAGCCAAAGAAATTTACTTTTTTGAATCATGTTTCGCTCCTCCATCACGTTTAGCTTTAACAATTCTCCTTTAGCTAAGGCCTTATGCAGAAAAGTTCTTCATTGGATAAAGGGACCCATGCCCACTTTGGAATCCAACTATTGAATCTCATCAAGCAAATCTTTCTCATTTCCCTTTCTATTATTTTCATAATTAACAAACCATCTTTTAAGCATGACTTTCACATTGCTCAACTTTAGAGCAATTACAAACCAACCCAAGCTGTATGATTTGTCCTTGCACAAGACATTTTCAACCAACTTTACACATTCATCCATTGAGAGCCAAGAATTGAGAAAGCGAAAGGGAGAAGGTCCCACTAAAACCCTCAACTTCAAATAACAAGGGAATTGATCGGAGAAGATGCGAGGCCTCCTACCCACTCTCGAGAGTCGCAAACTTCTCATCCCACTCCTTATTGATAAAAAATCGGTCAATCAAAGATCTAGAATTTTCATTTTCGATTTCGACCAAGTGAAACTCCCACTTTGGACATTGGAATCTCCATTAATCCCAACTCAACAATGATTTTATTAAAAATCTTCATACCCATAGTTACTCGAGCTTTGTGGCATTCTCTCATGAACCCACCGAGTAATGTTAAAATTGTCACCCAACACCAAGGACCTTCACGATGAATTAATGAGACAAAGATCGCCACTCCTTCCACAGAAATTTTCTTTCACGATAATGGTTGGGACCATAGAAGTTGAGACCCAAAAGAAGTCCTCTCTGTGACAAGAAACTTGAGCCAGATAAAGAATACCCCCTTTAGAATTTCAATCACCCAGATATCTTACATTCATCCCATAAAATCAGCATGCCCCAGTTTTCCAAAGGCCTCAACATGAACCCAACCAATGTCTGTGAACTCCAAATAGGTGCACCAATTGACAGTCCACCACAACCAACTTTGTTTCTTGAATTAGGACTAAATCGGGGTTTATATTTAGTAAAAATTTCTTCAATCTTACCCTTTTAGAACCATCCCCAAGGCCCTTGTATTCCACGATAAGATCTTCATTGCATCAAGAGGAAGTCGATTGGTTGCTACTTCTTTAAGCGCAAGCCGCTAGCCTTAATGAGGAATTAAGCGACACAATTCGGGAAAGCACTTTCCTTTTCACTAGTTGATGGAGGCGGAACCCGTCTTAGGAGTGTTGAAGAAGTGCGAGAATGATACTAGGAGAACCAACCACGGGGCCTTACACTTAAAAAACTCCTTCGGATGCTTACCTCAGGAGTGTTTAAACCGACTTCGAGCCCCAAATCGGACTTGCCTTCTTTGATTATGAAATCGGGGTTCTTTAACTTTGTCCTCCTTGATCTTAATTTGGAAAGATGCTCTAAAAAGAAGCCCCATCTGAAAGCCCTTTACAAATATCCAAGCTGTCTTTGCTCTTTTGAATTTGGGATAAAACAACAATGATCTTGGAAATACTTGGTCGAGGCTTCCAAACAGAAACACACTACCCACCTCTTCCTCAAAATGATCGTGAGATGGAGAAATCGACTCACGACTGATAGGTGAAAACTTAGAAACCCCCTTCTTCTAGAATAATACTTTTCACAAAACTATCTCTTACTTCCATACGCAGAACCAGGAAAGGAGGAGATGAAATTTGTCGATTCAAGATTGTCTATCGACATTAAAGAGGCATCCTTTGGAATTAAAGACAAATGAGAATCAAAGAGAGAATCGGAGCTTCTCAATGCGTTCACAAAATCTCTTGCGGAATCGAGGATACGACCTCTCCAATCATTGCTTGATTAGTACGGAGAAAAGACACCTCTTTGCGCTTACGCCTTCCCCAGGACATTTCGTTTCAGGAAAGCTTTAAATGTCCATCTCATTAGCGAAGTCTTATTTTTCCAATCAATGGATTTAATGCCAGGGAATCGAAAAGTCACCTACCACGTTCTTGTCAAGGGCCCCTTCAACCACCCCCAAAAGGCCTTGGGACGAAGAAATATTCAAATTATGCTCTGTTCCAACGGTCACCACCAAACCTCAGATCTCCATCGAGGATCCTTCACCTCAATGAGTCAGAACTAGCAGTGAGCATAATACGAGTGAGAATCAAATTCTAGTTCTCCAAACACATCTTGAAGAACAACTCAATAATAGAGGAAAATGGATCAAATTTAGATGAAGCTTCTCAGCTATGGCTTCATTATTCAAAAGTGATGTCTTTGCCTTTAGGAGAGAAGCAGATGGCTTGAAAAGCAACTCAAATTCACCCTTTGGAGAGAATTCATCCAATGTCTCGTGTGCTTGAGTATAGAGTGGCTAGGTACCATTTGAGGCTACTTAGGCTAACGATGGACTCGATATCAAAGTTTCCTATGCCACACGGAGAATGGGAAACAAATTGTTGCGACTTTTTGATGATCAACCTCAAAAGAAGCCTTAAAGAATTTGGCATTGTTTGTCCCCATGTTGCATTCCTCAATACTTACTTATCATGGACTTCTTGGGAACTAAAGGACCCCTTGGGCCTTCACCCTTTGAAGATTTCCTACGAGCAAAATAATTCTTGACAATGATTAAATCAAAATTGTCAACATTAAAGAACATAGAAGAAGGATCAACAACTACCACGAAACTAGGTCCTTTTCCTTGTGTAATACTATGCATAGGACTTACAAAACTTGTCTTTAACTTCCTTTACTCAAGAGAGGAAATAGGAGATTTATAAGATGGAGTACAAACCAAGTTAGCACCCTCACAAGCTAAGACATCCTTAGCAAGAGAAGCATTCTCTACGAGCAACTTTGACCCACCCCTTCTTTCAAAATCTCCACAGAAGACAAGACAATAACTTGATCAATGAGGCAGAAGTCGGGGAAGAGAGGCTTTGCGATTGCAACTTTAGAATCATTCTTCATTTGAGGGAGGCAAGAATCGAATCAAGGGCCAATTCTTTGATTGCGGGAGAAAAACCAATTCCTTTGTCATTAGTCACAACCACGCAAGGATCCTCATTAACTTTTGAAGATGCCAAAAGGAAAAGGAGTGAAGCGACCCAATACATTCCACTTCTTTGTAGAAAGAGGAGCCACCAGGACTCCTGTCTTCCATGAACTTATAATGGATTGAACAAGATCCATGAATTGGAAATGTCTTTCAAAAATCTGAAAACATCATTTGAAACTATTTCAGCGATTTGCAACAAAAAAGGAACCAAGGAAATTGTCTTTACCTTCAATTGATGGGAGAAACCCACAAAAATTTTCCTTAACCTTGATTAATTTGTTGATAAATAAATAGAATCAATTTCTTCCAACTCTCTTAAGTTACGACTAATGGCCTCAGAAAGTGATCTTTTCAAAATTTTGAGGGTAGATTCGAATTGAAATTCACCCTCCATAACCTTCGACATACTCAACAGCAAACTATGAAGACGATCCAACCGACTTTCAATCTTCAAATATAGGTCCTTGAAAAGTTTCCATTTCCAAGAATGAGTGGAGAAAGATCATAACCCCCTCAATCGACTAGAACCAATGCTTTATCTACCTTAAAAGGATAGATTTGGATCTTAAAATGAAGATGATGTTCTAATGTAGCTTTAATAGTTTTCCAATAAATGTGGGCAAACAAGCGGGGAGACAACGAACAAATTGTTTAAATCCACCTTCACCCTTCACATGGCTTTCAAATCCAATAAGAAGGGACCAATAGAGAGTCCTTCAATATTGGAACTACACGATTCGAAAACCCCATATCCTTGGGATGTCGACGACTCCACACATTCCCCTATAAATATAAGGGGTAATTGGGTAATTCTTTGATTAATTAGTTAGCCCTCTCATTCCCTATAAATAGAATGCTACCTTCTTGTATTCAATACAACATTTCATTCTAATAAAGATCCTTGATTGATTCTTGGAGAATATCTCCTTTCATCTCATTTAGGCTACATCATGGCGTGTAGGTGCATGCGCGGCCTTCGGCACCGCCGCTGCGTGCATCTCGTTGACCACACTAACATGCATGCCTCACGGGCCATGTGTCCGTGTGCTAGATGTCACGGTCGAACCTCCAAGCCATGGGAAAGGGTGCAATGTTGGCACACATGTGTCGTCCGACACTGTCCCTTGAAAACCCGTTACAAAGGAAGACGCCCAAGACACTTCTCTTGTGACGCTCGCCCAAGCCATGAAACGCTAACGTGCCACGGGTGACTCACTTAGGCCCTCAAGCCTAGAGGTGGTGGAGAGTCGACACCATGGTATCCCCTATAGTATATTATAAGGATTATTAGGTATGCCTCTCTTGCGTCAAAATGGCGAGAGTCATACGCCCATACATCGACCCTCCGAAGCGACCACGGTTGACCCCAATCTCGCTTGTCCTCACATTAGCCATCAAACCCACCTATCTTGGTGTGTTAGATGATGCACCGTCCTCCTCGGTCGCATCATGGCACGTCTCATCACTGTGAGGTTCACAAACATACGCTCTTCTAGTATGATTGTGACACTAGACACACACTAATCTTGCAGCGTCGGCTGATGCTCGCAGCTTAGTCCCTGGGCGTGTTGGTGCACAAGTTGCACCCACACTAACCTCCAAACAACTTTCCCAACGCGTCCGATAACCTCCCAACAATCCTTGCTCGCCCATGGGTTGCTTTACCGCCCATACTAACCTCTCTTGCCGCCTATGGTAGCAATTGGTTGGTTGTCTTGCCACTTGCCTTGTTCTTCACCAGTATGTCACCCCACACACACTTATCGACTTGGGAGGTTCAAGGCACAATCCTTACCAAGTCGAGCAGTTCGAGGGTTAAGGTCATGACAAACCTAGTGTCGATGAATGGAGGAGAGCATAATATTACTCCAAATTAGTAAACGAGTCATGCCAATTTTCAGCACTTAGCCTAGTGTCGATGAGTTGAAAATTTGGAGGAGTCTTATGTTTTCTGGAAGTTTGTTGTCACTCCGATAGGCTTAAGAGGCTTGGTTTGTAAGTCAGCTTCATTGAGTGATCAAGCCAGTGTAGGGGGAAGATGAATGGAGGAGAGCATAATATTACTCCAAATTAGTAAACGAGTCATGCCAATTTTCAGCACTTAGCCTAGTGTCGACGAGTTGAAAATTTGGAGGAGTATTATGTTCTTTAGAAGTTTGTTGTCACTCCGATAGGCTTAAGGCTTGGTTTGTAAGTGAGATTTATTGAGTGATCAAGCCAGTGTAGGGGGAAGATAAATGGAGGAGAGCATAATATTACTCCAAGTTAGTAAACGAGTCATGCCAATTTTAAACACATAGCCTAGTGTCAATGAGTTTAAAATTTGAGGACAAAGGGGATGCTCAACAGTGGAGGTCTCTTCAATTCAGCGAAATGCCGTTACCATTTTGCATTTTAATTGCTTATTTAAATATTGAGGGTAGGGGGATGGACTTAGTTGTTGATCTTATTGATTATATTTTTGACTAATTTGTTTGGAATTGGGCTTTAATTGGATTTTTTTGTCTTTATTGACACTACATGTTGTAAGTTTTTGCATGCGAAATGGTGATGAAATTCTATGGTATGTGCTTTTGAGTGGATTGGTTTTGCATTTAGGTATCGAATTTGAGCATGCCAAAATCAAGGTGAAATTATAATTGTTTTAAGATTTTGCCAATCTTGAGCCCTTTGCCTAGTGTCGATGAGTTGAAAATTTGGACGAGTATTATGTTCTCTGGAAGTTTGTTGTCACTCTGATAGGCTTAAGAGGCTTGGTTTGTAAGTGAGTTTCATTGAGTGATCAAGCCAGTGTAGGGGGAAGATGAATGGAGGAGAGCATAATATTACTCCAAATTAGTAAACGAGTCATGCCAATTTTCAGCACATACCCTAGTGTCGATGAGTTGAAAATTTGGAGGAGTATTATGTTCTTTAGAAGTTTGTTGTCACCCCGATAGGCTTAAGGCTTGGTTTGTAAGTGAGCTTTATTGAGTGATCAAGCCAGTGTAGGCGGAAGATAAATGGAGGAGAGCATAATATTACTCCAAGTTAGTAAACGAGTCATGCCAATTTTAAACACATAGCCTAGTGTCAATGAGTTGAAAATTTGATGACAAAGGGGATGCTCAACAGTGGAGGTCTCTTCAATTCAACGAAAAACTGTTACCATTTTGCATTTTAATTGCTTATTTAAAAATTGAGGGCAGGGGGATGTACTTAGTTGTTGAGCTTATTGATTATATTTTTGACTAATTTGTTTGGAATTGGGCTTTAATTGGAAATTTTTGTCTTCATTGACACTACATATTGTAAGTTTTTGCATGCGAAATGGTTATGAAATTCTATGGTATGTGCTTTTCAGTGGATTGGTTTTGCATTTAGGTATGGAATTTGAGCATGCGAAAATCAAGGTGGAATAAAAATTGTTTTGAGATTTTTGCGAATCTTGAGCCCTTAGCCTAGTGTCGATGAGTTGAAAATTTGGAGGAGTATTATGTTCTCTGGAAGTTTGTTGTCACTCCGATAGGCTTAAGAGGCTTGGTTTGTAAGTCAGCTTCATTGAATGATCAAGCCAGTGTAGGGGGAAGATGAATGAAGGAGAGCATAATATTACTCCAAATTAGTAAACGAGTCATGCCAATTTTCAGCACTTAGCCTAGTGTCGATGATTTGAAAATTTGGAGGAGTCTTATGTTCTCTGGAAGTTTGTTGTCACTCCGATAGGCTTAAGAGGCTTGGTTTGTAAGTCAGCTTCATTGAGTGATCAAGCCAGTGTAGGGGGAAGATGAATGGAGGAGAGCATAATATTACTCCAAATTAGTAACTTAGTCATGCCAATTTTCAGCACTTAGCCTAGTGTCGATGAGTTGAAAATTTGGAGGAGTATTATGTTCTCTAGAAGTTTGTTGTCACTCGATAGGCTTAAGGCTTGGTTTGTAAGTGCGCTTTGTTGAGTGATGAAGCCAGTGTAGGAGGAAGATAAATGGAGGAGAGCATAATATTACTCCAAATTATTAAACGAGTCATGCCAATTTTCAGCACTTAGCCTATTGTCGAAGAGTTGAAAATTTGGAGGAGTCTTATGTTCTCTGGAAGTTTTTTGTCACTCTGATAGATAGGCTTAAGAGGCTTGGTTTGTAAGTGAGCTTCATTGAGTGATCAAGCCAGTGTAGGGGGAAGATGAATGGAGGAGAACATAATATTACTCCAAATTAGTAAACGAGTCATGCCAATCTTCAGCACTTAGCCTTGTGTCGATGAGTTGAAAATTTGGAGGAGTATTATGTTCTCTGGAAGTTTTTTGTCACTCCGATAGGCTTAAGAGGCTTGGTTTGTAAGTGAGCTTCATTGAGTGATCAAGCCAGTGTAGGGGGTGAATGAATGGAGGAGAGTATAATATTACTCCAAATTAGTAAGCGAAGTCATGCCAATTTCAAAGACTTAGCCTAGTATCGATGAAGGAAGGAAGCCCACCTCACACTCGACCTAATCAACCCATCGTCTCAGCCTCCCTTGGTCACGATTCAACCTCAAAAGTTTGCACTTGCCCGTATTAATAATAATTTGCAACCCAGAGATGGATTCGAAAAAGGCTAAGAAATTATTTCGAGTGTCATTCGCAAACTGAAGATGAGATACAGTTAAATTATCCTTGTCTATCCTGAATCCTTAAAAAATGGCGATATTTTTGCACCAAGTTGATTTAGCTCTGACCTTCATTGCTAAAGCTTCTCCTAAACTCAATGATAACCTAAATGTTCTAACAGGTGGCAGTGCTATAGAGGGTGTTATGTTGTTGTATTTAGTTTTACTAACTTCAAATCTTTTTCTATTTTGGTGCAGTGGTCTAAGAGAGAACAAAGGAGATGAAAATGTGAAAGAAGATTGAGATCGAGGTGAGTGAAGAGATTGATTTTTATTGTATGCTCTATATCTAGTTATTCGTAGGGGTGTACGGGTTGGGTTGGGTCAAGGTTGAAGGGTTTTTTGGAACCAACTTGAAAATTGGGTTGGTCGGGTTGACAACCCAACCCTATATTTTCGAACCAACCCGAATTACCCGACAGGGTTGCAACTTAACCCAATCCAACCCTATATTTTGGGTTGGGTTGGGTCATCGAGTTGATTTTTTTTTTTTTTTAATTATTTAAAATAATTTTTTTAATTTATAACTAAAATCACATAAAATTCAATTATCAAACTTGAAAGTTCATAACATTTTAATATTTGTTAGAATCTTAGAAGAAAAATATTAAAATTGACAAATAATTCATTTATAAATATATATAAATATAAAAAACATAAATTTTGGGTTGGATCCAGGTTGGGGTGGGTCAACCCTAGCCTAAGAGGGTCAACTCGAGAATCGACTGAAAAATTCGATTCTCTAAAATTCTAACCCAACCCAAATCGAAAAAATAATAACCCAACCCAACCCTTAGGGTTTGGGTTCAGTAGTCCAAGTTGCTTTCAGTTACAAGGGTTATTTGTACACCCTTAGTTCTTCGTTATATTATTGTTTTATTTTATGTTGTTTGGGCGTTGTTATATCTTTTGGAAAACTATTCTTTCTTCTTCTTTTCCCCAAGTATTTTGGCATGAACTACTTACGTATGATGATGATGAGATTCTGCAGGTTGTATAATTCCATAACAAATATATTGGCTTATTGCACTCTAGATTTCAATAGTAAAAATTGAACCCTTCTACTTTTCATAAATGAAAAATTTTCACCCCTAAATTTCAATCTTGACCCTATTTGACTATTTGGTTTTTGAAATTAGTGCTTGTTTTCTTACCATTTCATTACAATAGTCTTCATCCTCTTAAAGAAATATTTGAATTCCTATGTTGAATTTCCAAAACCAAAACAAATACCAAATACTAAATACGAGCCTAAACCTTGCACATTCCTCTTTCCCTTTATAAGTGAAAATTCTGGATCCAATTCTCTCTTTTCCTTTCACATTCCCTCATCTTTCTTCCCATTTTCCCTCTCTCTCACCTTTCTCTCTCCATTCCCTTCCTCAACAAACTTGTGTCCCAAATAATATCTAGATTTAGTGATGTTATCAAGTGAGAGGAATTTCTTTCATTATCAAAAGATGATCCAAATACAAAAGAATGTTTCCCTTTTTATAGGGTTGCGAAGGTTGAAAAATTCTAACTAACCCTGTCTTAAAAGTCCACCACAGAGAGAACAAAGTTTATAAAAGAATTTAAGCCTTTCTATAAAAATGTAAATAGAAGTTGCAACCCTAGAAATAAGTAAACTATTAGATTATATGGGGTTCCATCTCGAAACCAATTGACAATAGGTGGAGTAGCCAAAATATCTTGTATATTGAGGTTTCTCTCCATTTTTCCAATGTAGGATCCTCAACCCCTCAAAATGGTTCACCATTCTTTTGGTTCACCATTCTTGGATAGGATCTCAATTTCAATTTTTTTTTTGACTGAATGACCATTTGGGCTTAATGAGCTCTGATACTATATTAGATTATATGGGCTACCATCTCAAAACTATACGCAAACTCCGATAATAAGCGACTCCAAACCCCACGCGCGAAGTCACACTCCCAAGAGATGTGGTTCAAATCCTCAGCAACACTCCTACACTGAATACAACAAAAAGGGCCCACCAAGAGGGTACCTCTAACTTGAATCCGGTCTATGGTATTAATCCAACCATGCTAAACCTGCCACATCAAGAACTTAACCTTCTTGGGAACCTTCACCTTCCATAACGAGGACAAAACACCCCGAGGGATTGGGATAAACAAGAGACTTGAAGAAAGACACACAGGAAAAACACCAAGGAAGTGCGAAGCCATTAACACACATCAACCCTATTGGGTCTAAGATGAACCTGAGAAAGAAGAGACAAAGAACTCAATAACTTCTGGGTCGATCTCATTTCGGTCAACTCACGATAGAACCCAAACGTTGAGAGAAAAAACCTATAAAGATAGATGAATAATTGTCTAGTTGTAGGATAGATGCCACAAATTGGATTTTCAAACTGGATAAGTGATACTCTCTGGGAAAAGCTAAACAAAGGGGACGACCCCCCAACCACTCATCCTCCCAAAATAGAGTTCCCTCCTATATCCTCACCCCACAATGCACAAACAAAGAGAACACGGAACACAAAATAGACCTCTTTCCAAGGGTTTCTACAGATGCCACACCCTACCAGCGTCCACTCAGAGGGATGAGGACCATATTTACTAACAATAACTTTATGCCACAAGGTAATCGGCTTTGTGATAGAAACGCCTAAAGCCACTTAGCCAACAGGCCTAATTCCTAACCTCGAATGTTGCCAATGCCTAATCCTCCAAGGTCAATCGGCCTCGAGGCAACCTCCCACCTAACAAGATGAGTCCCTTTACCTTCATTCACCCCTCCCAAAAAAATCCCTCATAAGCTTTTCCACGACCTTACTCACCTTGCCCAACATGTGAAAGAGGGACAAAAAATGCAAAGGAATCCCACTTAGAATTAAGACGAAGGAAAACTACCCACCTCACATCCAACAAATGAGGTCCATCTAGCCAACTTTCCTTGATTGCTATGGATTCCAAAAATTTGACACTTTCTCCTATTAATACTAAGCCCTGACAAAGCCTCAAAGAACCAGAGAAGTTGATTCAAATTCAGAAAGGAATTCTCCCTAGCAGATCAAAAGAACAAAGTATCATCCGCAAACTGAAGATGAGAAAGGGATACTTCATCTCTCCGTATCTAAAAGCCCTGGATGATATTTGCCTCCACCCCTTTAGACACTAATTTGCTCAGAGTGTCCACCACCACCAAATAAAAGAAAAGGGGATAAGGAGTCTCCCAGCCTAAGAACCCTAGAAGCTTTAATCTTCCCCCTAAGCTTGCCATTGACCAAGATGGAATAATTCACTGTCTTAACACAGGTTCGCATTCAAGATCTCCATTTATACTCGAAACCTTTTTTTTGGCAAGAACCTTATCCAAGAAAGCCCAATCCACACGATCATAGGGCTTCTCGAAATCAATCTTAAACATAATCTCCTTCTTATTTGTTGATATGTAATCCTCAATCGCCTCATTAGCTATCAGGACCTGATCTACCAACTGACGATGCCCAATAAAGGCCCCTTGAGTTTTAGAGATTGTTGAGGGAAGAACTCTCTCAACCTATTAGCCAGGACCTTAGCAATGATCTTATAGACACTGGTCACTAAACTTATCGGTCTAAAGTTCTTCACACTCATAACCTTATCCTTCTCAGAAATAAGACAAACAAAGATTTCACCCAATGACTTGTCAAGAATTCCTTTCTCAAAGAACTCCCTAAACACTTTCCACAAATCCTCCTTAATCATGTCCCAATTAGCTTGGAAAAAGGCTAAAGAAAAACCATCTGGGAGCCTTAATCCCATCACACTGAAACACAACTTTCCTAATCTCCTCAAGAGAAATGGGCGAATCTAAAAAATCCTTATCTTCGAAGGAAATAGGGCACCAATCTAACCCTTCCACAAATGGTCTAGGACCCACCCCCCATAACCATACAACGAGTAGAAAAAGGATAGGATCTCCTCTTCAATCTCTCTATCGTCTTTTAACCAAACCCCCTCCCTGTTCTCAAGGGCACTAATGAAATTTATTCTTTCCTCCAACTGACCAACCTATGGAATAAGCCAAATTACAATCCTCTTCCTTAGCCCACCTAACTTTACCTTCTGACTCAAACAAACACTCTCCTTATTCAATAACTCAAAGTTTGACAAAAGCTTCAACCTCCTCCTCCTCACTGCACTACTCCTCCTAATGCCCCTTTATTCTAGAGAATCCAAGAAACGTAACCTTTTCAAGTGTTCTTCTTTGCCGAACCCCCTTTTTTTGTCTCTTCTCTCTCCTCTCGCGAACCAACCCTAGCATCTTCGTTGCCAGTTTTCGTCTACTCGCCGTCGTTTTTCCAGCGGTTTCTCTCGACCGCCTCTCATCCTTCTGACCTCCGTAACCTTTTCTTCCCCCCATCTAGGTCGCCCTTTCCGTTAACCCTGGTTGTTTCGGTTGCTCGACGACCTTCGCTGTTTTCTCTTAGCGATTTTCTTAGGATCTCATAACCATTGCCCCCGACACTTCTTCTCGGTCTCCGACCGTCCTTCTCTCTCTCTTTTCAGGTTGACCTCGTGTGCGTCCCCTTTGCGTGGGTCCACCTTTCCCGCTCTTCCCTCTTTTGTCTCTGTCATCCCACTCTCTTTTCTTTTTCCCTTTTCGTGCCCTCCCGCTTCCCCTTCTCGCCTCTCGGCATCTCTCTTCTTTCTCTCCAGTAGTTTCCTTTTTCATCTCGGGGTCTTGAATTCTTGGCTTTGTTTGCCGTTTCTTTGTTTTCAGAGGTTTAAGTTGGCTGTTTAAATGAGGCGCTTTAGTTGTTGTGTGGGAAATAGTTTCTTCTGGATTTGGTGTGATGAATCGGTTATCCTTCTTCAAGATGGTTTAAGCGATTCAGTGGTTTCGTTGTTCCTAGTTCATGTTCGTTGGTTTCTGGATTCCTTCACGGTGATTGCTGTAAATTCTTCTTACTTTGTTCGAAGGAAATTCGTGGATGTCACGCAACTTTGGGGTTATTCGAGGTGTGTTCTTATGTAGGTTGGGATGCGGTTGAAGTGTGGCCCCTCAAGGCGGCAAACAATCTTTTTCGTGTACCTTTGGGAGGTTTTTGAATGGTTGGAAAGTCTTCAAGGATATGCTTGGCGACTTCATTGATGCTTTGGAGGATGTTGGAGCTACAAAGTCTTGTTGTCCTAATCCTTGTTGTGTAGTGGCATGTTTCGCTAGTTCTAAGGGGAAGCGTCTTTTGGTTAAAGAAAGCGGTGGGGAAGCTTTGTTTGATGGGAAGGATAAGACGTTACAGGGGTCCTTTTCCAATATGGTGGAAAGGCATTGGGTTCGAAAGCCTTGTGAGGTAGTGGATATTGACTTTTCAAGAATCTTGGTGGTGACTCGTTTGTTTGCGCACATCCCTTGGTCGATTGTCAAGAAAGGGTTGGATGCTCATTTTCGGATGGAGTTTCAAATCAATCCGTACATGGTTGATAAAGCCCTTCTCTTGGTTGATAGTAGTGTGGGTGGGGACTCTTTTTCTGACATTGGCAAATGGAGAGTGATTAGTAATCTTCATTTGAAAGTTGAGAGATTGTCGGATAGTCTTCATAGTTTCCCCGAAGTGATTGGGGGGTATGGAGGTTGGTTAGAGATTAAGAATTTGCCTTTAAAGGTTTGGAAAAGGAAGGCCTTCGAATTAATTGGCTCTCATTTTGGGGGTTTGGAGGATATTTTTTTAGATACCTTGAACTATCTCGATCTTTTGGGGGCTAGAATTATGGTGGTTCAGAACTTATATGGGTTCCTCCCGGCGTCAATTAACGTGGTTGATCCGCTTCTTCGAGAGTTTTCTTTGAACTTTGGTGATGTGGAGTGTGTGGATCCTCCTTCCTTATTATCGGGATCCCTGACTTTAAAGGATGTCTCAAATCTAGTAGATTTAGCTCGGATTTCTCTGGTTATGCAGGATGAGATTGGGCTTAACCAATTCTTACCCCTGCTGTCGATATCTCTTCCTCACAAATTTGTTTAAATCGAATGGTGGTGGAGGCCATGGGGAGGTGGAGGGTGATCCTGTGGAGGCTTTAGAGGGGAAATGATCCTTTTGTGAAGATTGATGAGGACCCCTTGGTCGATAATTCGAATGGTTGTAAACTTGCAGAGGCAGTTGGGGTAACTCTAGAGACTTGTGGGGGCAAAATGTAACAATAGAGTAATTTTTAGAACTAATTATAAAAAACAAGCACTTTCTGAAACTATTTACAGAAATGGGGCAGTTTTTTTGTCTTATAGGAATGCGTCTCTTCGAGAGACGCAACCAGGTAAGAATGCGTTACCTCAACAAACGCATTCCGTTCGGGGGGTCGTCTGACGTGGCGTTGCGTTAAGTTATACAAGAATGCGTCTGTTGAACAGACGCATTCTTTAGAGTTTTTTTTTTTATTTTTTTTTAATTTTTAATGAAATCTATCAATCATATCAATAATTATATATTTTTTAAAAAAATATATATCAAATCATATCAATAATTATATATTTTTTTTAAAAATATAAATCAAATCATAACTAACCATCAAATCATTTTATTCCATCATTTTATAATCATTTAACAATAATTAATTATTCAATAATCATAATTTATTTTTAAATTCATTAAAATACATTATCAATTATTCTATCATCATACATTAATCATTCTTTTCACATTCATTTTAAATACATTATTTAGTCATTATTGGGGTTTTAATTATTTATAATTAAAATATTAACTACTTTTTTATTTTTTAAAATTATTTTTCATATATTCTCAAATCATTTGTTTTTTTGTTAATTTGAATTATTTAAAAAATTATTTATTAAAAAATACATATATTGTAGTACTACTTATCTATCTCAAAAATTTAGGGATGAAGAAAATTTATCAAATATTATTTTTCTTGTTTAATTGTTATTGTTGTTCTTAATAATCACATAATTTATATACTTAATTGATTACTTTTTATTTGTTTGTTTAGGTTATATGTAGTTGATTTAATCAATGAAAAAAATATGAGAGGTTTTGATACACAAAGTAAAAGAAAATACTGAAATATTAACTATTACATTAATTTAAATGAATTTAACATGCTTGAAATTTACATCATTTAAAAAGTTGCATTGACTCCTCAGTCTTCGTTTTCATCCGAACCATCTCCTCATTCAAATCTAGAAGTCGATAAATCAAAGTTAAACTTTCCAAACATCTTCTTCCTAATGGAGTCATCCGAGGTAAATTATCTTTGAAAAAAACAATAACAAAAGTCAAATAGAATCAAGCTAAATTTATAATTGTACACATCAAATAGTTGCAATAATCTTACCAAATAATGATATGATGCACCTGGTTTCGTGATATACTTCCTACTTATTGCATTATACCATTCATCGTATCCCTGCGCAACATCTATGCCCATATTTATGCCCATATTAATAGGGTGGCCCTGGATAACCAAATTTGCCCTGTTTTCCCATAACCCGATAATATCAGCAAAAAATTCAACCCAATCTCGCTCTTGTCGGCCTCGCAAGTCATATGAGTGCAATCGCATGTCTGTATTACAAGGCATAGGAACATATTGCACACACCCAAATTGTCGCATCACCCGATCTGGGAATAACCACTCAATGACATAGAAACAAATGAGTGGAACTCTAGCTGACCATATGTGATTACCAATGAGACAATTTTGGGGCAAGATATGGAGCAGACGATTATAAGGCTCCCAAATAATCTGTACATATAGTTTCAAAAATGAATCACATACATAATTATAAATTAAACCTATTTGATTAATAACAATACTTGAATGAACTTAAGATACCTGATCAGACTTAATCGTATCTAACATGTATCTATACTGGACCAATACATGAGTTGGTGACCTCGTTACCGAAAATTCATCATTCCATCTACAATGTAATAAGTTCAAATGTTAGTCTAACGTAAGTGAAATATAAATTTAATCATTTAATTTAATAATTTTATTACCGTATTGCCAGCGGTCTGTCTCCCAGTTGATTTTCGTAACGATGTCGTCGTCGAGGAGCCAAAAATGGGAATCGATCCCATGCCCAAACTTGTAAAAGGATTAGAGGCCCACCTAAATCTTTCGCATCGATAACTGCAGACTTTGCATAGTTGTCTATAAAGCCATGCAAGACACCATGCTCCCCAACTATACATTCCTGCCTCATGCAAATCTGCTAGTAGGGGAAGATACATCAAGTGGACCCGACTGTTTGATTTGTCTGGAAAAATTACACCTCCTATCAAAGATAAGATATATGCACGTGCATATCGTTGGAGGTTCACTTCCTCGACATCCTCAGGTAGATGCTCAAAATTGTTAAACTGATCGGCCAACCAAGGCAAGCTAAGTCGACCACCTTTCAACACATTATCGTTGGTCGTAATCCCCAGAAGTTGTTGACATACATCAGACCAAATGTAGTTGAGGGAACCAGTTAATGCACGCCCATCAATAGGGAGTCCAAATTGGATGGCTACATCCTGCAGTGTGATCGTACACTCACCATGTGGTAGATGGAAAGTGTGTGTCTCTTGTCGCCAGCGCTCCACCAATGCAGTGAGTAAGTGCCAGTCATACTGAATAAATCCAATGCTTGAAACCCCATAAAATCCGGACGATCGTAAATATGGTATTATGCGTGGGTCTGGTTGTCTAACCAACCTCCTAAGTATGGCTTCTCGACGCCGACAGTGCAATAATCCACCGGAAAAGATGTCTTCCCATGCTAATTGGGATCGATGACTAGCCTGGAGGGGTAGTACAGATTGTTCATACGGTCCTGTCGTAATTTCGTTGTCCATCTAATAGTTTGAAATAAAGAAAAAAAAATTATACATGACCAGAAATTTGAAACATATATAACAACTTTTTATTGACATAATGTAAAAAAAAAAAAAGCTATATTATGTTGACATAATGTAAATGTTTAGATATTATAAGTCTGCATGATACAAATTATATTTTACATAGAGAACACATTCACAAGCTTGTGCGACTAGGACATTTTCGTCTGTTATGTCCTTCTAATCCGCAAATGCCACAACATTGTGGGACGGTCGGCTCCCTCCAATCCATCTCGTTTCGTATGCGAGACGTACATGGACGACCTTTAGCCCTCATTAATGCCACATTCGGATGAACTTTAGGGAAGTTTGGGTCAGGCCAACAGGATTGATCTGGGATGGATTCAAACTCCGGCGAGTAACACTTCAGGTACGTTTGCATCGTATAACAATCTTCTACAAAGTCCAGGTAGTCCTTGTGAAGCTCCTTACACGCAAAGAATGGCGTGCGAGCAAGGAATTCCATAAGTCCGCCATTTGTTGCAACTACATGATCGCCGCGTAGTTTCACCCGATGTGTTGTTCCACCCTTCAATGTGATTGGATCAACTGCAGTCGTGACATCACATTTTCCCAACCGGTGGTTGTAGACATGAACATGATGGCCATTGGCACGTGCTTCCCAAGGCAATAACATCGCTGTAGCATATCTGGAAATTTGTAGACGAATGAGGATTAACACTAGCACAAAACTAATAATAGTTTACAGTTGGAAAAATTACCTTGTGATCTTTCTCCCCTTTCTAATAGCAGCTTATGCTTTGAGACGTCTTTGTGCAAAGTAGGTCACACATCGATAGAAGGTTGATTGGACCAATGCGCTTATAGGTAACCTTCTAGTGCCTTTCAATACACCATTTATGCATTCGCCACGCGTTTGTTGTTAACCACCCATAACGATAACCACCATCATGAGATTGTGTCCATTGCGTAGGATCTAGAGAATTAAAAAAAGTCATACATTCCTTGTTGGCTATCTGGATCTCAAGCATGCTTTTCTCGTATTTCTTCACCCGAAATTGGGACCCTGCACGATACACCATCTTTTTCAAGTATTTATCCTTGTACTTTTTGTTAAAATTACTTGCAACATGTCGCAAGCAAAATCGATGATGTGCGTCGGCCCAACCGTTATCTGGGTCTCGAATTGCAGCGATGATCCCTTTGTGTCTATCTGAAATTAGACACATGTTTGCTCTCTTGTTCACTATCTCATTCCATAAGGTGCGTAAAAACCAACCCCATGTGTCAGTGCTTTATTCTGGCACAATCACAAAAGCAATGGGGTAAATGTGACCATTGGAATCAACGGAAGTAGCAATCAACAATTTTCCCTTATATTTTCCATATAAGTGAGTACCGTCTATCTGGAGCAGGGGTCGACAATACTTGAATCCCTCAATAACCGGTGCAAAGGACCAGAAAACACTGTGAAATATAACTTCGTTCGTTGTCCCTTCCGCCTCTTGCAATCTCCACAATATTTTTGATCCAGGATTAGTTATTTCAAGTATGTTGGTCCATTTGGGTAGTAGATTGTATGACTCTTCCCAATCTCCAAAAATGTTAACGATGGACTTTCTTTTTCCATTCCATACTTTAGAATAATTAACATAATATCCATATTTTTTCAGGATTATGGCCTGTAATATACGGACTGTTACAGATGGCTCTGTTTTGACGATGCTATAAACTTCAGCCGCTATAAGGTTTGAGTCAAGTTGATTGTGATCCTGACTCAACCTTGCGTACACACAAGTGTGAGGACCATTATATTGTGTGATCTCAAATCGACCGTGACGTTTCAGACAACAACCACGAAGTCGCCATGTGCAACCATCGCCATAGTTTGTACACCTCACAGACCAGACTTTCTTATTCGACTCAATAACCTCAAAATGTTGGTGTAGACGAATGGAGTAACTTTTTACGGCATTCTTTAAGTCCATCTTCGATTCAAAGATCATACCTTTAAGCAATGAATCAACCCCTCTAACTTCTTTTTCAATACCGGTATTAGGCATCGAGTCAATAAAATTCATATCTAATTGAGAAAAAAATGGAGGGATGTCATGCACGCCATAACATTCAATGATGTCTCCATCACTATCATCATCATTATCTGTTTCTACATTTTCATGATTCGTGGCAACATGTGGCTCACTGTCATCTTCTTCAGAATCTTCCAATTCTTCGTTGTTCAATAGTTCAGTAGTGTTTTCGATATTTTGAAGTCCTGGGTTATTGTCTACTTGTGGCAGTTCAGTAGTCCTTTCAATATATGGTTGAGAAATGTATAATTCTACTGTATTTGGGAGGGGCGGAGCAAGGTTCATCATGAACCTAAAATCTACCTCACTCCGTAGTGATATAGGAGAATAAAAGGTAGATCCTGCTATCCCAATACTGCCATATCTAAAAATTACCTCTAACCCTTCTGATCTATCTAGCAACAAGCTGCTGCACAACCCATCCATAAATGGGTTGAACTCCATGTCGCGACTAGCACTCAATTGCATGCATGGACCTATGTCATATTCTACACCGTTTGACCCATAGACAATATTTCCATTCATGTAACAGGTAAATCCAACAACCTCCATTGTGGTTTGTAAATAACTCTGCTATTAAGAAAAGATTGCATTAGTCCATGGTAGGTATTATTATAGTTTAGGGTTTGATGTTTAGGTATAGAGTTTAGGGTTTTAACATTTTAGGGTTTAGGGTTTAGGATTTTACCGTTTAGGGTTTAGGATTTTAGGGTTTAGGGTTTTAACAATTTAGGGTTTGATATTTAGGGTTTAAAAATGTAGAATTTAGGGTTTAAGATTTTAGGGTTTAGGGTTTAGGATTTTAACAATTTAGGGTTTGGGGTTTAGGGTTTAGCTAGGATTTTAGGGTTTATGGTTTTACCAATTTAGAATTTAGGGTTTAGGGTTTAGGGTTTAGGGTTTAGGGTTTTAACATTTTAGGGTTTAGGGTTTAGGATTTTACCTTTTCGGGTTTAGGATTTTAGCGTTTAGGGTTTAGGGTTTTAACAATTTAGGGATTGATATTTAGGGTTTAAGGATGTAGAATTTAGGGTTTAGGATTCTAGGATTTAGGGTTTAGGATTTTAACAATTTAGGGTTTGATATTTAAGGTTCAAGAATGTAGAATTTAGGTTTTAGGGTTTATGGTTTTACCAATTAAGAATTTAGGGTTTAGGTTTTAATAATTTAGGGTTTACGATTTTAGGATTTAGGGTTTAGGATTTTAAAAATTTAGGGTTTAAGAATGTAGAATTTAGGTTATAGGGTTTATGGTTTTAGCAATTTAGAATTTAGGGTTTAGGTTTTAACAATTTAGGGGTCAAGATTTGAGGGTTTAGGGTTTATCAATTTAAAATATGAATGCATCTCATGTTAGATTCATACATAATATCCAATATTCTACCTCCATAATATTACAACAATTTATGCATTTTCTACATAATTTTTGTAACAATTCATGCATATCATACCGTATTTACTAAATTCTACATACATAATATTACAACAATATATGCCTCTTCATAATTTTTCTAACAATTCATACATATCATAAAAAATTTACAAAATTATTACAACAATTTATGCATCTCATGCATACATAATTTTTGTAACAATTCATGCATATCATACATAATCCATCTCAAAAATCTAAATCCAAACATTTTTTTTTTCAGAAAGTGTGAATGGGGGCATAAATGCATCTCAATTTTTTTTATTCCTTCTATATTTAAATAACTTTAGTCATGTTTCATTAAATATCTTTACAACCTTTCAATCTACAATATAAATTGTTTTATTTTATTGTCGTCACAAGGTATCAAAACAAATCAAAAAATTCAGTGGGTTGGAGGTTTAAAAGTAAATCATGCATTACACGACATTTTTTTCTTAAAAATAAATCATAATAAAATACTTTTTTTTACCAATGAGAATAAACTTCCAGGGTTGGCTTAGATTAAACTTTCCACCAATATTAATTATGAACCTGTAAAACATTAAAAAAAAACCAATAAAAAATCAATCAGTAATTTAAAAAAATAAACATGATAAATATTAATAATATAACTTACTTTTTTTCAAGTGGGAAGAAAAAATCAGCAAGGAAAATGAAGTTTGGAGTGTTATTTCTGAAGAGGGTGGGACGTTTTATTACAGAAAATGAAGAAGAAGATGAAAAGATAGGGCAATTTGTGAGAGATAGAAGAGATGATGAGAAGGGTTGGGTGTTTTATTACCCAAAAGGAAGAAGAATATGAAGAGGTGGGGAAATCAGTGAGAGATAGAAGAGATGGTTGAGTATTTATGGTTGAGAAAACCTTTTTTTTCTTCGACCATTAATGGCCTTTTCCGAAGTTCGAAGTCATTTATTTTTTCAAATATCGAAGTCAGTCAAAATGTGTTGGGAATTTGCGGAATAAAGGTGAATGCGTCTCTACAAGAGACGCATTCAGGCAACTTCCAATCAATCGTGAATCTCAGACGGCGTGCCGCAGTGATGTGTCTATTCGGCGTCAGTTGAATGCGTCTCTTCAAGAGACGCATTCAGAGAAACGTCTATTCGGCGTCAGATTCGTTGTCCCTTCGGCGTCTCGGCGTCAGATTCGCTGTCCCTTCGACGTCAGGGTTTGGCAGGCGCAATTGAATGCGTTGGTTCGACCTACGCATTCTAACATTTACCTAACGTTGGACGAACGGTGTTAGACGGCGTTGGACGACGTGGACGACGTTGAATGTTTGACCGAGTGTTGAACAGAATGCGTGAATCGAAGTGACGCATTCTTTTACAGACACGTCTTCCCAAGTGACGCATTTGAATAAAGACAAAAATACCCCTCGTTTTTTGTAAATAGTTTTTTAAAGTCTTAGTTTTTTGTAATAAGTTATAAAAAGAACGCTATTTGTATAAAAACTCCGACTTGTGGAGGTGGGGCTCAATCTGCAGATGATTCGGTGAAAGAGGTCAGAAGTACTTTATGTGCGTCTTACTCAAAATTTTATAGTCATAGAGGCCAATAAACCTTCTCTTTTCCAGGGTGACAACTTTGAAGATTCAGTTACTAAATTTCTGATCCGAGGGCGGGTTCAGATTTAAGTGGAGGGGTCTCTCCAACTGTTAAGGAGCAAGTGATTAACCTTCAAAATCATAATATTGATATTTCAGGAGTGTAGTTTTATCGAGTTTGCTTGCAACCAAGGGATCCTGTTATTAAAAAGTTTGACTTTGATAGTTTGAATGGTCTGGAGGAGTGGGAGGCGAATTCTTTGGTAAGTCTAAGTAGTCCAGAAGGGGTTTCCCCAAAGCATGCGATGCATTTGGTTGATAGCTCAATTGTTAACTCTACGTGCTTTAACTTAGCCGGACTTTTTAATTCTCCTGTTCAGCCTGAAAGTAGCTTGGTAGATGTTAAAGGAATCTTGGATTGTTTGGCTCCTCTCGCAGATCCTCTCATGCCTCCTGAACTAAGTAGTTTTGTGTCATTAATCAAAGCTAGTGGGTTGTAGTTTAGAGAAATTGCCCATTTTTCTGAGGTTGCTTTGACTCATTGATTTTCTCTCGAACAACAGGAGGGGTCTGGGGGACATTTTTAAGGTGTTTGGTATGAAGTTTTTTTTTTGGGTGGGGTGCGGCTCCAGTTAGCATTGTTGGCTTCTTTTTGTTTTTCAGTTTCAAGTCTTGTTTGGATTTGTGTGTTTGGTTTGGTGGTTGTCCTCAGCAGTCTTTGGTCTTGTAGTTGTAGTTGGCCAGTGTTTGTATGGCTTGTTTGGCTTGTTTTGGATCCAAAGAGAGTCTCGCATTATGAAAAACCTCCCACCAACCATTTGACAGCAAAAACCTATCGATTCTACTTCTGTACCTACTATTAGACTAGAAGAATTTTTCATTATCTAATGGAGAATCAAACAACTTGCAATCCTCAATAACCCTATTAAATCACTTCATCGATCTAGTCGCCCTTCAACCTTGGGCCTTCTCCAGAGGACTGTGGACAAAACTAAAGTCCCCTGCAAACACCAACAACGAACACATAACTCAAAAAGAAGATCCCCCAACTCTTTGCAAGGAGCGCCATAAACCCCTGAACCCCACCCAACCACCTCCCCAAGAAACCTGAAGGAGACCGAAACCAAGAAAAGGCCTTTCACACACTCAAGGGGGATCCCAAAACTAACGTCCCACAACAAGATGATCCCTCATGAGGCCCCTGCCAACTCCAGAGAGACCCAATCCACCCTCATTCTACCCCATATATTTTTAATAAGAAATATTCTTTTTTCCTAAGGTGGCCTAAATGACAATGGGCATCAAAAGGAGAAATGACTTCAGAACAAACAACTTTTTGTACTTGAGGATTAAAAATGTAAAGTCCTCCAGATTTATGTCTTTTACCAATAATCTTCTTCGTCACAAGATCCTGAAATAAGCAATAGCCAGGATAGAATAAGAGATAATAATTAAGGTCACGAGTGAGTTTACTAATAGAGATAAAATTAAAGGAAATTTGAGGTAAATGTAGAATAGAGGATAAAGAAAGAAATGAGGTTAGATTTACTGTGCCAGATCCAAGGACGGACGATTTTGATCCATCTGCCAAAGTAACATTAGCAAGAGATGTAGATGAAGAAAGAATGGAAAACAAATTGGGATTACCTTTCATATGGTCAGTAGCACCAGAGTCTATGACCCATTTGGTAGAATAATAGAGAAGACAATGATTCATGTTACCTGACCCAACAATGGTTGTAATAGGGGTATGTGCAAACGATGAAGAAGATGTTTTTGATGATTTATGGTATTGTTGAAATTTAATAGACTCGACATAGAATTAACAAATGATTTCTTAGATGAACCATGGGTGGGTTGAGGTTGCGCTTGAATCACATTACACATCACTATACCTTTCTTTTCAGTCATAACTATCAAAACAAACCAAGAAATTCAGATTTCAATCCCAAAACCATAACTATTTAACAGAAACCCTAGAATTCCAAAGGGTATTTCTTCAACCAACACTAAACCAAGCACTATATGATTGAAACAAGTACACCACTAGAAAGATCATGCAATTTCGATAAGAATCCAAGGAAAAGAAGTCGACGCCGACGTTTCACACACCCTCACGTGCTGACGCGTGAAAGTGGCAGCGACAGAACATTGTGGTGACACGTGGTCTTCACACAGTGCTTCGATTGAGACCAAATTTTTGGGATCCTCCAATCAGAGGATGGACTTTCGAAATATAGGGGCGGTGAGAGGGAAAAAAAGGAAAACGGGTAAAATCGGCGACGGCGGTCACTGATGGCAGTAGTGGAATCCAACTAACTGAGTTCACAAAATCACAAAACCCAGAAAGAAACAAATGGGTTCTAAACTCAAAAACCTAAAATTCTCAAAACTAGGGACACCAATAAAAACCCCTAATTGACCTAATTCTCTGATAGCATGTTATTGTGAGATAAAAATTGAGAATATTCACTTCATTCTATACAATAGAGTCAAATATATATAGAAATACATGAAAAACCTAAACTAATAAATGTAAAATGACAATAAAGGACAAAAGGTTAATAAGCTTCTAAATATACATATATACTATAGAAAGGCACATTCCTTACCAAGTCGAGTGGTCGGGGGCTAAGGTCCTGACAAACCTCCACCACTTGAGCTTGCCAACGTCCTCGTTGGCTCTATCATCCTTAGGTAATCCTAAATCTCATTTTCAAGTTGCCATAATGTCACGTCTCTCTCCAAAGAACCTTCTTCTGCGCCAACCTTTCCATTTCAAGAGAAAAATGTTTCGTCGATTTTTCATTCTCGTACCAATGGTTCTATGGTCCACAATCTCCTCCATTTGTCTATCGAACTATTTTCGAATGACGATTGGAGCCCGCTTTGTTTGCTTGCGGTCACGATCAAGTCTGGTGAAAAAGGCAAGTCTTAAGAAACTTACGTGAAAGCATGGGTGAATGTTCAACCGATCAAGCAATTTCAGATGATAGGCTGCCATTCCTATCCGTTTGGTGACTTCGAATGGGCCATCTTAACTCGACACTTAACTTCTTCCACATCTGAGGGTTAGATTCAAGAGTACCTAGTCGCCTACATTGAACTCCAAAGGCCTTCTTCCTTTATTTGCGTCCTGCACGCAACTTTAGGAAGACTATCTCGGGCCATATCTATCATCTCCTGCTGATCTCTAGCAAAATGATAGGCGGTAGGGCACTTACCCCCAATGCATTGCCTCAGAACCTCCTAAGGATAAAGGGGTTGTTGTCTAGTTTCCAACTCCACTGGGCTTTGGCTAGTAGATGGGGACTTGTGAACATTATAACAGAATCTACATCCAGTAAGCCTACCCAATTCTTCTTGCTAGCCGTGGCGTAGTGCCTCAAATATTCTTCCAACAGTGCATTGTTTCGATCTGTTTGGCCATCAGTTTGAGGGTGATTTGCAGTATAGAACTTCATTTATGATCCCAGTGTGTTAAACAAACTAGTCCAAAATCTCCACTTGAACCTAGCATCCCTATCACTAATGACATCTTTCAGATGATCAAAACACTTTCCCACATTTTTAAAGAAGAGTTTTTCCGCCACATTCACCGGACAAACAGGTGGTGTAGGTATGAATACCACATATTTGGAGAACCTTCCCACCAGCACAAGTATCGAGGAAAATCCGTCCACCTTTGGTAAGCTAACAATGAAAAACCCGATACCTAGGTCTTTTCTGCAACAAGAAGGGTATGTAGCAAGCCAACCTCCTTCCTTCATTCCGTTTTATCTAGTTGGCATACTAGACACGTCTAGACTTACGCCCCGCTGAGTCCCATAATTTCCATAATTATCATTTTAAGAATTGCTAAAGATGACAATATCATCGAGGTACACCACAACGAAATCATCTAGATATTCGTATAGCACATCGTTCATTAAGTTATAGAAGGTAGTCGAGGCATTAGTCAACCCAAACAACATAATCAAAGATTCATAGGCCCCATATCGGGTTACATAGGTAGTTTTCCCTTCATTCCCACTAGCAATCCTCACTTGTCAGTACCTTAACTTAAGGTCTAACTTGGTGAAGTAAGTGGCCTTAGATAAACGAACAAGTCTGTGGTGTTGGGAATAGGACACTTATTCTTAATCGTTACCTTGTTTAGGGCTTGTAATCCACACACATGCACATAGATCCGTCTTGATTCTTCTAGAACAAGTCTGAGGAACCGTAAGCAGCTTTGGGTGTCCAACAACTTGTCCAACTGCTTCCTAAGCACTTCTAACTCCGAAGGGCCCATCCGATATGGTGCTTTAGATGGGGGCCTTTCATCAAGCTTTAATTCGATCTTGTGGTTGATGGCTCGACGGAGAGGAAGATTCCGGGTAGGTCGGGAGGCATCACATAAGTGAATTTTGCTAAGGATACGTGTGACAACATTCAACACTTCCTTGTACTTATCTCGACTTTATCTCGATTAGGGTTGCCACATAAGTAGAAATCGCGCCTTACTCCCGTCTTCAGTTGTTGGATAGAAATGAGTTTCTGACCTACATCATCGTCCTCCAATGTGATGCTCGGTGAGTTTTCCTCTTTTTAAAAAAACGAAAAGCAAAAAAAAAGAAAAAGAAAGGGGGCGAAGAATCGGGGAGGGCGAGCGCCTCTCGTCCGTGCTTGCGCTAATCGTTGGTAAGAGAGTTGATTTTTCGATCGACCATGCAATCACCGACAACCTTTGTCGTTTCTTCTCCTCCTTCTTCCGTTTGGGTACTCTCTCTCTTCTATTACTCTCTCTCTCTCAATCTCTCTCTCTCTCTCTCTTCTCTCTGCCTCTTGGTCTCGTCTCGTCTCTATGTCTCCTCGACTCTCTTCTCTCTATCGGGACTGTCTTTCTCTCTTTTCTCTCTCTCTCTCTCTCTCCCTTGCTCTTTACTAATGTGGGTTTGTGGTTTTGGTTAACAGAACATTGAGTCGGGGCAAAGATCAGTTGAAGTGCGTTGGTTTTGGTTAGCAGGACAGAGAGTAAGGGAGACTGTCAAAATTCTAACACTCGGGGACTCCATCCGCATAGCAAGTGGGTAAGCTTTGTGATTACCAGTCCTATGTTTTAACTCGTGCTTAAGCAAATCACTTGTTGTCCATTGGGTTGAGCACGACTCTTACGGTCAATCGACCTTAGGATTCATTGTGGCTAGGCTAATGAAGAGGCTCATAGGCAACGATAGTGACTTGCTGTGACTTTGGTTTTCTTAGGTGTTGTAGTGTTAGCCTAAGGCAAGAATAGCACACACTCATGTGCCCAACCAAAGGTTCCCTTGTATGCACAGTGTCACGGTCGCACCTTTGAAAGGGTCTCGACACGACCGTGCGGCACTTGCTCTCGCTCACGAGCAAGTAAGCCAACTCAAATTCGGATCGCCGGCGGCACAACGGGCCTATGTCGCAACCTCCACCCCGTTCTTGAGAAAAGGTTTTAGAAAACGGTCAGAGAGAATTTGTGAAAACAATTTGGAAAACGTTTGTGAGAGTTTAGAAAGTTAGTTATACAGCTGACAAGCAATAATAAGAAAGCCACACTTATCTAGCATATAACTCTTGGTAGGGAGAATTGATGAATGTTCGCATCCCCCTATAGTACATTCTAGGAATTTTGGCTATGACTCCCTTGCACGTCATTTTGGCGAGGAGTCATACGCCCACAAAAATACATGAAAATGAAATAACAATGCTAAAGCAAAAGCATACATAAAAACACAATGAAAAAGGATGGGGACGGCCATGCAGCCATGGGCAACACGCCTTGGACAAGCATGACCGTGACATTCTTCCCCCACTTAATTGGTTGACGCCTCGTCAACCGACACTCTTCGAACAGGATGGACTCGGGTTGGCGTCTTCAAGTCTTCACTCGGTCCCAACGGACTTCGCGCTGCTCCCACGGCTTCCTTCCACATCTTTCTAGAATCGCGCACCTTCTCTGGGGGGGCAAAGATCCGACTCGTCCCTTCGGCTAGGACCTCAAAAGAGTTCTTCGCTTGATCGGCGGGCTTGTCACGTCGCTCGCCTTCGTACCACGCTGTGATTGCGTCTTCCAAGCCCCAGGGTAGTCCGACTTCGGCACTACGGGCTTCGCCGCTTTGGCTTCACTTCTTGGAGGGGCCTGTCTCTGACTGAGTCCCTCGACTTCGTGCCTCGGCGCTCTCTGTGTGCACTCTTGCACTTGAACTGTTCTTTCATCCCCTCTTCTCGGGGGGGTGTACTTTCGACTGCCGCTTCTCTCGTCGCGATGGTCTGTTACTCGTGACATCTCGCCACAACATTCACTTGGGCTCTCGCTCTCACTGCAAGGCCGATAAAAAACTCGCGCGCGCCATGAGGGTCGCCCGACCAGCGGGCACTACGGCGGGATTTCCTCCTGTGATTACTAGACAGCTCGCTAGGGGCACAGGTATGACTTTGTGCTGAAGAAGGAACTCCATTCCCAACACAACATCGAAGTCGTCCATCCTGACGACGACAAGGTCTACGCGACCACCCCAGTCTCCCATCTTGACCGAGACGCCCTTTGCAATCCCTGAAATAGGTAGGGTCTTTGAATTCCACGACTTTCATCCTTCCCGGATCTCGGCTCCACGACAAGTTCAATCATCTCGCTTCTGTCTCTGAGACGAAATTATGGGTGGCTCCCGAATCAACCATTGTGCTCTTGGTCGCTTTGTTGTTGACATGTGCGTCAACATACATGAGGCCCTTACTGGATGGGCCCTTGGTCTCTCCCCCACTCTTCTGGAGGGCTGACAAGAATCTTATGGCGCCAATGCGCGGATTCTCTAGGTCTTCGTCTTGTACGGACTCAATTTCCGTATCGTCGACTTCTTTTCCTTTCTTTGCCTCATAGGACGCTTGAAGGGCCTTGAGGGCTATTTTACTCGGGCAGTCACTCACTCGGTGAGGCCCGTCACAAAGAACGCACTTCTGGTAGTTGTTGTTCTTGTTATGTGGTCTCTGCCACGAATTTCCATTCCTCGGTGGGGACTTCCTGCTGTCCCTTCACGAACTTCTAGGCCTATCTCCTCCCCACTCTTGGGAGAGTTAGGTGATGAGATCGATCATCTCCCGTGGGGAGGTTTTTGCTTGGCCCCGCTTCTTGGAAGCGTGCATTAATACCATCACCACTCAAAGTGTCAAAGCGATCTGTTCACACTGCATATGCTTGATCGGGTGTTGTACTCGCTGCTCGTACAACTTAGCCCTGGCCCATGGTTGTAGCCCTTCGACAAAGGAGAAGATCTTGTCCTTCTCGCTCATATCTCGGATGTCCAACATCAACCCGGAAAACTGTTTGACATATTCGCGGATGGCACCTTTATGTCTCAACTCTCGAAGCTTGCGCCTTGCAATTATCTCGACATTTCGGGAAGAATTGCGAGCGCAATTCTTGTTTCAACGTCTCCCATGTGTTAATGGTACATCTGCCTTCTTGGATGTCCATATAACGGGTCCTCCACCATAGTTTGGCATCGTCTTCCAGATGCATTGTTGCTAAGGTGACTCTTTCTTCGTCAATCCACCACCGATCTCGTTGCTCAAAGTATTGCTCCATATCGAAGATGAAGTTTTCCAACACTTTGCCATCTCGAACCCCCACGTAAGGGTTTCGGCTCGGGGATCTTCTTCTTCCCGACTTGGTCGCGCTTCTGAGTGAGGCTTGACTTCCCATCGCAATCATGGTGAGATTTAGCTTTGCGGCCATCTCGCCTATCTCGCCCCTACAGATCTTAAGGGCATCTCTCACATCAACAGAAAAGTCAGAAAACATCTGACCCAACTCTTTGTGGGAACTGTCCAGACCATCGACACGTTCCTCAATTTGGGCGCGCCGACGAGCTAGCACCACGCCCAAGCTTTCACATCGGTTTACCCGCCTCGAGGGTCTCAACTCTCCATCAATTCATAGACGGGCATTCCTCTCGATCGCCCAAAGCAATCGCATCAATCGCGTCGGCCTTGGCCGCAATCTCTTCCAATCGAGATCCCAAGGACCGAATATTATCAGGGACTTCCGTCAAGAGAAGCAATTGCTCCTCGATCTCGGCCAACCGCTCTTTGTCCGCCTTGTTTAATTTGTTTGCAGGCATGATTACTGTGTCTTGCCTTCCCGAAGCCAACTAGGCTCTGATACCAACTGCCACGGTCGCACCTTTGAAAAGGGTCTCGACACGACCGCGCGGCACTTGCTCGCCACGAGCAAGTAAGCCAACTCAAATTCGGATCGCATGCGCACAACGGGCCTATGTCGCAACCTCCACCCCCGTTCTTGAGAAAAGGTTTTAGAAAACGGGGTCAGAGAGAATTTGTGAAAACAATTTGGAAAACGTTTGTGAGAGTTTAGAAAGTTAGTTATACAGCTGACAAGCAATAATAAGAAAGCCACACTTATCTAGCATATAACTCTTGGTAGGGAGAATTGATGAATGTTCGCATCCCCCTATAGTACATTCTAGGAATTTTGGCTATGACTCCCTTGCACGTCATTTTGGCGAGGAGTCATACGCCCACAAAAATACATGAAAATGAAATAACAATGCTAAAGCAAAAGCATACATAAAAACACAATGAAAAAGGATGGGGACGGCCATGCGGCCATGGGCAACACGCCTTGGACAAGCATGACCGTGACACACAGGAGCTCGGGATTGGATCTAGAAGGCCTTGCACATCGTCACGTTGCGAACAGAGGTAAGTAGTCATTTGGATTTTTCCTTACTCATAAGTGACAAGGTTAGAGGCGAGGATGCATGTGAAACCGGGTTGTTCAATAGCAATGGCATTTGTTGTATGTCTTTGAAGTTTGCGATTGCTTGTTTTGTGATTGGATGCTTGGTTACCCTAACTTGTTTAGATGATGTATGATGGTGTGGCATGTAGTAAGGCAAAGTGAACCTGAGAATGTTTTGTATGCTCCTAAATTTGAAAATTGGTCACTCTATGTTGTTGTGTGGTGCATGTTGATATGGCCTGTGACGAGTGTTTAGGGGGATGCTCGACTGTTGTGATTGGGGTCCTTGAACCTTGAGTAGAGGTGCCTTGATGACTTAGGACATCGAGTTGTGGGTCGTGGGTGTGAAGCGAGAATAACGGAATAGTTGAGAACGAAACCATGGCGAACAACTTGGAGGTGAGACGTGTAGCCGTAAGGAAGTAGCTTGCACACGACGAGCTTCTAGCGAAACCATGAGGTGACTGGAGTCGACGAGGACCCTGCGAGGCTATGGATGGACTATTTGGTTTCTAGGATTAGGGTTGTGTAGTTGGAATGCTTTTTGTTTCTCTGTTGCTCCCTCTTTTTTATTATAGTTGTGAACTCTGCTCGACTAGTTAAATCTTTTCCTTTCTCGTTGATTCTTGGCATGAATGGAGTTTTGTATCATTTTGTGTTTTGAAAGCATGCTCCAAGTATTTTAGTGTTTGCCTGAGAACTCCGAGGGACTGAGGCTTAGCCTATTTGGAAATCTATAGTTTGGAGGAGGTAGAGCGCCCTCGTGAGATTATTATTTTTGAAGTGTTTTCTTGTTCAGGTGCTAGGTAAAATTAGGGAAAGTCCCAGTTGCGTCGTTATGCTGCCGAAATTTCAGCGCGAGCGGGGCAACTTGGAGTAACACCCTAGGTAGAGTTACATATTACGGGGTGGTACATCCAAAGATCACAATTCGTACAAAGCTTGAGGTCATCTCATGTGAGACTTGCACTCCATGTAAGTAAGGCATAAGTAGCACCTTTTCCTTAACAAGGAATTTCATACCTAGGATCACATCAAAATTATCGAGGCACTATCCATGCAAGACTTGCACTCCATGTTTTTTTTCAACACTCATTTTTCTATTCACATCAGAGGCACTATCTTTCACACTTCATCACATGGATACTTATCCAGAACACTTGCTCAATGGATAGCCTAACTGATGATGACGAAGATAGCTCTTTTTACCCCTGAACACTAAGTTTCATGCAAAATGAATTATTCCTTTTATTTTTTTCAACACTGATTTTTTAAACATATTAGGAGCACTAGCTTTCACACTTTCATCACAGGGAACCTTATTCAGAACACCAACTCAATGGATGGCCTAACTGATCACGATGAAGGTTGCTCTTTTACCCTCGAACACTAAGTTTCTGCGCAAAATAAATTGTTCCCTTTATTTTTTTCAACACTCACTTTTCTATATACATCAGGGGCACTAGCTTTCACACTTCATAGCAGGGACGTTTATCCAAAACACCTGCTCAATGGATGGCCTAACTGATCACAAAGAAGATAACTATTTTTACCCCAAAACATTAAGTTTCAAGCAAAATAAATTATCCCTTCTATTTTTTTTTCAACACTCATTTTTGTATATACATTAGAGGCACTAGGTTTCACACTTTTTTTTTGAAAAGGTGACAATAACATTTCATTGAAGTAATGAAAAAAGAGACCAAAGTCTCGAGAACAAAACAAAGCTGAAACACAGACATTGACCCCCTTACAACGAACCAAACCCATCTAACACCTCCCCAAAGAAACCAACAAAATGATAACCGATACAACCTAACCATACCACAGCAGACCAGAACGTGCCCCCAAACCCGACTAAGTGGACAAATACAAGCCCAAAAGCTAATGAGAGCGAATAAAAGCATGCCAATTTAATCTAATATCTGATATGGAAAAACCATCGAACGCTTTGAATAGAGCACACCAGGACGAGGCCTTAAGCTGCATAGCCTCAAAACGAGCCTCCCACAACCAAGCAACCCCTTGAAATATGCGTTGATTCCTCTCGAACCAAATATCCACCAAGATGACTCTAACTGCATTCCCCCACAAAACTGAAGCCCTCTTGCCCAGACAAGGCCCCATCAACAGATGTAGAACACACTCTTGCAAATTTCCAGCAAATACCCAACTAACCTCAAAAACTTGAAACATCTTATACCAACATTTCTTAGAAAATTCACAATCTATGAAGAGATGAAAACCCGATTCAGCTCCCTTGTAACACAAAAAACACACCGAGGGTTGTAAGCACATAGAAGGAAGCTTCCTTTGAATCACTTCTGCAGGATTCAACTTTCCAAAAATAAGAATCCACATCAAAACTTTGATTCTTTTAGGGAAACTGGACTGCCAGATAGCTTTAAACACAACCTTTTCCACCAGGGGAAAACCACCCAACCTCTTCACCACAGACTTTACCGAAAAGATTCTCAAGACTCTCAGACTCCACCATTTTGCATCCTCTGCTAAGGAAGGCTTAAACCCATCAAGAACTGTCATCAGATTAGCAAACTCTTCAACCTCCTCTTCCTTTAACGCACGCCTGAAGGATAACCCCCAAGATCCAATAACATGATCCCATACATCCGCCACACAAACTGATTTACTATTTGAAAGCGCAAATAGACTTTGGAATTTATCCTTCAGCGCACCCTCATCCGCCCAAGGGTCCAACCAAAATCGAATGCTCCTACCATTGCCTAATCTGAACACCGACAAGTGTTGCACCTTCTGCCATGCCTTTACAATGCTCATCCATGGACTTCTCAAACTAGCCCCCCGAGGCCTTGCAACTCCCCAACCATTTTCCGCCTCCCCATGAATGGCCACCACAATCCTTCGCCATAGCGAACCTCTTTCCACTGCAAACCTCCAACCCCACTTAGATAACAACGCATGGTTTTTAATCTTCAACGCTCCAATGCCCAAACCCCCTGCATCTAAAGGTCTAGCAACCGTTTTCCATCCCACCAAATGATTAACCTTGCCCCCCTTTGCTCCTTCCCAAAAAAACGATCTCACCAACCGTTCCAACAATATCAACACCTGCGCTGGAACTTCGAAAACTGAAAAAAAACAGAGGTAGGCTTTCAAGAATGGAAGAACACAACGTGAGACGTCCCCCTTTAGAGAAGTTGAATCTACTCCACCTATCCAATCTTTTCCCAAAATTATCAAGAACCGGCTGCCAAAAGGAAATGGCCTTTGGATGACCCCCTAGAGGCAACCCCAAATAAGGAAATGCAGTTTCACACTCCTGCACCCCAAGACCCCCGCCACCTCCTCTATCCTTTCATTCCTAATATTCAACCCACAAATTGAAGATTTCTCCCAATTTATTTGTAGCCCTGAACAAGATTCAAACAATCTTACTGTTTCAATTAAAGTTTTCAAGGCAGCATCATCATCTTTGCAAAAAATCAAAGTATCATCCGCGTACTGAAGAATAGCAATGTGATCATTGTTTTTCCCCACTCTAAACCCCTTGAAAACCCCTTGCCGAAACATGTTATCAAACAAACCATTAAGCACTTCGACTACCAAGAGGAAGAGGAAAGGGGAGAGCAGATCCCCTTGCCTAAGCCCTCTAGACGCCGCTATTCTCCCCCTAGGTCGTCCATTAATGATGATAGAAAATTTCTGATTGGAAACACAACCCATCATCCACTGCACCCACTTATGACTAAAGCCTTTCAATTTCAACACCTCGCCCAAGAAGTCCCAATCAACACAATCGAAAGCTTTTTCAAAATCCAATTTTAAGATCCACCCACTCCTCTTCTTAATTCTATACTCCTCCACTACCTCATTATTTTTTTCCCTTTATTTTTTTCAACACTCACTTTTCTATATACATCAGGGGCACTAGCTTTCACACTTCATAGCAGGGACCTTTATCCAAAACACCTGCTCAATGGATGGCCTAACTGATCACAAAGAAGATAACTATTTTTACCCCAAAACACTAAGTTTCAAGCAAAATAAATAATCCCTTCTATTTTTTTTCAACACTCATTTGTATATACATCAGAGGCACTAGCTTTCACACTTCATCGCAGGGACCCTTATCCAGAACACTTGCTCAATGCTCAATGGATGACATGACTGATCACGATGCAAGTAACTCTTTTTACCCTCAAACACTAAGTTTCCTGCAAAATATATTATTTGTTTTTTTTTTCAACACTCATTTTTCCATATACATCAGGGGTACTACATTTTACACTCCATCGCAGGGACCTTTATCCAGAACACTTGCTCAATGGATGGCCTAATTGATCATACAGAAGATAGCTCTTTTTACCCCAACACACTAAGTTTCAAGCAAAATAAATTATTCCTTCTATTTTTTTTTCAACACTCATTTTTGTATACACATTAGAGGCACTAACTTTCACACTTCATCGCAGAGACCCTTATCCAGAACACTTGCTGAATGCTCAATGGATGACCTGACTGATCATAATGAAGGTAACTCTTTTTACCCTCGAGCACTAAGTTTCCTGCAAAATAAATTATTTCTTTTTTTTTTTTAACACTCGCTTTTCCATATACATAAGGGCACTAGCTTTCACACTTCATCGCAGGGACCCTTATCCAGAACACTTGCTCAATGGATGGTCTAACTGATCACCAAGAAGATAGTTATTTTTACCCCAAAACACTAAGTTTCAAGCAAAATAAATTATTCCTTCTATTTTTTTTCAACACTCATTTTTGTATACACATCAGAGGCACTAGCTTTCACACTTCATCGCAGGGAGCCTTATCCAGAACACTTGCTCAATGCTCAATGGATGACCTGACTGATCACGATGAAGGTAGCTCTTTTTACCCTCGAACAATAAGTTTGTTGCAAAATAAATTATTCTTTTTCTTTTTTCAACACTCATTTTTCTATATACATCAGGGGCACTAGCTTTCACACTTCATCGCAAGGACCCTTATCCGAACATTTGCTCAATGGATGGCCTAACTGATCATAAAGAAGATAGCTCTTTTTACCCCAAAACACTAAGTTTCAGGCAAAATAAATTATTCCTTCCATTTTTTTTTTCAATACTCATTTTTGTATACACATCAGAGGCACTAGCTTTCACACTACATCGCAGGGACCCTTATCCAGAACACTTGCTCAATAGATAGCCTAATTGATCATAAAGAAGATAACTCTTTTTACCCCAAAACACTAAGTTTCAAGCAAAATAAATTATTCCTTCTATTTTTTTTCAATACTCATTTTTGTATACACATCAGAGGCACTAGCTTTCACACTTCATCGTAGGGACCCTTATCCAGAACACTTGCTCAATGCTCAATGGATGACCTGGCTGATCATGATGAAGGTAGCTCTTTTTATCCTCGAACAATAAGTTTCCTGCAAAATAAATTATTCTTTTTCTTTTTTTCAACACTCATTTTTCTATATACATCAGGAGCACTAACTTTCACACTTCATCGCAAGGACCCTTATCCATAATATTTGCTGAATAGATGGCCTAACTGATCACAAAGAAGATAGCTCTTTTTACCCAAAAACACTAACTTTCAGGCAAAATAAATTATTCCTTCCATTTTTTTTCAATATTATATGGGTTCCTCCCGACGTCAATTAACGTGGTTGATCCGCTTCTTGGAGAGTTTTCTTTGAACTTTGGTGATGTGGAGTGTGTAGATCCTCCTTCCTTATTATCGAGATCCTTGATTTTAAAGGATGTCTCAAATCTAGTAGATTTAGCTCGAATTTCTCTAGTTATGCAGGATGAGATTGGGCTTAACCAATTCTCTACCCCTGCTGTTGATCTCTCTTCCTCACAAATTTGTTTAAATCCAATGGTTGTGGAGGCCATGGGGAGGTGGAGGGTGATCCTGTGGAGGCTTTAGAGGGGGGAAATGATCCTTTTGTGAAGATTGATGAGGACCCCTTGGTCGATAATTCAAATGGTTGTGAACTTGCAGAGGCAGTAGGGGTCACCCTAGAGACTTGTGGAGGTGGGGCTCGATCTGTAGATATTCGGTGAAAGAGGTCAGAAGTACTTTATGTGCGTCTTACTCAAAATTTTATACTCGAAAGAGGAACATGGTGGAAGAAGTGTTCATAGATGCCAATAAGCCTTCTCTTTTCTAGGGTGACAACTTTGAAGATTCGGTTACTAAATTTCTGATCTGAGGGAGGGTTCAGATTTAAGTGGAGGGGTCTCTCCAACTCTTAAGGAGCAGGTGTTTAACCTTCAAAATCATAATATTGATATTTCAGGAGTGTAGTTTTATCGAGTTTGCTTGCAACCAAGGGATCCTGTTATTAAAAAGTTTGACTTTGATAGTTTGAATGGTCTGGAGGAGTGGGAGGTGGATTCTTTGGTAAGTCTAAGTAGTCCAGAAGGGGTTTCCCCAAAGCATGCAATGCATTTGGTTGATAGCTCAATTGTTAACTCTACGTGCTTTAACTTAGCCGGACTTTTTAATTCTCCTGTTCAGCCTGAAAGTAGCCTGGTAGATGTTAAAGGAATCTTGGATTGTTTGGCTCCTCTCGCAGATTCTCTCGTGCCTCCTGAACTAAGTAGTTTTGAGTCATTAATCAAAGCTAGTGGGTTGCAGTTTAGAGAAATTGCCCCTTTTTCTGAGGTTGCTTTGACTCATTGATTTTCTCTCGAACAACAGGAGGGGCCTGGGGGACATTTTTAAGGTGTTTGGCATGAAGTTTTTTTTTTCGGTGGGGTGCGGCTCCAGTTAGCATTGTTGGCTTCTTTTTGTTTTTCAGTTTCAAGTCTTGTTTGGATTTGTGTGTTTGGTTTGGTGGTTGTCCTCAGCAGTCTTTGGTCTTGTAGTTGGCCAGTGTTTGTATGGCTTGTTTGGCTTGTTTTGGAGTTATATCGTATTTGTTGTTTGGTTCCTTGTTGTCTCTTTCGTTTTGGATGCCATTTGTTGTTGTTTTGTTCAAGTTCCCATTTGGTTCTCGGGTCTTTGCTTTGTTTTGGTTTTTTGAAGTTCTATTGTATTTCGTTGTAAGTTTTGTACTTGGAGTGTTGGTCTCCTTTCATTATATCAATGAAATCTTTGTTTCGTTGTCAAAAAAAAAGAAAAAGAAAAGTAACCTTTCCAACACCTCTTTTTTCTTTAGCCGAAGGTCCCTAAAACCTCCCGATTCCACACTTTTAGTTCCCCTTTCAAGGCACACAACTTTTCCAAGAACCTATAACCTTCCCAATTCCAAAACACCTCTTTACTCCACCACATGGGAAAAGAAGACTTAAAAAACGGGTGGGAAAGCCACATATTCTCAAACTGAAAAGGACTTGGGCCCCACTTCAAAGCCCTTGGATCCAAGCACAAGGGCCAATGATCTGAAGTAACCCTCGGATCCAAAGAGAGTCTCGCATTATGAAAAACCTCCCACCAACCATTTGACAGCAAAAATCTATCGATTCTACTTCTGTACCTACTAGTAGACTAGAAGAATTTTTCATTATCTAATGGAGAATCAAACAACTCGCCATCCTCAATAACCCTATTAAATCACTTCATCGATCTAGTCGCCCTTCAACCTTGGGCCTTCTCCAGAGGGTTGTGGACAAAATTAAAGTCCCCTGCCAAACACCAACAACGATCACATAACCCAAAAAGAAGATCCCCAAACTCTTTGCCTAGGAGCGCCATAAACCCCTGAAACCCACCCAACCACCTCCCCAAGAAATCTGGAGGAGACCGACACCAAGGAAAGGCCTTTCACACACTCAAGGTGGATCCCAAAACTAACGTCCCACAACAAGATGATCCCTCATGAGGCCCTTGTCAACTCCAGAGAGACCCAATCCACCCTCTTTCTACCCCAAATATTTTTAATAAGATCCCGACTAGAACTTCAAATTTTAGTCTCCACCATAATCACAATATCTGGGTTTTCCTGATTCATAACCTCTTTCACCAATTTCCTCTTCACTTTCCCCCCAAACTTCAACATTCCATGAAATAACTTTCATTTTAAACCTTCCTGGCCCTCCAACCTCAGCCAACCTTTCCAACCCTCATAATTCACTGTGCATTCCAACTTTCCTCCTCCTCCGCCTCCTCCCCCTCCTCCCCCTCCCCCTCCTCCTCCTCCTCCTCCTCCTCCTCCTCCTCCTTAATGGTCGGACGAAAAGGTTGATTACCTATGACTAGGCTGGGGAGGCTTCCTCTGGCAAGACTGTTCTCATCATACCCGTCCTCAATTTCACTGCCCTTGTACAACCACCCTCGAGTCGAAGATAAACGTACTCTTAGAAGCATCCGACTTCCCCAAAACTTTTTCCGCATTGGCCAACTGAACATCTCCTCCTTCAAAAAGATGGCCAACTGAGGGTAGCTCACCAATTTTCATATTCGGAGAAAAAAGGAAAGATTCATCTCCCGACAGGCTCGCGAACCCGACTCTCCTTTGGAAGACTGAAGATTGTACACACAGACCCACACTAATCTACTTTGTCGGCCCAAGGGAAAAACCAATGGTCCTTCCCTTTAAAGTTTGATGTCCATCATGAATAGCGCATACCGAAAGCTCCTTCCCAACATTTGACTGGCTCAAGCCTAAAACCTTTTGCTTCTCCATGGGCTCATTTTCCTACAACGAAGGTCCACTATCAGAATTCAAATGATCCAAGTGAACTCTGGCATATGACAAACCACTTATGTACAAAACAGATAGATCATTTTCGATGGTCTTTCCCTTATCTTTCAGCGCATCTCCTTACTTCTCCGAGTTGCCGTCGTGATCAGTTAGACCATCCATTGAGCAAGTGCTTTGGATAAGGGTCCTTGCGATGGATTTGTGAAAGCTAGTGCCCCTGATGAGTGTAAAAAGCAAGTGTAGTGGATGAATTGAAAATTTGGTGGAGCATTATGTCTGTAAATCACCAATTAACCCAAAAGGTTAAGCTGATAGGTTATGATAAATTGGCCCAACAAGTACAAATCAATATTAATTGGGAGAAAACAACTTTATTAGGTTTCGAACACAGGACCTCCTGCTTTGATACCATGTAAATCACCAATTAATCCAAAAGCTTAAGTTGATAGGTTATGATAAATTTAATTATATCAACACCAACAATGTTCTATAGAAGCTTGTTGTTATTCCGATAGGCTTAAGGCTTGGTTTGTAAGTGAACTTACTTGATAGTTTAAAATGTTGAGCCAAAGAGTAAGAAAAAGCATAAAATTAGTCGGGAAAAATAAAGAAAAAAAATTAGATTAGGAAAAAGAAGTGTTGAAAAAGAGAAAAAATAATTTTCCTTACATGAGTTGAGTGTCTGGGAGTAAAAATTGCTACCTCCCTCGTGATCTATTAGGCCATTCATTGAGCAGATAAGGGTCCCTATGATGGAGATGTGAAAGCTAGTGCCCTTAATGAATATACAAAGCAGGTGGGGGGAGTACTACCTCGTGAGTCAGACACCTACCTTAGTATTACTTTCTTGAATGTGAGATTGAGTGTTCATGGGTAAAAAGAGCTATCTCCGTCGTGATCAATTAGACCATCCATTGAGCAAATGCTTTAGAAAAGGGTCCCTGCGATGGAAGTGTGAAAACTAGTGCCCCTGATGATAATTAAAAGTAAGTGTGGTAGAGTACTACCCCGTGAGTCAAACACCTAGCTTAGTATTACTTTCTTGATTGTGAGGTTGAGTGTTCGAGGTTAAAAAAAGCTACCTCCGTCGTGATCCGTTAGGCCATCCATTGAACAAGTGTTCTGGATAAGTGTTCCCGCGATGGAAGTGCGAAAGCTAGTGCCCCTGATGAGTATAAAAAGCAAGTATGGGGGAGTACTACCCTGTCAGTCAGACACCTAGCTTAGTATTACTTTTTTTTATTGTGAGGTTGAGCGTTTAGGGGTAAAAGGAGCTACCTCCATCGTGAACAATTAGGCCATCCATTGAGAAAGTGCTCTGGATAAGGGTTCTTGCGATGGAAGTATGAAAGCTAGTGCCCATGATGAGTATAAAAAGCAAGTGTGGAGGAGTACTATTCTGTCAGTCAGATACCTAGCTTAGTATTACTTTTTTTTTTTATTGTGAGGTTGAGTGTCTAGGGGTAAAAGGAGCTACCTCTATCGTGAGCAATTAGGCCATCCATTGAGCAAGTGCTCTGGATAAGGGTCCCTGCGACGGAAATGTAAAAGCTACTGCCCCTGATTAGTATAAAAAGCAAGTGTGGGAGAGTACTACCCCGTGAGTCAAACACTTGGGTTACTATTACTTTCTTAATTGTGAGGGAGTTGCATTGAGTTTTGGAGCTAGTGTAGGGGAAAGATGAATGAAGGAGAACATAATATTACTCTAAATTAGTAAACGTGTCCTTACTTTTTTTTTTGCAAATTATCTGTATAAAAGGAAAAAAGGGAGGACCTCACAGCCCGAGGTCAAGGCAACAAAAGATACATAGAGTTCCCACTAAAATACAACCAAAGACAGGAGAAAAAGAGATAAGAAAAAACACATCAGGAGACAAAAGTCCAAGAAACAGACCGACCCAACAAAAATGGCCTAACCAAATGTAAAACACCAAAAAACTAAGGGAACAAGCTCACATCCCGAGCAAGTAAGCAAAAAATAGAAAAATCAGCAGCTAACCCCCGACCACGACACAAATCGGCTGATCAAATCCTGTCTAATCATAACCAGGACACCACCAATATTCTGCGAACTCCCACCATGCAGCCGAACATTCCGTTCCCTCCAAATATGGTAAATGGCCGCAACCCATGCAATCCTCCAAACCCTCCTCCGCTGCTTCCCACGACTTTTCGCAATAATCCAAGCCAACTCAACATCCCATCCAGCAACCCTGTGAGTAGACAAGCCCCATCTCAAAACCGTCCTCAAGACCTTAAGACTAAATGGACAAGCAAAGAAAAGATGATCACGAGTTTCCACACCATCCACACAAAGGTGGCAGGAAAGGGAGGAAACCACCCCCCAACTAGCCAGCTGAGCACGAGTAGAGAGGCTATGGCCAACCAAGCAACAAAAGAATGACGAAGGATATTACCTCCAAACCACACTAAACGGTACCAGTCCACCTTCTCCCCCAGGCCTAATAGCCTCCCAAGTGCTAGCAACAGAGAAACCAACAAAGGGGTTAGGCAACCACACCAGACAATCATCCCTGGAAGGACAACAAAGAAACCAACCAAGGGGTTAAGTAGATAAAGTTCTCTCTTTGAGTTGCATTAATCTTCCCGTTAACGAAGAATTCTTCAAAAAATCACACCAAATCCCCTTTCAAATGCTGCCAAAACATGAGATAAAACTCAGTAGTGAACCCATCCATCCCCGACGCTTTATTATTACCCAGGCGCTTTAAAGCTCTCAAAATTTCCTCCTGCGAGAAAGGGGTAATCAGACCGACATTTTGGGAGGCAGATACAGTATTCCAATCCAAGGGTAAAGGAATAAATCTCTTGCCCGATTGTTTAGAAAACAACGTAGAAAAGAACCCAACAATCTCCTTTTCTATTTGCTACGAAGACCTCAACACAACACCATTAGGAGTTTTCAATTCGGATACTAATCGCCTCCTTTTTTTTTGCCGCCAAAAACCGGTGGAAAAAACTGGTACTTTCATCCCCTCCCTTTAGCCAAAGAAATTTACTTTTTTTGAATCATGTTTCGCTCCTCCATCACGTTTAGCTTTAACAATTCTCCTTTAGCTAAGGCCTTAGCAGAAAGTTCTTCATTGGATAAGGGACCCATGCCCACTTTGGAATCCAACTATTGAATCTCATCAAGCAAATCTTTCTCATTTCCCTTTCTATTATTTTCATAATTAACAAACCATCTTTTAACCGCGACTTTCACATTGCTCAACTTTAGAGCAATTACAAAACCAACCCAACTGTATGATTTGTCCTTGCACAAGACATTTTCAACCAACTTTACACATTCATCCATTGAGAGCCAAGAATTGAGAAACTGAAAGGGAGAAGGTCCCCACTAAAACCCTCCAACTTCAAATAACAAGGGGAATTGATCAGAGAAGATGCGAGGCCTCCTACCCACTCTCGAGTCTGCAAACTTCTCATCCCACTCCTTATTGATAAAAAATCGGTCAATCAAAGATCTAGAATTTTCATTTTCTGATTTCGACCAAGTGAAACTCCCACTGGACATTGGAATCTCCATTAATCCCAACTCAACAATGATTTTATTAAAAATCTTCATACCCTTAGTTACCCGACTTTGTGGCATTCTCTCATGAACCCACCGAGTAATGTTAAAATTGTCACCCAACACCAAGGACCTTCACAAAGAATGTGACAAAGATCGCCACTCCTTCCACAAGAATTTTCTTTCCTGATAATGGTTGGGACCATAGAAGTTTGAGACCCAAAAGAAGTCCCTCTGCTGACAAGAAACTTGAACCGATAAAGAATACCCCCTTTAGAATTTCAATCACCGATATCTTACATTCATCCCATAAAATCAGCATGCCCCCAGATTTTCCAAAGGCCTCAACATGAACCCAACCAATGTCCTGTGAACTCCAAATAGATTGCACCAATTGACCGTCCACCACAACCAACTTTGTTTCTTGAATTAGGACTAAATCAGGGTTTATATTTAGCAAAAATTTCTTCAATCTTACCCTTTTAGAACCATCCCCAAGGCCCCTTGTATTCCACGATAAGATCTTCATTGCATCGAAGAGGAAGTCGATTGGTTGCTACTTCTTTAAACTGCAAGCCGCTAGCCTTAATGAGGGAATTAAACCGACACAATTCAGGAAAAGCACTTTCCTTTTCACTAGTTGATGGAGACGGAACCGTCTTAGGAGTGTTGAAGAAGTCTGCGAGAATGATACTAGGAGAACCAACCATGTGGCCTTCACAAAAACTCCTTCGGATGCTTACCTCCGGAGTGTTTAAACTGACTTCCGAGCCCAAATCAGACTTGCCTTCTTTCAGTATGAAATCAGGGTTCTTTAACCTGTCCTCCTTGATCTTCGGCTGGAAAGATGCTCTAAAAAAAGAAGCCCCATCTGAAAGCCCTTTACAAATATCCAACTGTACTGCTCTTTGAGGCTGGGATAAAACAACAACAGTCTTGGAAATACTTGGTCGAGGCTTCCAAACAGGAAACACACTACCCACCTCTTCCTCAAAATGATCAGAGATGGAGAAATCGACTCACGACCTGATAGGTGAAAACTTAGAAACCCCCCTTCTTCTAGAATAATACTTTTCACAAAAACTATCTCTTACTTCCTTAACCGAACCAGGAAAGGAGGAGATGAAATTTGTCGATTCAAGATTGTCTATCAGCATTAAAGAGGCATCCTTTGGAATTAAAGACAAATGAGAATCAAGAAGAGAATCGGGCTTCTCAATGCGTTCACAAAATCTCTTGCGGAATCGAGGATACGACCTCTCCAATCATTGCTTGATTAGTCTGGAGAAAAGACACCTCTTGCTGCCCACTCGCCTTCCCCCAGACATTTACGTTTCCCGGGAAAGCTTTAAATGTCCATCTCCTTAACTGAAGTCTTATTTTTCCAATCAATGGATTTAATGCCCCGGGAATCTGAAAAGTCACCTACCACGTTCTTGTCAAGGGCCCCTTCAACCACCCCAAAAGGCCTTCAGACGAAGAAATATTCAAATTATGCTCTGTTCCAACGGTCTCCACCAAACCTCCGATCTCCATCTGAGGATCCTTCACCTCCAATGAGTCCGAACTAGCAGAAGTGAGCATAATACCCGAGTGAGAATCAAATTCTAGTTCTCCAAACACATCTTGAAGAACAACTCAATAATAGAGGAAAATGGATCAAATTTAGATGAAGCTTCTCGGCTATGGCTTCATTATTCAAGCTGATGTCTTTGCCTTTAGGAGAGGAAACAGTAGCTTGAAAAAGCAACTCCAAATTCACCACTGGAGAGAATTCATCCAATGTCTCGTGTGCTTGAGTATAGAGTGGCTAGGTACCATTTTCAGGGCTACTTAGGCTAACGATGGACTCGATATCAAAGTTTCCTATGCCACACGGAGAATGGGAAACAAATTGTTGCGACTTTTGATGATCAACCTCAAAAGAAGCCTTAAAGAATTTGGCATTGTTTGTCCCCCATGTTGCATTCCTCAATACTTACTTATCATGGACTTCTTGGGAACTAAAGGACCCTTGGGCCTTCACCCTTTGAGATTTCGGCAGGCAAAATAATTCTTGACAATGATTCGTCAAAATTGTCAACATTAAAGAACATAGAAGAAGGATCAACAACTACCACCGAAACTAGGTCCTTTTCCCTTGTGTAATACTATGCATAGGACTTACAAAACTTGTCTTTAACTTCCTTTACCGAAGAGGAAATAGGAGATTTATAAGATGGAGTACAAACCAAGTTAGCACCCTCACAAGCTAAGACATCCTTAGCAAGAGAAGCATTCTCTACGAGCAACTTTGACCCACCCCTTCTTTCAAAATCTCCACAGAAGACAAGACAATAACTTGATCAATAGACCGAGAGTCAGGAAGAGAGGCTTTCGCAGTTGCAACTTTAGAATCATTCTTCATTTGAAGGGCAAGAATCGAATCAAGGGCCAATTCTTTGATTGCAGGAGAAAAACCAATTCCTTTGTCATTAGTCACAACTTCTGCCAAGGGATCCTCATTAACTTTTGAAGATGCCAAAAGGAAAAGAGGAGTGAACTGACCCAATACATTCCACTTCTTTGTAGAAAGGGGAGCCACCAAGGACTCCCTGTCTTCCATGAACTTATAATGGATTCGAACAAGATCCACTGAATTGGAAATGTCTTTCAAAAATACAGAAAACATCATTTGAAACTATTTCACTGATTTGCAACAAAAAGGAACCAAGGAAATTGTCTTTACCTTCAATTGATGCGGGGAGAAACCCACAAAAATTTTCCTTAACCTTGATTCGAGCTGTTGATAAATAAATAGAATCAATTTCTTCCAACTCTCTTAAGTTCTGACTAATGGCCTCGAAAACTGATCTTTTCAAAATTTTGAGGGGTAGATTCCGAATTGAAATTCACCCTCCATAACCTTCGACATACTCAGGCAAACTATGAAGACGATCCAACCAGCTTTCAATCTTCAAATATAGGTCCTTGAAAAGTTTCCATTTCCCAAGAATGAGTGGAGAAAGATCATAACCCCCTCAATCGACTAGAACCAATGCTTTATCTACCTTAAAAGGATAGATTTGGATCTTAAAATGAAGATGATGTTCTAATGTAGCTTTAATAGTTTTCCAATAAATGTGGGCAAACAACTGGGAGACAACGAACAAATTGTCGAAATCCACCTTCACCCCTTCACATGGCTTTCAAATCCAATAAGAAGGGACCGACTGAGAGTCCTTCAATATTGGAACTACACCGCATTCGTAAAACCCCATATCCTTGGGATGTCGAACGACTCCACACATTCCCCTATAAATATAAGGGGTAATTGGGTAATTCTTTGATTAATTAGTTAGCCCTCTCATTCCCTATAAATAGAATGCTACCTTCTTGTATTCAATACAACATTTCATTCTAATAAAGATCCTTGATTGATTCTTGGAGAATATCTCCTTTCATCTCATTTAGGCTACATCATGACGTGTAGGTGCATGCGCGGCCCCCTTCGGGCACCGCTGCTTGCGTGCATCTCGTTGACCACACCTGCTTATGCATGCCTCCTGGGCCATGTGTCTGTGTGCTAGATGTCACGGTCGAACCTCCAAGCCATGGGAAAGGGTGCAATGTTGGCACACATGTGTCGTCTGACACTGTCCCTTGAAAACCCGTTACAAAGGAAGACGCCCAAGACACTTCTCTTGTGACGCCGCCCAAGCCATGAAACGCTAACGCGTACACGGGTGACTCACTTAGGCCCTCAAGCCTAGAGGTGGTGGAGAGTCGACACCATGGTATCCCCTATAGTATATTATAAGGATTATTAGGTATGCCTCTCTTGCACGCCAAAATGGCGAGGAGTCATACGCCCATACATCGACGACCCTCCGACGACACGGCTGACCCCAATCTCGCTTGTCCTCACATTAGCCATCAAACCCACCTATCTTGGTGTGTTAGATGATGCAACCGCCCTCTCGGCCGCATCATGGCACGTCTCATCATCGTGAGGTTCACAAACATACGCTCTTCTAGTATGATTGTGACACTAGACACACACTAATCTTGCAGCCGTTTACCGATGCTCGCAGCTTAGTCCTCGGGACGTGTTGGTGCACAAGTTGCACCCACACTAACCTCCAAACAACTTTCCCAACGCGTCCGATAACCTCCCAACAATCCTTGCTCGCCCATGGATTGCTTTACCGCCCATACTAACCTCTCTTGCCGCCTATGGTAGCAATTGGTTGGTTGTCTTGCCACTTGCCTTGTTCTTCACCAGTATGTCACCCCACACACACTTATCGACTTGGGAGGTTCAAGGCACAATCCTTACCAAGTCGAGCAGTTCGAGGGTTAAGGTCATGACAAACCTAGTGTCGATGAATGGAGGAGAGCATAATATTACTCCAAATTAGTAAACGAAGTCATGCCAATTTTCAAAGACTTAGCCTAGTGTCGATGAGTTGAAAATTTGGAGGAGTCTTATGTTTTCCGGAAGTTTGTTGTCACTCCGATAGGCTTAAGAGGCTTGGTTTGTAAGTCACTTCATTGAGTGATCAAGCCGTTGTAGGGGAAGATGAATGGAGGAGAGCATAATATTACTCCAAATTAGTAAACGAGTCATGCCAATTTTCAAGACTTAGCCTAGTGTCGCATTTGAGTTGAAAATTTGGAGGAGTATTATGTTCTTTAGAAGTTTGTTGTCACTCCGATAGGCTTAAGGCTTGGTTTGTAAGTGAGATTTATTGAGTGATCAAGCCAAAGGTAGGGGAAGATAAATGGAGGAGAGCATAATATTACTCCAAGTTAGTAAACGAAATATGCCAATTTTAAACACATAGCCTAGTGTCAATGAGTTTAAAATTTGAGGACAAAGGGGATGCTCAACAAAGGAGGTCTCTTCAATTCAAATAAATGTCGTTACCATTTTGCATTTTAATTGCTTATTTAAATATTGAGGGTAGGGGATGGACTTAGTTGTTGATCTTATTGATTATATTTTTGACTAATTTGTTTGGAATTGGGCTTTAATTGGATTTTTTGTCTTTATTGACACTACATGTTGTAAGTTTTTGCATGCTAAATGGTGATGAAATTCTATGGTATGTGCTTTTTGAGTGGATTGGTTTTGCATTTAGGTATCGAATTTGAGCATGCCAAAATCAAGGTGAAATTATAATTGTTTTAAGATTTTGCCAATCTTGAGCCCTTTGCCTAGTGTCGATGAGTTGAAAATTTGGACGAGTATTATGTTCTCTGGAAGTTTGTTGTCACTCTGATAGGCTTAAGAGGCTTGGTTTGTAAGTGAGTTTCATTGAGTGATCAAGCCGTTGTAGGGGAAGATGAATGGAGGAGAGCATAATATTACTCCAAATTAGTAACGAGTCATGCCAATTTTCAAGACATACCCTAGTGTCGATGAGTTGAAAAATTGGAGGAGTATTATGTTCTTTAGAAGTTTGTTGTCACCCCGATAGGCTTAAGGCTTGGTTTGTAAGTGAGCTTTATTGAGTGATCAAGCCAGTGTAGGCGGAAGATAAATGGAGGAGAGCATAATATTACTCCAAGTTAGTAAACGAGTCATGCCAATTTTAAACACATAGCCTAGTGTCAATGAGTTGAAAATTTGATGACAAAAGGGATGCTCAATAAAGGAGGTCTCTTCAATTCAACGAAAAATCATACCATTTTGCATTTTAATTGCTTATTTAAAAATTGAGGGCAGGGGGATGTACTTAGTTGTTGAGCTTATTGATTATATTTTTGACTAATTTGTTTGGAATTGGGCTTTAATTGGAAATTTTTGTCTTCATTGACACTACATATTGTAAGTTTTTGCATGCGAAATGGTTATGAAATTCTATGGTATGTGCTTTTCAGTGGATTGGTTTTGCATTTAGGTATGGAATTTGAGCATGCGAAAATCAAGGTGGAATAAAAATTGTTTTGAGATTTTTATAATCTTGAGCCCTTAGCCTAGTGTCGATGAGTTGAAAATTTGGAGGAGTATTATGTTCTCTGAAGTTTGTTGTCACTCCGATAGGCTTAAGAGGCTTGGTTTGTAAGTCACCTTCATTGAATGATCAAGCTGTGTAGGGGAAGATGAATGAAGGAGAGCATAATATTACTCCAAATTAGTAAACGAAGTCATGCCAATTTTCAAGACTTAGCCTAGTGTCGATGATTTGAAAATTTGGAGGAGTCTTATGTTCTCTGGAAGTTTGTTGTCACTCCGATAGGCTTAAGAGGCTTGGTTTGTAAGTCAGCTTCATTGAGTGATCAAGCCAGTGTAGGGGGAAGATGAATGGAGGAGAGCATAATATTACTCCAAATTAGTAACTTAGTCATGCCAATTTTCAGCACTTAGCCTAGTGTCGATGAGTTGAAAATTTGGAGGAGTATTATGTTCTCTAGAAGTTTGTTGTCACTTCGATAGGCTTAAGGCTTGGTTTGTAAGTGCGCTTTGTTGAGTGATGAAGCCAGTGTAGGAGGAAGATAAATGGAGGAGAGCATAATATTACTCCAAATTATTAAACGAAGTCATGCCAATTTTCAAAGACTTAGCCTATTGTCGAAGAGTTGAAAATTTGGAGGAGTCTTATGTTCTCTGGAAGTTTTTTGTCACTCTGATAGATAGGCTTAAGAGGCTTGGTTTGTAAGTGAGCTTCATTGAGTGATCAAGCCAGTGTAGGGGGAAGATGAATGGAGGAGAACATAATATTACTCCAAATTAGTAAACGAGTCATGCCAATCTTCAGCACTTAGCCTTGTGTCGATGAGTTGAAAATTTGGAGGAGTATTATGTTCTCTGGAAGTTTTTTGTCACTCCGATAGGCTTAAGAGGCTTGGTTTGTAAGTGAGCTTCATTGAGTGATCAAGCCAGTGTAGGGGGTGAATGAATGGAGGAGAGTATAATATTACTCCAAATTAGTAAACGAGTCATGCCAATTTCAGCACTTAGCCTAGTATCGATGAAGGAAGGAAGCCCACCTCACACTCGACCTAATCAACCCATCGTCTCAGCCTCCCTTGGTCACGATTCAACCTCAAAAGTTTGCACTTGCCCGTATTAATAATAATTTGCAACCTGTAGATGGATTCGAAAAAGGCTAAGAAATTATTTCGAGTGTCATTCGTAAACTCAAGATGAGATACATGCTTAAATTATCCTTGTCTATCCCCGAATCCTTAAAAATGGCGATATTTTTGCACCAAGTTGATTTAGCTCGACCTTCATTGCAAAGCTTCTCCTAAACTCAATGATAACCTAAATGTTCTAACAGTGTAAAGGTACATAGAGGGTGTTATGTTGTTGTATTTAGTTTTACTAACTTCAAATCTTTTTCTATTTTGGTGCAAAAGGGTCTAAGAGAGAACAAAGGAGATGAAAATGTGAAAGAAGATTGAGATCGAGGTGAGTGAAGAGATTGATTTTTTATTGTATGCTCTATATCTAGTTATTCGTAGGGGTGTACACGGGTTGGGTTGGGTTGAAGGGTTTTTTGGAACCAACCCGAAAATTCGGGTTGGTCGGGTTGACAACCCAACCCTATATTTTCAACCAACCCGAATTACCCGACATGGTTGTAACCAACCCAATCCAACCCTATATTTTCGGTTGGGTTAATATCGGGTTGGTTTTTTTTTTTTTAATTATTTAAAATAATTTTTTTTTTTAATTTATAACTAAAATCACATAAAATTCAATTATCAAACTTGAAAGTTCATAACATTTTAATATTTGTTAGAATCTTAGAAGAAAAATATTAAAATTGACAAATAATTCATTTATAAATATATATAAAAATATAAAAAAAACATAAATTTTGGGTTGGGTCCGGTTGGGGTGGGTCAACCCTAGCCTAAGAGGGTCAACTCGAGAATCGACCTGAAAAATTCGATTCTCTAAAATTCTAACCCAACCCAAATCGAAAAAAAACATAACCCAACCCAACCCTTAGGGTTTGGGTTGGGTAGTCCGGGTTGCTCAGGTTACCTGTTATTTGTACACCCTTAGTTCTTCGTTATATTATTGTTTTATTTTATGTTGTTTGGCGTTGTTATATCTTTTGGAAAACTATTCTTTCTTCTTCTTTTCCCAAAGATTTTGGCATGAACTACTTACGTATGATAGATGAGATTCTCGCAGCTTGTATAATTCCATAACAAATATATTGGCTTATTGCACTCTAGATTTCAATAGTAAAAATTGAACCCTTCTACTTTTCATAAATGAAAAATTTTCACCCCTAAATTTCAATCTTGACCCTATTTGACTATTTGGTTTTTGAAATTAGTGCTTGTTTTCTTACCATTTCATTACAATAGTCTTCATCCTCTTAAAGAAATATTTGAATTCCTATGTTGAATTCCAAAACCAAAACAAATACCAAATACTAAATATGAGCCTAAACCTTGCACATTCCTCTTTCCCTTTATAAGTGAAAATTCTGGATCCAATTCTCTCTTTTCCTTTCACATTCCCTCATCTTTCTTCCCATTTTCCCTCTCTCTCACCTTTCTCTCTCCCTTCCTTCTCAACAAACTTGTGTCCCAAATAATATCTAGATTTAGTGATGTTATCAAGTGAGAGGAATTTCTTTCATTATCAAAAGATGATCCAAATACAAAAGAATGTTTCCTTTATATATGGGGTAAGGTTGAAAAATTCTAACTAACTTTTTTAAAAGTCCAATTACCTAGAGAACAAAGTTTATAAAAGAATTTAAGCCTTTCTATAAAAATGTAAATAGAAGTTGCAAACCCTAGAAATAAGTAAACTATTAGATTATATGGGGTTCCATCTCAAACCAATTGACAATAGGTGGAGTAGCCAAAATATCTTGTATATTGAGGTTTCTCTCCATTTTTCCAATGTAGGATCCTCAACCCTCAAAATGGTTCACCATTCTTTTTGGGTTCACCATTCTTGGATAGGATCTCAATTTCATTTTTTTTTTGACTCAATGACCATTTGGGCTTAATGAGCTCGATACTATATTAGATTATATGGGCTACCATCTCAAAACTATACGCAAACTCCGATAATAAGCGACTCCAAACCCCACGCAAGTCACACTCCCAAGAGATGTGGTTCAAATCCTCAAAGAACACTCCTACACCGAATACAACAAAAAGGGCCCACCAAGAGGGTACTCTAACTTGAATCCTGGGCCTATGGTATTAATCCAACCATGCTAAACTCCGCCACATCAAGAACTTAACCTTCTTGGGAACCTTCACCTTCCATAACGAGGACAAAACACCTTTGAGGATTGGGATAAACAAGAGACTTGAAGAAAGACACACAGAAAACTCACCAAGGGCAGTGGAAGCCATTAACACACATTAACCCTATTGGGTCTAAGATGAACCTCGTAAAGAAGAGACAAAGAACTCAATAACTTCAACAGATCCTTATCGGCCAACTCACGATAGAACCCAAACGTAAGGAGAGAAAAACCTATAAAGATAGATGAATAATTGTCTAGTCAGAGGATAGATGCCACAAATTGGATTTTCAAACCGGATAAGTGATACTACTGGGAAAAGCTAAACAAAGGGGACGCACCCCAACCACTCATCCTCCCAAAATAGAGTTCCCTCCTATCCTCACCCCACAATGCACAAACAAAGAGAACACTTTAACACAAAATAGACTCTTTCCAAGGGTTTCTACTGATGCCACACCCTACCAAATGGGCCCACCTCAGAGGGATGAGGACCATATTTACTAACAATAACTTTATGCCACAAGGTACTGGCTTTGTGATAGAAACGCCAAAGCCACTTAGCCAACAGGGCCTAATTCCTAACCTGAATGTTGCCAATGCCTAATCCTCCAAGGTCAATCGCCTCGAGGCAACCTCTCCCACCTAACAAAGATGAGTCCCTTTACCTTCATTCACCCCCTCCCCAAAAAAATCCCTCATAAGCTTTTCCACGACCTTACTCACCTTGCCCAACATGTGAAAGAGGGACAAAAAATGCAAAGGAATCCCACTTAGAATTAAGACGAAGGAAAACTACCCACCTCACATCCAACAAATGAGGTCCATCTAGCCAACTTTCCTTGATTGCTATGGATTCCAAAAATTTGACACTTTCTCCTATTAATACTAAGCCCGACAAAGCCTCAAAGAACCTGGAGAAGTTGATTCAAATTCGTAAAGGAATTCTCCCTAGCAGATCAAAAGAACAAAGTATCATCCGCAAATCAAGATGAGAAAGGGATACTTCATCTCTCCGTATCTAAAAGCCCGGATGATATTTGCCTCCACCCCTTTAGACACTAATTTGCCTCAGAGTGTCCACCACCACCAAATAAAAGAAAAGGGATAAGGAGTCTCCCACCAAGAACCCTAGAAGCTTTAATCTTCCCCTAAGCTTGCCATTGACCAAGATGGAATAATTCACTGCCTTAACACAAAGTTCGCATTCAAGATCTCCATTTATACTAAACCTTTTTTTGGCAAGAACCTTATCCAAGAAAGCCCAATCCACACGATCATAGGGCTTCTCAAATCAATCTTAAACATAATCTCCTTCTTATTTGTTGATATGTAATCCTCAATCGCCTCATTAGCTATCAGACTCCGATCTACCAACCGACGATGCCCAATAAAGGCCCCCTTGAGTTTTAGAGATTGTTGAGGGAAGAACTCTCTCAACCTATTAGCCAGACCTTAGCAATGATCTTATAGACATCGGTCACTAAACTTATCTGCCTAAAGTTCTTCACACTCATAACCTTATCCTTCTCGTAAATAAGACAAACAAAGATTTCACCCAATGACTTGTCAAGAATTCTTTTCAAAGAACTCCCTAAACACTTTCCACAAATCCTCCTTAATCATGTCCCAATTAGCTTGGAAAAAGGCTAAAGAAAAACCATCCGGGAGCCTTAATCCCATCACACCTAAAACACAACTTTCCTAATCTCCTCAAGAGAAATGGGCTAATCTAAAAATCCTTATCTTCAAGGAAATAGGGCACCAATCTAACCCTTCCACAAATGGTCTAGACCCACCCCATAACCATACAACGAGTAGAAAAAGGATAGGATCTCCTCTTCAATCTCTCTATCGTTTTTTTAACCAAACCTCTCCTGCTCTCAAGGGCACTAATGAAATTTATTCTTTCCTCCAATCGACCAACCTATGGAATAAGCCAAATTACAATCTCTCTTCCTTAGCCCACCTAACTTTACCTTCTCGACTCAAACAAACACTCTCCTTATTCAATAACTCAAAGTTTGACAAAAGCTTCAACCTCCTCCTTCACTGCACTCACCTCCTAATGCCCCTTTATTCTAGAGAATCCAAGAAACGTAACCTTTCAAGTGTTCTTCTTAAGCCGAATTTCCTTTTTTGTCTCTTCTCTCTCCTCTCGCGAACCAACCCTAGCATCTTCGTTGCGCTGCGCTCTACTGCCGCTTTTCCAAATGGTTTCTCCGATCGCCTCTCATCCTTCTCGACCTCCGCACTTTTCTTCCCCCATCTAGGTCGCCCTTCCGTTAACTCCTCGGTTGTTTCAGCTGCTCGACGACCTTCGCTGCTCTTCTTAGCGATTTTCTTAGATCTCATAACCATTGCCCCGACACTTCTTCCTCGGTCTCCGACCTGCCCTCTCTCTTTTTCCTGCTGACCCTCGCAAGGCCTCCCTTTGCGTGGGTCCACCCTTTCCCGCCTTTCCTCTTTTTTCTCTCGTCATCCCACTTCTCTTTTCTTTTTCCCTTTTCGTGCCCCTCCCGCTTCCCTCTTCTCGCCTCTCGCATCTCTTCTTCTTCTCCAGAGTTTCCTTTTTCATCTCTGGGTCTTGAATTCTTGGCTTTGTTTGCCGCTTTCTTTGTTTTCGTGAGGTTTAAGTTGGTCGCTTAAATGAGGCGCTTTAGTTGTTGTGTGGGAAATAGTTTCTTCCGATTTGGTGTGATGAATCTGCTTATCCTTCTTCAAGATGGTTTAAGCGATTCAGTGGTTTCGCTTGTTCCTAGTTCATGTTCGTTGGTTTCTCGGATTCCTTCACTGGTGATTGTCGTAAATTCTTCTTACTTTGTTCGAAGGAAATTCGTGATGTTGCCGCCGCAACTTTGGGGTTATTCGAGGTGTGTTCTCTATGTAGGTCGGGATGCGGTTGAAGTGTGTGGTGGCTCTCAGGCGTGCAAACAATCTTTTTCGTACCTTTGGGGAGGTTTTTGAATGGTTGGAAAGTCTTCAAGGATATGCTTGGCGACTTCATTGATGCTTTGAGGATGTTGGAGCTACAAAGTCTTGTTGTCCTAATCCTTGTTGTGTAGTGGCATGTTTCGCTAGTTCTAAGGGGAAGCGCCTTTTGGTTAAAGAAAGCGTGTGGGAAGCTTTGTTTGATGGGAAGGATAAGACGTTACAGTGGGTCCTTTTCCAATATGGTGGAAAGGCATTGGGTTCAAAGCCTTGTGAGGTAGTGGATATTGACTTTTCAAGAATCTTGGTGGTGACTCGCTTGTTTTTGCACATCCCTTGGTCGATTGTCAAGAAAGGGTTGGATGCTCATTTTCTGATGGAGTTTCAAATCAATCCGCATATGGTTGATAAAGCCCTCTCTTGGTTGATAGTAGTGTGGGTGGGGACTCTTTTTCCGACATTGGCAAATGGAGAGTGATTAGTAATCTTCATTTGAAAGTTGAGAGATTGCTCTGATAGTCTTCATAGTTTTCGAAGTGATTGGGGGTATGGAGGTTGGTTAGAGATTAAGAATTTGCCTTTAAAGGTTTGGAAAAGGAAGGCCTTCAATTAATTGGCTCTCATTTTGGGGTTTGGAGGATATTTTTTAGATACCTTGAACTATCTCGATCTTTTGGGGCTAGAATTATGGTGGTTCGTAACTTATATGGGTTCCTCCCCACAATTAACGTGGTTGATCCGCTTCTTCGAGAGTTTTCTTTGAACTTTGGTGATGTGGAGTGTGTGGATCCTCCTTCCTTATTATCGGATCCTCGACTTTAAAGGATGTCTCAAATCTAGTAGATTTAGCTCTGATTTCTCTGGTTATGCAGATGAGATTGGGCTTAACCACTTCTACCTCATCATTTATATCTCTTCCTCACAAATTTGTTTAAATCGAATGGTGGTGGAGGCCATGGGGAGGTGGAGGTGATCCTGTGGAGGCTTTTAGAGGGGAAATGATCCTTTGTGAAGATTGACGAGGACCCCTTGGTCGATAATTCGAATGGTTGTAAACTTGCAGAGGCGCTGGGTAACTCTAGAGACTTGTGGGGGCAAAATGTAACAATAGAGTAATTTTTAGAACTAATTATAAAAAACAAGCACTTTCTGAAACTATTTACAGAAATGGGGCAGTTTTTTTGTCTTATAGGAATGCGTCTCTTCGAGAGACGCAACTGTAAGAATGCGTTACCTCAACAAACGATTCCGCTCGGGGTCACCTCGACGTATGCTATAAGTTGTTATAAGAAGAATGCGTCGCTGGAATGTATTTATTCTTTAGAGTTTTTTTTTTATTTTTTTAATTTTTAATGAAATCTATCAATCATATCAATAATTATATATTTTTTAAAAATATATATCAAATCATATCAATAATTATATATTTTTTTAAAAATATAAATCAAATCATAACTAACCATCAAATCATTTTATTCCATCATTTTATAATCATTTAACAATAATTAATTATTCAATAATCATAATTTATTTTAAATTCATTAAAATACATTATCAATTATTCTATCATCATACATTAATCATTCTTTTCACATTCATTTTAAATACATTATTTAGTCATTATTGGGGTTTTAATTATTTATAATTAAAATATTAACTACTTTTTTTTTTTAAAATTATTTTTCATATATTCTCAAATCATTTGTTTTTTTGTTAATTTGAATTATTTAAAAATTATTTATTAAAAAAATACATATATTGTAGTACTACTTATCTATCTCAAAAATTTAGGGATGAAGAAAATTTATCAAATATTATTTTTCTTGTTTAATTGTTATTGTTGTTCTTAATAATCACATAATTTATATACTTAATTGATTACTTTTTATTTGTTTGTTTAGGTTATATGTAGTTGATTTAATCAATGAAAAAAATATGAGAGGTTTTGATACACAAAGTAAAAGAAAATACTGAAATATTAACTATTACATTAATTTAAATGAATTTAACATGCTTGAAATTTACATCATTTAAAAGTTGCATTGACTCTCGGTCTTCGTTTTCATCCGAACCATCTCCTCATTCAAATCTAGAAGTCGATAAATCAAAGTTAAACTTTCCAGACATCTTCTTCCTAATGGAGTCATCTGAGGTAAATTATGCTGAAAAAAACAATAACAAAAGTCAAATAGAATCAAGCTAAATTTATAATTGTACACATCAAATAGTTGCAATAATCTTACCAAATAATGATATGATGCACTGGTTTCGTGATATACTTCCTACTTATTGCATTATACCATTCATCGATCCTCACAGCAACATCTATGCCCATATTTATGCCCATATTAATAGGGTGGCCTCTGATAACCAAATTTGCCCTGCTTTTCCCATAACCCGATAATATCAAAGAAAAATTCAACCCAATCTCGCTCTTGTCGGCCTCGCAAGTCATAATGGAGTGCAATCGCATGTCTCAGATATAAGGCATAGGAACATATTGCACACACCCAAATTGTCGATCACCCGATCCGGGAATAACCACTCAATGACATAGAAACAAATGAGTGGAACTCTAGTTTCACCATATGTGATTACCAATGAGACAATTTTGGGGCAAGATATGGAGTGCACGCATTATAAGGCTCCCAAATAATCAGTACATATAGTTTCAAAAATGAATCACATACATAATTATAAATTAAACCTATTTGATTAATAATAATACTTGAATGAACTTAAGATACATTCGATCGTACTTAATCGTGATCTAACATGTATCTATAATCGACCAATACATGAGTTGGTGACCTCGTTATCGAAAATTCATCATTCCATCTACAATGTAATAAGTTCAAATGTTAGTCTAACGTAAGTGAAATATAAATTTAATCATTTAATTTAATAATTTTATTACAGTATTGCCACGCGTCCGTCTCCCGCTTGATTTTCGTAACGATGTCGCCGCCGAGAGCCAAAATGGGAATCGATCCCATGCCCAAACTTGTAAAAGGATTAGAGGCCCACCTAAATCTTTTTTCGTGATCGATAATCGCAGCTTTGCATAGTTGTCTATAAAGCCATGCAAGACACCATGCTCCCCAACTATACATTCTCGCCTCATGCAAATCTCGCTAGTAGGGAAGATACATCAAGTGGACCCGATCGCTTTGATTTGTCCGGAAAATTACACCTCCTATCAAAGATAAGATATATGCACGTGCATATCGTTGGAGGTTCACTTCCTCGACATCCTCGTGTAGATGCTCAAAATTGTTAAACCGATCGCCCAACCAAGGCAAGCTGGTCGACCACCTTTCAACACATTATCGCTGGTCGTAATCCCCGAAGTTGTTGACATACATCGCACCAAATGTAGTTGAGGGAACCGATTAATGCACGCCATCAATAGGGAGTCCAAATTGGATGGCTACATCCTCGCAGTGATCGCACACTCACCATGTGGTAGATGGAAAGTGTGTGTCTCTTTGTCGCCAGCCGCTTCCACCAATGCAAGTTGAGTAAGTGCTACCATACCGAATAAATCCAATGCTTGAAACCCCATAAAATCCGGACGATCGTAAATATGGTATTATGCGTGGGTCTGGTTGTCTAACCAACCTCCTAAGTATGGCTTCTCGACGCCGACAGTGCAATAATCCACCGGAAAAGATGTCTTCCCATGCTAATTGGGATCGATGACTAGCCCTGGAGGGTAGTACAGATTGTTCATACGGTCCGTCTGCAAATTTCGTTGTCCATCTAATAGTTTGAAATAAAGAAAAAAATTATACATGACTGTAAATTTGAAACATATATAACAACTTTTATTGACATAATGTAAAAAAAGCTATATTATGTTGACATAATGTAAATGTTTAGATATTATAAGTCCGCATGATACAAATTATATTTTACATAGAGAATACATTCACAAGCTTGTGCGACTAGGACATTTTCGTCTCATTATGTCCTTCTAATCCGCAAATGCCACAACATTGTGGGACGGTCGTCCTCTCCAATCCATCTCGCTTCGTATGATAGACGTACATGGACGACCACTTTAGCCCTCATTAATGCCACATTCGGATGAACTTTAGGAAGTTTGGGTCAAAGCAACGTGATTGATCCGGGATGGATTCAAACTCCATGAGTAACACTCGTGCACGCTTGCATCAGATAACAATCTTCTACAAAGTCCGTAGTCCTTGTGAAGCTCCTTACACGCAGCAATGGCGCGGCGAGCAAGGAATTCCATAAGTCCGCCATTTGTTGCAACTACATGATCGCCGCGAGTTTCACCCGATGTGTTGTTCCACCCTTCAATGTGATTGGATCAATCGCAATGCGTGATATCACATTTTCCCAACCTGGTTGTAGAGACATGAACATGATGGCCATTGGCACGATGCTTCCCAAGGCAATAACATCGCTCAGAGCATATCCGAAATTTGTAGACGAATGAGGATTAACACTAAGACAAAACTAATAATAGTTTACGAGCTGGAAAAAATTACTCTTGTGATCTTTCTCCCTTTCTAATAGCAACTCGCTTTGAGACGTCTTTTGTGCAAAAGTAGGTCACACATCGATAGAAGGTTGATTGGACCAATGCGCTTATAGGTAACCTTCTAGTGCCTTTCAATTACACCATTTATGCATTCGCCACGCTTGTTGTTAACCACCCATAACGATAACCACCATCATGAGATTGTGTCCATTGGCGTAGGATCTAGAGAGAATTAAAAAAGTCATACATTCCTTGTTGGCTATCCGGATCTCAAGCATGCTTTTCTCGTGATTTCTTCACCAAATTGGGACCCCGCACGATATACACCATCTTTTCAAGCATTTATCCTTGTACTTTTGTTAAAATTACTTGCAACATGTCGCAAGTTAAAATCGATGATGTGCGCTACCCAACCGTTATCCGGGTCTCGAATTGCAATGATGATCCCTTTGTGTCTATCTCAAATTAGACACATGTTTGCTCTCTTGTTCACTATCTCATTCCATAAGGTGCGTGAAAACCAACCCCATGTGTCGTGCTTTCTTCCGCACAATCACAAAAGCAATGGGGTAAATGTGACCATTGGAATCAACGGAAGTAGTAATCAACAATTTTCCCTTATATTTTCCATATAAGTGAGTACCGTCTATCCGGAGCAGGGTCGATAATACTTGAATCCTCAATAATCGGGCAAAAGGACCGTAAAACACCGTGGAAATATAACTTCGCTTCATTTGTCCCCTCCGCCTCTGCAATCTCCACAATATTTTTGATCCAGGATTAGTTATTTCAAGTATGTTGGTTCCATTTGGGTAGTAGATTGTATGACTCTTCCCAATCT